>CAWUFW010010261.1:505000-712819 GCA_963921515.1 Calotriton arnoldi
ACACTATGTTTTGGACAGTATGCAGGCAATCAAGCAATCTGCATAAAGGCTATATAATGTCTCTATGATACTTAGTATAAGCAACATCCAATCTAAACTACTTAAAATGTTGTATATGGTTCAGGTAACTCTAGCCACCCATTTTGTTATATTCCATATAGGTACCCTACATAGGCGCAGGTAACATTGCAACCTTTCACCTATATTCTTCCCTACATTACATACATAACGGTTCTTAGGGACTGACCTTTTACCTAGATACGACACTGCATTCAGAACGCGGGTTTTCCCCTAGTTCGAATCTCATACATTAAGTATGAGGCTTCTTGGAAGCACAGCAGGATTAACAGCAGGACAAACATCTCCTGTATAATATCTCTGTATAAAGTTCAGGCCCAACGTCATCCTTTAGGCCGACACAGTAACACAGCAAGGTAGGACCCCTGGGGAGACCTATGGGTATATATACATCACATCTTGCTTAGAAGGACAGAGGAGACCGTGACTTCCCGGCTGACACACTGACCAGAGACACTGATGTTCCTGCATGCAGACGCTCCAGCTCGCAGTGGTCTAACATCCCTCGCGGGGTGTCCAACTTGAGACCAGGACGGGGTCCCATATTCTCTTATTTTAAGGTAATGGGTTGACTAGATCCTAGAGGGATTCTTGGCATAACACCTACATAGATGCTAGGTACATTTAGGTACATCTAGTTAGGGAGACATCGTAGGAGTATGCACTTTTTATCATGTATTTTATGTACTTGTATATATTCATGATTTATGCAAGATGGTAGAACTATACCATCCTTTTACTTTCGTAGTACTGCTAATCATATATCTCTGCTACTGTCTAATGGTTGTTGCAGCTCATCTATTCTACGCTAGAATAACAACTGTTCAATAAATACTTATTGAAAACGCCCAGCCTGTTTATTCTGTGTAACTCTCGGAGACAACTTAAGTGAGCACGAGTGACTGAGCGAAAGGTAGTATAATGTTTCCACGATTCTGAGGGATCAGGGTTGTCATGTTCTGAGGTTGCCAGAATCTATTCTCTCCTTGATAAGAGGAGATTATAGTGGCACTGTGAGCTAGCTAATACAGACAGGCTAACGTATCCATTGGGGGTGCTCGGAATCAGTCCGCCACCAATCCCACAGTTTATGTTATCCAAACGCGCAGATCCTGTACAGGTAATATAGGAACTACACGACATGGCGCCACCAACGTTGGTTGGGTACCAGGCGCGGCCCGTGGTAGGAGTGCCGGTCGGGTGGTGACGTGGGGCGGGGGAGGGGCAGGGTGGGGGTTAGTAAACTACGGATTAAGGCCGAATACAGGTAAGTGAACATTTAAATAAATAAAACGAATTTCGTTGCGCGCACTGCATCGCATTTGGCGATGCAGCGCTCACAATGAAATTCGTTTTATTTTTTAAATGTTCACTTAGCTGTATTCGACCTAATCCGTAGTTACTAACCCCCACCCTGCCCCTCCCGCCCCATCACGCCCGACCGGCACTCCTACCACGGGCCGTGCCTGTTGGGTACTTATTTAACAGTAGAATCTGAGTAGTTCAGTCGTGCTATTCTCAGAGACCACTACTCACAAAACAGCAGAGACGTCTGGAGTGGGTGGGCACAAACTCCGCCACAGCTGAGTAGGCTAAATAATCCTATATATTGGCTGTTGGTTAATCAAGCTTGAAGGACACAGTGTTCCTAAAATTGTGCATAAACACCGTATCTTGGTTTCCTTGAAACCTATTTAGTGTTCTAAAAACAATGACTAACCAAGAATTAGACCCACTGCAACAAGCACTGCCCCTCACAGACGAGGAAGATGCAGACGCAATACAAATTGCACCAAATTTTAGAAATACAGTCACCCTGAGACTGCTAGAGCATGGTCTATCATCCAGGGGTGGCATAGTAGTTTTCGTGTTTGAGGCACACGAATCAAATAGAACAGAGGTATTTTATTCGTGGGTTGCATTCCCAGCAGCAAATGCAAGAACAAAAACATTTCACTCCTACACAGAAGGAGATGCACCAGCGGAATATTGTCTGTTTGAGGACATTGAGGTTCCGCTCACATGCCAGGAACACTTATACTGGTTTAAAGGCGCCCTACCCCATATAAGAAGAAGAGTGAGACTCGGCCCGCTTGGAAGAGAAGGGGCCACATGGCCTATATTAGCGGCCTACACACCACATCCTGACATTGAAACAATGCAACCAGGAGACTTACTCACACAACACACAGATTTAATTAAAATATACAGAAACTTGACGCAATTCGTCATGAGGACACTTACCGTCCAACCAGCAATAGTTCCAACAAATGGAACTCAAATTCAGGGTACAGCAACTAAAATTACACCACAAACAGTACCGCGGTAATGGGTAAAATGCCCACAACACATGAATAAATGGCATTCTGGGTAGCTCAGAAAAAAACACAGCTAGAGGCAGTATTCCCGAATACTACCCCGTATGAAAAACACAGAATGCTAACAATCTGCTTGCCCATGGGGATAATACCATAAATAGAGGATTGTACCACTTGGGGTACAGTCTTTGCTGCCATTTATTCCAGAACTCATGGTATTCCGTCATTAGCAGTAGTACCAGATGTATTGAGACAGATACAAAATGAGTACGGAGCAGAGCCTGCTCTGAACTTAGGGATGACGTTACTAGGTAACTATGCCCAGGTATCAGCCATAATACTAGCTAACATTAAGGGGGAAGCAGCTTCAGTGGCAATCCGCCAATGCCTGAGGGAGTTTAGTCCTTTAGAACAGGAACACGAGCTACCAAAAATAATTGAAACTGCGTATGCAGAATTAGGCAGAGACTGTTTGGGTGGGAAAGCTTTAAAACCACAACTGATGGGCAGTCCTGAAAAGGACACTTCCAAGCAGATACCTACTTCTACAAAGAAGAAGTGGGATAGTAAAAAACAACAAAACTTTAAAGAAAACAGATCTCAATCCAGAGGTAGATCTCCTCCACAGGAGCCCTCCGAAAAGAGGTATAACCTCAGGAATAGGGATAATATTTGGAAACCTGATAGGTATCAGGATAGTGATACACGTTCCTCTCGCTCCTTTCAGGGTTCATCGAAAAACTCCGAGAGGGAAGGACGGTCAGACAGACAAGAAGAGCGTACAAAGTCCAGAGACAAGCAGCGCGCTCAAGATTACACTTCTAAAAAAGAAGAAAAACCTAAGCAAAAGTCACAGTTCAAAAAGAAGAAGGTTGCAAGTCTAAAGATCAGACATGCCCAGAATTCTGAGGACTCGACTACTGAATGGGGAATGGGCTCTGACGATGCTAGACAGTGCGGCAGAAGTAACAATAGCTCGCCAGAACCCGAAGGAATTTCTGGTGACAGCGGACTTGAATGATTATATCACAGTAGAAACACCCGATACTAGGGTAAGTGTCCCACATAAAGTATATGAAGTAATGCTCCAAATGGAGGGGGACAAATGTGGAACAGTAAGAGGTCTCTTTTGAGAGAACCTGACGTTTGGCTATGACATTTTATTAGCTGAACAAGATTGGCCGCCAGCATTCGTCATGGATTGCCCTAAAGGAGAAACGGTAATTCTTCCGGCCTTCTCAGATCATATTCCCAGGCACTTACAACATACATATGTGCAGGAGTGGGCGGTAGCCCAGGCTCCGGCATTATACAAAAAACAATGTTGGATGGGATGAGGATTCAACCCACCACATAATTCCTTTAAAAAATACTCCAACTGCACAGAGGCAGTATCCAATAAAGCAAGAAGCTGAAAAACAGGTCAGGGAGATCTTAGATCAACTTGAGTACCAGGGGGTGATTGAAAATTGCACCTCATCAATGAACAATCCTTTGTTTCCGGTCATAAAACCTGACAATACATATCTTTTAGTTTTAGATTATTGACATTTAAACACTTGCACTAAGACATTTGCAGTCCAAAATGCACACAGTGCCGCATTAATGAATTACATTGAGCGGAAAAAATATAAAACGACACTTGATATCTCAGATGGATTTTTCTGCCAAAATATAGCGCCTGAAAGCAGGTATCTAATAGCCTTCTCAGCGCTAGGGTCCCAGCGTCAATTTTGTCGACTCCCCCCAAGGGTATAAGAATAGCCCGGGGTTGTTTTCGGCCAGAATAACTGAGTTACTTCAAAATTTGGATGAAGAGGCATTGTCCTATGTGGATGATATTTTTCTTAAGGACGATGACCTAGAGGAGCACTTGAACAGAGTAAATACCATAATTTGGGGATTTGCATCTGAGGGCTACAAATTCAACTTTAAAAAATCAAAAATTGCCCACCTCAGTGTCCTGTTTTTAGGATACGAGCTTTCAAGTGAAGGGAAAATCCTGGCAGCCAATTTCTTAGAAAAATGCGCGCTGCTCCAACCTCCAAAATCATTGAAAAACTTACAATCAATCCTGGGATTCCTAAATTTTGGTAGAACATACATTTTAGATTACGCAGAAAGAGTAAAACCTTTCTACGATTTAATAAAACCTGATTTTTCAGTAAAACAATGGACACAGGAACACACAGATATACTTCGTTCCTAACAAGCTGACATGATAGCTTCCAAACACTTACAGACACGCGTAAACGTACGCAACCTGTTGATCCGTATAGTTGCGGGTCAATCTGGGTACACCTATCTAACATATAATGAAGGTGAAACAGTACCAATTGCATACAAATCACATTTGTACACAAATGCTGAGATGCGCTTTGCATCTACAGAAAAGATTCTAACAGCAGTACAGACTGCTGTAGTGAGAGAAAGAGCACTGGCTCAAGGGAAACGAATAATAGTAGTGACTCTGGTTCCAGCCTTAGAGGCTGCGACAAAAGCTAGCGTTCCTAACGCTAAAGCCTTACATCCAAGATGGATACAATGGGCTAATTCTCTCACTGCAACAGATGTAGAATACAGGTACGACCCAAATTTAAAGACACAAGCATTTCTGCAATACGAACAAGAATATCCTCTACCAAACGAAATAGTGCCTCTAGATCAGTATGAATATACCATTTACACTGACGGATCAGCTCAACTGGCCATAGGAAGTAAGCAACAATATAGCGCGGCATACGCAATTGTTAAAGGTCGCATGCGGGATGGAAAGTTCCACCCAAGTTGCACAAAAACGCAATCTCTAGGAGACTGCACGGCACAGCTGGCAGAGTTGAAAGCCTTGATACTGGCACTAGTGAATACGGATCGAGAATTCCCACACTAATCTTGTGTGATTCCTTTTACTGTGTGCAGTCATATAATGAATATTTGCAGTACTGGGTTCAAAACGGGTTCAAAGATGCAAAAGGTGGCACAATTAAGCATAAAATGCTATGAGAACAGGTAGTGGAGTTGAAAACTGAATTACCGAGGGCTCACGTGATACATTCACTGAGTCATCAGCGTGATGGCGTTCACGTTGAAGGGAATTCATTGGCTGATGAAGCCGCAAAGGGGGCTGTATGCACTGCTTCCGTAGCTGCAATCACTCGTTCTAAAACGAGAATAGACAGTGAGATTATGGTAGCTATCAATGCTTGTCACAAAAACAGCGGAGCAGTACCAAAAAGGTTTCCACTCAAGTATTCCTACAAGTTAAATGCCAATAACATTCCATTTGCTCAGATTCCTGGAGTGGGGGATAGAGTAATTCCAAACATGGATCGTAGGTTAGGTTTAATTTTAGCAGCACACGAAGGGATAGGTTCTGCACATGCAGGAGTTACGGCGACTGTTTCTTTATTGAAACAACTTTATTGGTGGCCTGGGTTAATAAAGCAGACCAAAGACTTCGTCTTAAAGTGCGATATTTGTCAACAGATAAATGGGGCCACCATAGCTCGCCCAGTGCAAATCCCATTATTAGACAGCATCAGACTGTCCATTCACGTGCATTTAAATGGACCACTGCGGCCCCTTAAAATGTGATGGGGCTTACAGGTATATCATGGTTGCAGTGGATTCCTGCTCAAGATTCCTATGGGTGTGGCCCCAATGCTCGGCTGACGCTCAAACTGTTATAAAAGATTTGCGAGTCTTTATAGGGACATATGCAATTGGCACATTACATTCTGACCAGGGCCCTGCGTTTAGCTCTCGGGCTTACAAGGAGGCCATGCGAGGATTGGGTGTAGCATTGCGGTATTCATCTCTGTACCATCCTGAGGGAAATTCGGTAGTGGAGAGAAAAAACCGGGACTTAAAGCAATCTTTTACAGCTAGAGTATTAGGCACGGGTGAAAGTTGGGTTAAACATCTGTATGGATTCCAGCGAGCTTTGAACAATATGCCAAGAGGTTCTCTAGGGGGAGTCACTCCATATGAGGTCCTATTTGGGACAATAATGTGGGTACCTGATCTTGATTGCGAAGTCACAGTGGCGGATGAAAAGCCTTTTGACATCCATGATCGTTTGGCTGTTTTACAGGATTTAAATGAATCCAGGACACAACAAAGTAATGTCCACCTGAAGCAGACCGCCACTGGGGAAGTCAAATCAGTCACGGCAAGGCCTGTCTGGATCCCAAAAGTCGGGGATCTGGTCAGAGAGAAGATAGCGGATAAGAAAGAATTTGGGCGATCATACAGAAAGCTTGTACAGGTCCTAGCAATTGAAGGAACAAGAACTGTACTTCTACCGCCTCTTGCCGGAAAAAAGGAGAAAACATTTGTCTCAATCGACCTAATCAAGCCACACTATGTGGCCGATACTGAGTAGTAGGCCACGTGGACTCCAAAGTAGCAGATGCCCTCCTCTCGCTACAATCCAAGAAGTTCAAACGGAAAGACTCATCACGTTCGAAGAGTCCCCTGCACAGAATGAAGGACTATGCAACAATGCTATGGAACTCGTTCCGCTTGAACCTGAAGTTCAATTTCAAAATCAAACTCAAAATTAAAGACAACTCGCTAATCGACCAAATACAGATGCATACGTCAACATGCTTCAACGAGGGCAAAGTACGATTTCCACATATCCTGATGCAATACCAACAATTGATCGAACTGCTTCTGGCTACTTCATAAACTTTGATACGTTTTCTTTGGATCCAAGTGAACCGGAAGCGACGCCAGCCAAAAAATCACGCAAGCAGCAAGTGAAAGACTTTCTGAACTTTCTTAAAAAGACTTACCTGGTGTCACCTTGGGTAGAACTATGGGTAATCACCGGGATACTTTTCTTTCTTTTCTGCGTAGGCTTGGTAATAGTTTTTAGTATGCTTGTTAATGGAAAATACATTCGACAAAGCTCTGCAGCCCAAAAGGTGAACTTAATTTTAAAACCACACCAATAATCTCATCGAGAACAAAGAGACTTGTCATCAGTGAACATTACAGCAGTTCCTATACCTGATGGTATAGTCTGTGAAAAGGTTGATTTTGATATATTTGGTCTGACTGAAATTTTAAGAATTCCTCATTTATTTAAAATATCATTGAGCGATATCATTACCTCAAGTAAATTTTCCGATGATTGGGATTTTGAAACTGTTAATAACATGTTGTCTGATTTGGAAAAATCTGCTGCATTTTCTAATAGTGAAACATTGGAAGGCACATCATATTTCGAAAGTATGTATTGTTATCAACACTATGGTCATCACTTTTTGCATAAATCTGCTAATCCTAGAAATGTGTTCACATTCCACCAGTGGGAACATTGTCCAACACCGCCGAAAGGCAGTTCAAAAACATTTACACAGAAGTTTCCATATTTTTCAGGGTTTAATATGTCTGACCCAGCCTCATATTATTATAAGGTTGCACCAACATCAGCACAGAAAAATATGTTAACAAACACCAAACAGATTTACTCTGCTTCCTTTATTGCCCAGTTGTCTGAACAAAGTTTCGACTTATGGAAAGACACCATAGACTTAAAATCAGTGTGGGGTACTAGAGAATGGCAAGTTCAGGGAACAGAAGCTTTGTTTAGAGCATGCCTCATCCCTCAACAAATCATGTTTTTGAATGAGACAGTGCAACAGATGTCTTCCCTTGGACGAGCCAAGAACAAAGACTTGAACACACCTCGGTTGCCAACTCCATCACACACCGAGGGCAACATAACATCAGAGAAAGAGATTACAGTAGATGACATCATACAATACAACAGTTCAGACCCCGATTGGAAAAAATGGTTGATTTGGCCCACAGACACTAATAGTTGTCGGGCAAGATTCATGGGTAAAGCCGAAGGGTTTAGTATCCATAGGCCAGATCCACGTTATGTAGAGAGACAACATCCAGGGGTAGTGACATCCTACAGTGTTGGGAAGTTGTGCCTTGATTGGCTAAAAACCTCAACACTCACACAGGTGAAACAACACTTATCCTTACTGTCACAGGATGTGGATCTCAGGGATTTTTTACTAGGTCCCAGGAAGCCACGTCAGAAATGTTTCTATTATGCTGTCTACAATGAAATATGGAAAATATCACAACAAGAGGCCGCAGAGAGGTTACGTGAAATAGATCGTATAAATCTAGAAAGATCTCTAGCAGTGGTAGACAATGGGTTAACTACATTTACCTCCAGGATATATTCCTTAGGCAGCATTGTATCTTCTGCGATAGACATACTAGAACAAGATTTGGCCATATTACAACACAGGCAATCACAATTACATTCTATTATGTTATTAAGCTGGACGCTGCAATCTTTGCGTGCAGGCTATGTGCCTTGGCGTTATATCAACAGTATGTCTCTGTTTTCTGTATACAATCTAATGGATAAACAGATAGAAATGGCACAAAGAGGAGCAAAATATACAATGCTGCGTATCAAAAAACTGGATAGATTAGCATTCACAGTGGCAGAATCACAGTCCACAGAATGGCTAATCCATGGCCACATAACTCTGCCGGTCACTACTTTTCAGTTTCAATATTGCCTTGAACAAAAGCAGGCAGGCAGATATGAAGAAATGGGTAAGGAATACATTAAGGAATCATGGGTTTTACCATACACATTTCGATGCCGGAGTGGGGATCGAGAAGTGTTTCTGAGCGGTTCAAACTGTGAGTACGCTTTAAGTGGATCACTCATATGCAGGATATAATGTTGCACGGGGCTTGTAATGGTTCTGTAGCAAACCTGTCCTGCCAATTGAGGGGTGCCCCAACTGCAGTGATTACTCCAGCATTCAGGCTACTTTTAAATGGGAGTTACTTGATGCTGAACAGTCAAGGCTGCTGCGGAATGCTCCCGGGCATCGCATATCTGGTAACCGTGAGCTCCTGGGTTACTTGTTGTATGCAAGTATTGTTTCCACTGACACATACAGTCAGGGAGGCGCCGTTATGGCCTTGACTGAATGTTTCCTTAATACGGTTTGATACTCTAAGCAGAATGAAAGCCATGCTTCTACAGAAGTCTGTGCCCTTAACCTCCGCTCGAGAGACTTTTGATCTCCAGATCGCAAGGTCTTCGGCAGAGATACAGGCGCTTATTCATACAAATTGCCCTTTCCATTTCGCAGAAATGGTAAATCGTATCTTTAACATGCCTGATACGACAGGCATTGTCCACCTATTTAAGACCATAGGTTCTGGACTTCTGAGCACCTTTCAGATGGTACTTGGAGTTATACCAAACTTCATACACTCCGTATTCGGAAGCGTCTTTGGAGGACTTCCGCTCATCCTGTTTCTAGTAGCAGGTATCCTGATTGCTTTATATTTGCTACGCAATGGACATCCCAGTCACCAAGGAGATGGAAAGAACACTCCTGGAACGTAAATACCGTGACCGCATGGTACAACTTCTAGGCATGCCTCGCCTAAGAGAACTAATTGAATCTTGGTTCTTGTCATTTCGACCGGTCTGGATGGACTGCATTTTACCTGTCCTCCGATGCCTGTTTTGCGGAGAAGAATGCGTATTAGGCCTTTGTTTGACACTCCCATCATGTGCGCAACCGGACGTGAATGCTTTACTGGACCCGATAACGGCCCATGTTCTGCAGTGTCCTCAGCGTATTCCAATGTTGATGTGGCATTCCTTGAGCCCCCACGGGTAGTAACAGCACCTGTTGGTATGAACACCGGCTCCTCCTCTGACACCCAGGCTTTGGACGGCGCACAGGCTGCCCCAGCACCGGCTGCGGACAGTGTGGAACATCATTTGTGCTCAATTGACGTGCTCTGCAAGGTGCTACAGGGGCCGTCTACTGCGGAAGCAAGCAACGAAAATGTTGCGTCTACTAGCCAGAACACATAAACATTTTACTCATTTGGCTCGTCGTGTGCTGGAAGAAATTCACCTTTTTTTAAAAACAATCTCAAATTTGTAACTCAACACAAAAATTGAAATTCCTTTCATTTTTTGGGCATACATTGCTTTCTAGTGCTTATAGTGCTCCGGACTATAACTAAGGACACTTTAGAGCTATAGCTTGCAAAATTAGTTTTTAGACAGTTTTAAGTTTTTTAGAATTTTTTTTTATAGGTTTTAAACACTTTTAGCTAAACAGATGTTTTTAAGCTTTGTGCGTACCAATATCTAGTTCGGCTAGTAGTATAGTAATAAGTTACTAATGTCGTCCAGTCGGAAGAGGAGTGGGTGTTATATTCCATATAGGTACCCTACATAGGCGCAGGTAACATTGCAACCTTTCACCTATATTCTTCCCTACATTACATACATAACGGTTCTTAGGAACTGAACTTTTACCTAGATACGACACTGCATTCATTACATTATGTATGAGGCTTCTTGGAAGCACAGCAGGATTAACAGCAGGACGAACATCTCCTGTATAATATCTCTGTATAAAGTTCAGGCCCAACGTCATCCTTTAGGCCGACAGAGTAACACAGCAAGGTAGGACCCCCGGGGAGACCTATGGGTATATATACATCACATCTTGCTTAGAAGGACAGAGGAGACCGTGACTTCCCGGCTGACACACTGACCAGAGACGCTGAGGTTCCTGCATGCAGACGCTCCAGCTCGCAGTGGTCTAACATCCCTCGCGTGGTGTCCAACTCGAGACCAGGACGGGGTCCCATATTCTCTCATTCTAAGGTAATGGGATTCTTGGCATAACAACTACATAGATGCTAGGTACATTTAGGTACATCTAGTTAGGGAGACATCGTAGGAGTATGCACTTTTTATCATGTATTTTATGTACTTGTATATATTCATGATTTATGCAAGATGGTAGAACTATACCATCCCTTTACTTTCGTAGTACTGCTAATCATATATCTCTGCTACTGTCTAATGGTTGTTGACAGCTCATCTATTCTACACTAGAATAACAACTGTTCAATAAATACTTATTGAAAAAGCCCAGCCTGTTTATTCTGTGTAACTCTCTGAGACAACTAAGTGAGTACGAGTGACTGAGCGAAAGGTAGTATATTGTTTCCACGATTCTGAGGGATCAGGGTTGTCATGTTCTGAGGTTGCCAGAATCTATTCTCTCCTTGATAAGAGGAGATTATAGTGGCACTGTGAGCTAGCTAATACAGACAGGCTAACGTATCCGGTGGGGGTGCTCGGAATCAGTCCGCCACCAATCCCACAGTTTATATTATCCAAACACGCAGATCTTGTATAGGTAATGTAGGAACTACACAACAATTCCTTGGATGCAGACTACCTCTGTTCATACTGTAACATCACCTCAAGTAGTTGACCATAGGCAGCAAACACCCAGACAAGAGCCACTCTTCAGCACACATTGGGGATAAAAACAGGTTTGACTTCCTACACCTCAAACGTATGGTTTTAATGAATGTTCCAGACAATGACATCTTGTAAGTTTTGATGTGCTGCAGTGGTGTAATGAAACTTGAAGGGGCCCCCCTGCAAAGTACAAGCAGATGGTCCCTCATGCTCTGGACCCAGTCTGAAGCTCTCAGGCCAGGGGCCTGCCGGTGCCAGAGGGGGCCCCCGGAGCTCGGGGTCCCCCGCACAGCGGGGGCTGCAGGGGCATTTTTTACACCACTGATGTGATGCTGCCCATACCACAAGGTACATGATGGTGATAATATTAGTAGAGGATGGGTATGGTGAATTGAATCAGCATGCATGTCAAACCATTGTTATGGAGCGAAATATCATTAAGATGTAGTGACTTACATGGCTGTTTACCCCTGTGCAAAATCCAATATCACCTCTGAACATTGAGGTCGAAACATGGTTACAGGTTTAATATTTGCCTCTGAAAAAGACTTCTGCAAAATCATGATGTGCTGAGTGCACCCATGCCACCAGATGTGAGGCCCACCCTCATTGCTATGATGAGAATGGTGTAGATACTGAGATGACTCAACATGCACAATGACCTAGTTTTAATGGAATGAATACGAATCATTGAATGACTGTAAAATGTATTCATGATAAGTGAATGTACACTCCTAATGTTGCAGGGGTTAATTGCCATCATAGCCAATGTGTTCATTATGAGGTTCACAGAGAGATATGAGGAGTTAGGGATGTGATAAATGTATACACACACTACAACCGTCTACTAATCTCATGATCAGTTGATCAATGTCTTTTGAGGATCCACAAATTTAGAGATATCTGCATTCGATGCAGAGCTTTTGTTTGTTGCTGCCACCTCACTGTGGAATAAGTTACTGCAAGGATCCAAATCTCTTCAAGTCCAGAACATCTCCGAAAACATAGCTTTCTCTAAGAGTCTGTATTAAGGGCCAGTGTGCATCATCATTTAATACGTGAACATACGTTTGCTTAATTTTGCTGCTCAGCATGTATGTTGATGTATAATATATTATAATAGTAGGACTGTTGAGAAAGCAAAAATTGAGACGTAGCCTATGATACTTTTCAATTCCCATGATTTTATAATGTGTTTCTAATATTATGTATTTAAAATCATAGTTATTTTTATTAACTAAACAAAAACGTTATATATTAATTCAGTCAGATTCTTTACCTACTAATCTAATATTCACATTATTATCCCATCAATATTTATGAACAATGATGGCTATAGTATCAAGATGCCTGGGCTGAATTTATTGCGCTTACAAAATGGGTGGAATTGTTATACACCACGGTCCAGATTTATTAAATATATATGAAATGCTATGCAGCAAGACACCTTGCTGTGCTGTGCTGTGTGAAAGGGAGCAGGAATGTGCCATATTTAACATTATACCCTGCATTCCAGCTCTCTGCTTGTGCTGGCGCACATACTGCTGCCTAGCGACAACGTAGGTACCCTTGCACCAGGGTGCCTGCATTGTAGGAAGGATTGTTTTTGCGCAGGAAGAGACACCTTCCTGCACAAAAACAATCTTCTGAGGTTTTTTCCTCCTTGAACGTGTGCTGCAGCACACATAGAAAGAGGAAAAACAAAGAGAAATAAACATATTTCTCCTCATTACACCCCCCGCTGCTGGGGAGGCGTAGCATTTTGACTCTCTCCCAGGTCTATCACTAATGGTAAATCTGGAAATGAGACAAAATCCATGGGTGGCCGCATGAGAACACCAACACTCCACCCATGGAACGCCTCCCTGGGGCAGAGTAACAAAAAGTCAGCGGGGTATATTCACAAGAACGTGCGATAAACATCGCCAGAATAGCTTACCGCAACTTCTCACATCGCAGCCCATTGCGTGAAAATAACACCGTGTCAACGTGGCATTCCCAACACAGCGATACCGTGCGATATTCGCACGCGAACGCAGAAAATTTCTGCGAAACAACTAGCGAGACGGCGATAAAAATTCAAACCTTAACGCGAAAAAAGTTGCGATGGGCCCAATCGCGAAGAGACAATCCGCGATAAGGTGCGCAAGGCCTGCAATACACACACGTCAGGCGGGAAAAATCACTACAAAAACATTAAAAAAACACCAAACAAAAAAACACCAACAGCAAAGCATGATGGAGTCAGGAGGAGCAGGCACAGGGGACGATCGGAACCCCACAAGCCCCCTGGAGCCCCAGCCAGGGCCCTCGGGGACAGGGAAGGACAAGAAGAAGAGGAAGCCGCGGTTCAGTCCGCAGGAGAATCAGATCCTGGTCACGGAGGTGATAGGACACCATCAACAACTGTTCATCACCTCCACCATGTCACTGGGCACAAGAAATGGAATATGGCAGTCCATCTTGGACAAGGTGAATGCTGTCGGAGTGCAGAGGAGGTCAATGGATGAGGTCAAGAGGCGATGGACTGATATCAAGCGCAAAACCAAGAGCAAACTCGCCAACAACCTCAAAGCAGCAATGCAGACTGGAGGTGGGAGTCCTGCGCCTCAGGAGGAGCTGGACGAGATGAAGGAGATGGTGTCGACAGTCATCAGTGTGGATACAGTGGCAGGAGTTGGGGGCCCGGACACTGCTCTACAGGACCGGACACAACAGCAACAGGGTGAGTAGCGACCAGGGACTGGGGGGACGGTGGGAGATGGGCACAATGGCACACATGCACAAATAAGCAGACCACACTGCACACCCACAATGACTACGGATCATGTCCCTGATCCCCTTGCCATACTGCAGCACACATAGGAACACCAAGTACGTCACCCTCGACCATCTGCCCAGAGTGGGCCCACCCCACACAACACACAGCTCACGTACAACCCATGCACATGTGCTGAACCCAGCCAAGCTGCTGCTCCGTGAGCCACACTGACAACGTAAGTGACACTGCATGACGATTACCATGCCTGCAGTCCGATTACCATGACATGGTGCACGCAACAACACTGAGGTGGCTGAGTGTGGACCACATCCGTAAAGGAGCAGGTCACACTCTGACACGTCCACGTGCACAATCAACCCCTGACGTCAACAACACAGCTGCGGACAAACCATGCCCCAGAGTCCCCACTCCCACCAAGACACACATCCACCCAAGACTGGTAACGTCTCAACACTGCATGGACACAGAAGTCAAAGGCACATCGCCTGCAAGGGACAAGAGGCAGCAGACTCAGAGCTGCAGGGGCGACCCTCACAAAACTGCAGCACACACATATGACAGTCAGAGCACAGCAGCATAGACAACAGTGTGGGACAAACTGCAATACGTGAACAACAGGACAGAAGGCGAAACTGCTGCCGCTTGTGTGAAGATACTGGCCAATTACATTTGGCATAGCAGGGGTATGTGAGATGAAACTGCACAAGTACAACCTCACATCCCTGATGGTGTTGAAATGTCAACTGTCCCGCCTCCAACAGGCATCTCCTCCTACACAGCCACAATGTACCTCGTCATGCAGTCTGTATGTGAACTTGTACAATGCCTGGACAAACATGTCAACACGATGTAATGCAGCATCCCCCCTTAACATTGCATAGGGACCATCAACACCACCTGCAGAGCAGACCCAACAACTCTACACTGATGACGAGGATGACAACCCCATCATCGACACCGAAGCCCTCAGAGAGCTCATCGGCCGCATCAGCTCCCCACCTCCAGGATCAGGGCAGCCCAGCTGCATCGAGGAGACCCCACCCCCTGCACAGACCACACAGCAGGCAGCACCTGCCACACCGGCTGTCTCCCAAGACCCCCAATGAACACACCTGGCCTTCCAAACCCGTGTGTTAGAGGCCCAGGAGAAGCTGGCTGATCAGGTGCGGTGGGGTTTGACCTCCTGGCAGCCAAACTTGAAGCCATCCATGGGTGTCTACGTCCCGTCGGGGACCACTTACAGTCCCTGACGAACACCCACAGTCCGCTCCATGGCCTCCAACGAGCCCTGGCCGATAACGCTGGAGTCCTGACTCGGAGACAAGAACACCTGTCAAGTCAGAGTGGCTCCAGCGATCTCAGCAGTGACTTGGCACAAATGCGGAGGCTCATGGAGGACATGGTGCGGATGGAGGCGGAAAGGTTGGCTGTCACTGCTGCACATCAGCAGAATGTAGCTGGGATATACCATGCCCTGCAGATCCTCGTCATGGCATTGCTGCCACAAGGCCTGGCGCAGATGGATGCTGCTGCTCCTACACCATCCCCATCTGCGCCCCCTGGTGTGTCTGTGCCTCACAGTGCGGCAGACATTTCTACTCCTGCACCTGATGTGTCACTGCCACACGGTGCGGCCGACAATCCACCTCCGGCCCCTGATGTGTCAGTGGCACACAGTGCTGCAGCCGGAACTGCAGCATCCACAGGTGAGGAAGAGCACACATCAGAGGACGAGGATGTGGATGATCCAGACTTCTTGATCATGAGGCGGCAGTTGCATTCCTCCCACCCATTTGGCCTGTTTCATCTTGGTTCTGCCCTTGGCATCATGACCTTCCACTGCCTCCAGATGCACCCATTGACTCTCACCTTGGACCTCGACATGGACTGCCATATTCTGTCAGATGACCGATGACACAGCGATCAGACTGCGGTCTGGACTCTTCCTCTTCCGATGTACTTGTCATGCCCTGAAGGACTCTGGCTGGCATGCCACGTGCCAATGATGTGAAGTGGGGTCTGCATGGCCCTGTACTGCTCAAGCTGCAACACTCCACTGGATGACAATAAATCATTCACTATTGCACAGTTGTGTTATGTCTTCGATCATTCAAGTATGTGAGTGTGGATGTGTGTTGGGTCAGTAATTCCCCCTGACGTCCATGTTGCACACGTCATGGGACATGAGTCACAGGGTGCTACATTGCCGATTGCGTTCCGTGCGGAGTAGTCACGACATCAGGGACACACGCATTCGTCACTTCCTTGTCCGGACAAGGACTGAACCAGCGCACACAGCCCCGGGATCATTCTTGCACGCCCGACACAGGTCCGGCATACGCCAGGCCAGACCACTACGCTTACGCTCCGAGGGGGGATGACACAGCTACATGTCCCAGGATTCCACGCTTGGGATCTGCTGGTCACTGTTCTAGTTGCCAGCATGCCACGGCCACTCCCTGAGGGCAGGTTTGCACACACACCACCCCCATCCAGCAGATGCGTCACGGGCCATGTTACACCGCCAATAAAAGGGGCCTGCAACGTCACATTCCCCACTGCCGGAGGTGACCTGACGACGTACGCGCAACGTGGCTCAATCATGGAGGGGCCAAGACTTGTGGCGCACAGGGTTAGTCGCCCCCAACGTCTGATGGCCGCCACGGGCCTACCACCACGTGGCGCTGGCTTGAGTTACACAGGGTTAGTCGCACCTATGAAGCTGAGCGGGTGTGCAGCCTTCGATGATGACGTGTGCACTGATATGGTCTCTGCCATTTCTGACTCAAGACCCAGTATCAAGTGTGTGACCTGCTGGACCGCATGGGGGTGCCGCATGATGTGGGGACTGCCAAGGCTGCGGGCCCCAGCCTTGGAGTTGGCACCGGCATGTGGTGTGCCCTGTTGGGGACACACCGGTGGCAGCAGGTGAGCAGTGGGGCCTGGGTGCGCAGGGGCGGACATTTACCGCTGGGCGGTGGGAGGGGCTGGGGTGCAGCAGCATGGGTGCGCAGGGGCGGACAGGCGATGATGCCGTGTGCAATGATTTGGACTCTGCAATTATTTGTTGTGTACTCGTTTCAGATAGGGGACCTGGTGGACTGCAGTGTTGGCCGGAGCCTGCATGCGACGCGGGCCGTTGCCTCAAGGTTCACAGAGTTAGTGGCACCTATGGAGCTGAGCGGGTGTGCAGCCTGTGATGATGATGTGTGCACTGTAATGGACTCTCCCATTCCGAACTCAAGGCCCAGATTCAGGTGTGTGACCTAGTGGGCCGCGGGCGGGTCCGCGTGATGTGGAGGCTGCCAAGGTCGCGTGTCCTGGGCTCGGAGCGTGCACCGGCACGTGGTTGGAGACACACCGGTGGCGGAAGGTGAGCAGTAGGGCCGGGGTGTGCATGGGCAGCGCTCTCTCTCCCTCTCTCCCTTTAATTCTCTCTCTCCCTTTCTTTCTGTCTCTCCCTTTCTTTCTTTCTCTCTCTCCCTTTCTTTCTCTCTCTCCCTTTCTTTCTTTCTCTCTCTCTCTGTCCTTTGATGAGCGCATGACACACCTACTTATCTCTTATTTTTTCTTGCAGGCTGTGACTTACAGATTGTCCGGAGTGGATCCACATGGACTCTTCAGAATTGTTGTTTTGTGTTGTGTATTAATAAAGTTCTGTTGTGTGATTTCTTAGTTGTATGTTTGTTTCTCCTTATTCTGACCACACATGTAGGTTTGTTGTTGTATTTGTGTGACATCAGGCTCTTTTTTTTCTCGTGATTTCGAAAAGTTGCTGTGGCACATCTTTGTCCGGGGTGGGTGGGCCGGGGGGGGCCAGGGGTGTGGGGGGGTCCTGGGGTGGTGGCGCTTGGTGTTGTGGGCCTCAGGGGTCTCCGAGCTGCATGGGCAGTGGCTCCATGGCATCTGTTGTTCTTCAGGTGTGGCTGTGGGCTGGGCTCCCTTTTGTGGTGCAGGTAGTCGTCCTGCTTAGCACCAGCAAAAGGCAGGTGTTAAATCCCTGCTGCTACCGCGGCTTATCGCCTGTTTTTGCCTCGCATCGCAGATCTGGCTGTCCATAGAGAAACGCACGGTGTTGTCTTTTCGTCTGTTTTTGCACGGACACGCCTATTCTGCATCTCATTAGCGTTAGTTGGCGGTGTCAACCGTGGCGGTGTTTTTTGCAGCAGCTATCGCGGGTTATGTGGTGATGTAGGCAGTTAGCACCAGCTTGCGAAAGGGGCAGTGAGTCTATCGCCTCTTTTGCTGTGCTAAAGTGCCGATAAATCGGCGATACGTCCTTGTGAATATGCCCCCACGACTTTTACTGCCTTGAGTTACTTCAGAATTACTAAGCAATGCAGGGCCACGCGTGGCCATGCGTGGCTTGGTAAATCTGACTTAGGGATTGCGTTGTCCTTGCGACACCATGCTTGGCGCAAGGGCAACAAAATCCCTTGATAACTCTGGCCCCTCGCGTGTCAGAATTAAAACCACAGCAATGTTCCATGAGTCGTGGTTCCGTTAACAAGGGCACGCCTGTCATTTGACTTCATGTCTTAGTTTTCCTGGCATCTCCATGCAACGGATTCAACTTCATAACACACTATAGCACTATAGCAGGCTGCACAGTTACAATATCCAAAGTACAAGGGTGCATGTAGCCTACATCGCCCAATCTGTTCCTACATGATGTAGGAACAGATTGCCCTGCACTGAGATCCATCTACTAAGAACTGACAAACTGACAGCTACTGTGCGTTTTTTGTTTCTCTCCCTCACAAAGGCCGCCATTTTGCATAGCGCAAGTTTGCGAGGTAAACACTTTTCACACATACATTTGAGCAAGTGTCTTTGTATAGAATACTTTAACCTTTGCTGTATTTTAGATTCGGCGAAGCATGTACCAGCTGTTGTAAATGTGTTTTTAAAACATAGGCTCAGAGGCCGAAAGCTTTTCTCAGTAGCCCGCTGTGGAATGCTGGTGTGGCCGAACACCAGCGCTGCCTCGTTTTAATTCCACCTCATGACAACTTTTTCCACAGCCTTTCACTTCGTGTTTCTTTATCTGTCACTTGCCTATTTTGTTTTCGTCCCTGGTTTTCTCGCTCTGTCAGTCTTTAACGATCTTTCTCTACCTCCTTTCTACCTTTTTTTCCTTTTTTCTCTCTTGCTCTGGGTCATAGCTTGAAAAATAAGTTCTGGTCCACACATATTGGTGCCCACCACCTGCACAAAATTACGGTCAGTAAATACACAATCCATGCTTTTCGTTAGTTTACCTATGAAAACACTAAACATGAAAGTATGCCAATATATGTGCAAACACCTAATGGAAGATGTTCAAATAGTAATGCGGCCCAGTCTCTCATTGCTGCTTTTTGACCCTGCAGGTTAAAACTTAGTTTATACAAATGTTTAATCACATAGAATTTCTTACAACAGACATGGTCAATATTACTGAAAAAACGAGTACTGTACTGTAACAAGTGGGCTTAGAATATTATATACAAGATTAGCTTGCTGGTTTTACGAGGCAGGGCCTAACAAAATGGGCAGTTTATGCTGTACTGTTTTTAACAGTAATTATTTTACGATTAATCAGGAGAAATATGCTGCTCTCCATGAATGATAACCGGGTTGTGGCTATTTACTGGTTTGAACAACACACTCCCTCGACTTAGAAGGCGATGCGAAAGGTTTTTAGTTCTTCCCTTTTATAATGTCGATTGTTGATAAGAAAAAAAAGCCTAAACAAACCGATGTGACCTTGGGACCGACTCGCATTCCACGGAGCGGCCCTTTTGACTAGTGTCCAAAACCCACACATCTGAGAAGGTTTTGGATCTCCTCCCAGAACAAAGCCAGCCTTCATCCTAATGGGCCACCTGAGGGATGAAAGGCCCAGCATCTCCTTAAAATTTATTGGAGCCGCGAAGCCGGCTACAACGCATACAGCCCTGCATTTTATTGCCTCGAGGCGGAGTGGAAACTGATAGCATCACGCAACAGCCGAAATGAGACGTAAGGGGTGGCAACCCTTACAGGAGAATCTGTTAATTGCATCTTTTTTGGTGGCAGTCCAATAACGCTAGCGAATTTCAACCAAACTTTACAAACAAATAATGAGGGTGTTTAAATGTTGTCAAATGGAGAGGGGGATTTGTGAATCTATTGCATCTCTCTGACGACTTTTGTCAGAAATAAGGTGCAAAGGATCATAATATGCACAGCTTGGGGTAAATTCGCGAAAAAAATGATAAGGGCCTCATTTATGAAAAGTGTTGCATCGCTGCGATAAAACAGCGATGCAGCAGTTTTCACTGCACCTACCTTGCGACACGATGGATGCGCCGAATTTAATGTACAGCGCTCCATGTCGCAAGGAATGACAGCTATGCCAGGAATCCTGATGTATCTGTAGGCGCAAAAGTCACGCATTGCTGGAGTTGTGTCGCAAGCATGACGCAACTCCAGCAATGCATGAGGCAGGCCTATACACATAGCACTGCGTCACCCTTACGCCTGGTATGAGGCAGGGGTAAGGTTTTGGCGCAGTGGCGTCCTAGAAGTGGCACAGTAAAATCTGATGGATTTCACTGCGGCACTCATATGAGGCTTTGTTGCATGGGAACGCCCACCCTGCATACATTATACCTGAAACAGGTATAATGTGGTGCAGGGCTTTAGAAGGTGGCGCATCTGCCTAGATGCGTCACCTTGTAAATACGGCGCAACGTGGAGCATTATTTACGCAACAAGTACGTCAAGAAAATGACACACCAGCGGCGTAAAACTGTCGCAAGGGGCTCATAAATAAGCCCCTAAATCTGCAGACGTAGAAATGCTCCTACAACTGGGTGAAAAGTTACTACTTTTTGGGATTCACAATCACTCCCAGTAGGACTGCTGGAAAGCTGTGTCAGGGGCCAGTTGTAGTACTGGGATTGTCATGTGACATACTCTTCGAGCTTCTGTTTAGTCAATGCTTAATTTCACGTAGCATATAAGTACGTACTGGGGATGTTCAATGCATATTTTTTATTTTTCTTTTTTTATCGATGAGCAAAACATTTTTCCCGTGAATACCTCATTCCCTTACTCCTCCCCCGAATTTGGGGGGCTCATTTCCCCTTCTCCTCCTGGATTTTGCTACCTGAATTTAGAATATGATAACTGGCCCTGGAAATGTGTGTGATGATTAATTATGTACACCAAATGTGCGCAATTACCATTTCCACATTTTATTTCCCATAATTTTGCACCAATTTTTAAAATGTATGCAAATACACACAGGTGTTTTAGTACACGTGTTTTGCACTGCAAAATCTTTTTGTAGTTGTAATTACACATGACTCAATCACCATGTAAGACCCTTGCCCACCATAATTATGGTATCAGATGATCCAATGTCACCTGAACCAATGTTCATCTCAGGACCATCTCCAGTACGAAATTGAGCCAACCCTACAACCTCAATAATGTGAGAAGGATGCCACGTTCCGGTTCTTTTTCGGGTCCTGGGAACCCATAGTCCCATGCTTGTGGCTAGCAGGGTCAGCGCCAACCTCTCCCTTTTGGGGCCATCAGAGGGTTGCTTCTAGGAGTCCTTATATCATACGCGGATGCATGGCTTTTCTAAGTGCTAGGATGCACCAGTTTGGAAGTCTCCCCTGAAATATATTGCCCTGTTTCCCCCCTCATACCGTGTGACCAATCCTGGCATGATACCCATTGGCTTTTCCTAAACAAAAGGGAGTGAATAAAAGACACGACCCCCTAAGCCCCCCGAGGAGAATCTTTTATGTACATCTCTTAGATCCTCCTTCCAGCCCGCTGTCTATTCACCCTCTATAACCAGTTTGTATCCTATTGCTGCCTAAGCACACTGGTTTCCACTCTGAATAGACCCCTGGACTGGCCTCTCCAACATTTTCCTCTGCACAGAATAAGTTTACACAGCACATATTAGTACAGTGAAGAATGCTTACTGGAATAAATGCAGACTATCTCTTTATTTTGCTCTTTATCAAATGTGCTTGTCATTGTTTTTGCCTTTAGGCCTTGATATATTTTCCTATTCATAGCTCATAAATGTAAACAGATCTCTCATGAGCAGAAGGTCAACATACCATACATTGTCACTTATGGCTGCCAAGGTCAACTTGGGGTTCCAACTGTAGGTCATTCCCGTAGTTAAGGAGGGCCATGATCCTATGTTGGTTGCTTCTTTGATTGTAGTCTAACTTTTTTTTTTTGATCTAGACAATATAGAAATGTATTATTCTTGTGCCACTAAAAAAAAATTGCACCCCACAACCACGAAGGGGATCAAGTTTGTAAGTATCAGAACATATGCTTCATCTCAAAATTCTTTGAATGTTGAAATGGTTTGTCACTTAAATACAGCAAAATCGTACTTCCAGTAACTACCTGTAAAACTCTTCTGGAATTTCATATTTTGATAAACTGTTTGTAAACCAATGTAAATTATCACAAGACGTTGCAAATTCACGAATTATTTTGTAGAAGCTTGCATATGTTATCAAAAGAGTACCCCGAGCACCCAATCAGCTGAACAAGGTTCGTTTGTGGGTATCAAAAATATTTTTTTTTTCCCCAAGTATCTGAGACTTTACATTTTGTGAACTGTGACCTCTGCAAAGGGTCTCCTTGATAGGATTGGTTATTTTTAGGTCTGGCCTAGAGACAGCTTTAACTGTTTCACCAGCCTCACCTTTCCAACTAATAGTTAAAATACATAAATCTGTTTACATACTAGGGCTTTCGTCCATTCCTCTTCATCCACTGGTCTCTTCAAGTGTCAATCATAATTTGCTTCTGTCTACCACAGCATTAAGCATGGGGCAAGGATTCAGCTAACTTTAGACATTGCCTGTCTTCATTATGAGTGGTGGCATTTTGCTTGGGCAGATCTATCTGAAAAGCAGTCCATTTAAGTGCCAAGGCTTGTGGGCAAACCTCAATTTACTTTCTTCTTTCATATCATGTTTATTTTATTTATTTGTTTTTACAATGGGTCGATTTTATTTACTTATTTTTTTCAAGCATATGTATGCCATCTGTAGACTGCAGCCATTTTACTTTGTATTACTCTTAAACTTGCAATGCCTTTTGCATATGTTTACAAAATAAATAATTAAATACAAAATACCCCGACTTGCCAAGGCAGGGCCCAGTGACGTTGACAACGCTTGTTTTAGGTGTAGATGAAAGATGCTACTTGTAATTGAAAAGCGTGAGCGGTTTCTAAAAGTGTAAATGACATTAGGTAGGTCTGGCACGGAAAAGTTTAGCAAAGTGGCCTTTGAACAAGCAGCTGCTTCTGGAATGCCTGAGTGACATCCTTGAGAATGAATGCGAACTTTAAATTGAAAACGAACAATGTGCAGTCACAGCATGTCTGTCAAATATAGGTGTCCTTCAGAGTAAAAGGTAATGTAATATCGAATGCTTGTGAAACATTCCTTTCTCGTACTGTGTACCAATCAAGCGGCGCGTGAGTAGGCCTCAAAATAACACCAGATCATGGTATGCGTTGTCATCTACTGTCACATATGTGTATAGCTTTTTCAGAATACACTTACGCTTTCTTTAGTGACATATATTTGCATTGATAGTGTACATTCAAGGAAGGTGTGTAAAGACGAGGAAGTCTGCACGGCGCTGTATTCTGAATGTTATGGAAAGCCCTCAGAATGTATTTATCTTTATGTTGATTTCTGACGATAGATAGCTTAATTGAATATCAAAAAGTATAGACATTTTGCACGTGCACTGAACAATCTGCTGGAAATTTGGTTTGACTGAGATTAGAGTGAGCTGAATTGCAGCACTGCTTAGATAACTAGAACATGACGTCACAAAAAGCAAGGTAGGTTTAAGAACATCCAAGTACAAATAATTTGCTGTGGCTATTGAGTGAGATTTTGCACTTGATGTGCACATCAGCTCCAAGAAATAATGTATGCACCTGTTCTCTTCCCATTATTAACAAGTTTGCATATTTTCCATGGCAGTCACCACCGGCGGAAAGCTGGTAAAAACAGTGAAAGCAACACTAGTGCGAAAGCTATCTGCTGTCAGCTCCCAAATGGTGCAAGTGCAAAAATGGGTACAAAGACTGTACGTGCCAGTTTTTCCACTGCAACAAGGGTCTACATTGCATGCAAGGGTTAAATTGAACAAGTTGAAAAGCTACGAAAACGATCTTCCCCAAATAGCTGCCTAATTATAACAAGCAGTTGCAATGCAATAGGTCTCGCATCACTGAAAGTTCGAGCTATTGACGTTGCTAATAATAATAATGTAACGGCAATAGCTCAGACTTTCAGTAATGCGAGAGCTCTTGTACTGCAAATTAATCGCAGCACCTGCGCTTTAACTTTAAATATCTTAAGGTATAGCGCGGGCGCCGCAAGTGTTTAAAAGTAAAATAATAGACTTTTTTTTTTCTATTTCTTTACTTTTGAAGCAATCGCTGCACCCATGCTTTAGCTTAAGATGTTTAAAGCTAAAGCGCGGGTGACGCCATTGCTACAAAAGTAAAGAAATAGAAAACAAATGGCGGCCACCATTTCTTTTCTATTTCTTTATTTTTGAAGCAATCGTAAACAAATAGAAAAGAAATGGCTGGCGGCTGCTTTCAGCATGCCAACCCTCACAAACCACTGGGAAGTTCCCAAACAAGGACATTACCTCCCACCAGCAGATCATAAAAATCCGATCGCCTCTGCTTTGCTGTTGGAAACATGAAGCGAGGCATCCCTGAAAAGACCCCCGGGAGCGAGAAAGGAAGGAGGTCAGGCAGAGCAGTGAATGGCTGTGGGAGGAGGAATGAGGAAGCGTTGCCTCCCGCCATTCTGAAACTGAAAGCGCGCATGGTGCACTGAAAATTAAAAAAAACATGATTATTTAAAATCCAAGGAAGGGGGAGAAGGGGTGGACACCACGCTAAAGTGCTGCTTTAAAGAGGCAGTGCTGTGTCGGGCTGGATATAAAAGAAGCAGCTGCCATTGGTATGCGTTCGCACAGCATGTCGTGTCTGCTTTTGCAAGTCATTAATTAAGTAAATAGTTCTCCCCAACTGCTAATGAAAGCTAGAGAGTAAGGACACATGTAAGAGGAGTGTCCTTATGGGTGGTAACAACAGGAGAGAGGGAGGTACTAAGCAGGGACTAATAAGCCTATTGACAAATCAAAAGCCATCATTTACAAAGGACAGGAAGAGGAGTCAATTGTAAAGATGGAAGGAACATGGGCGTAGCTTAAGGCCTATATCCTGAATACAGCATGTCTCGAAGAGACAGTGCAAGCGCTGCCTAGACAAGACCTAAAAATGGGTATTACGAGCGAATAGCTGAATGTGCAAAGTACATGTAAAGAACCTCAAAACACAATGTGCCAGCAATTATCTGTACATGACAGATCCGCAAGCATACCCCTCAAAATATATTACTGAACAGCATGTCTAGTCCTACTACCACTTCGGTGCATTATCATGACCAAACTTGTAAGCATATTTACAAGGGCATTGCCCCACCACAGCGTCACTTTTTCCAACACTCCGGTGGCGCAATGCCCTGCTCCGTATTTACAAAGCAGCGCTAAGCCACCTTGCGTGGCTTAATGCCACCTTGTAAATATCGTACCCTTTGACGAAGGTATCTGCGTCAAAGGGGCGTGCAGTGGGTTTTGCTGTGAGTGTTTCCACACAACACCCATTGCATTTTGACCCTGCCCCAGATTTACAAAGATCTATAAATCTGAGGCAGAACCAAAAACTAACGCCACTGAATAGGAGGCATTTGAGTGGCGTAACGAGGAGAAATACTTTTATTTCTCCTCGGTTTTGGGTCCTTCTATGTGTGCTGTATTCTGTAGCACACATAGAAGTAGCACATTGCCATTAATGATTTTTATGTGCAGGAAGATGTCCATTTTCTACACATAAATATTCATACCTGGAATGCAGGCACCCTTGCACCATGGTTCAAGGGTGTCTGTGTTGGCGCTAGGCAGCTTTTTTAGTGCCAGCACAAGGAAAAATACAGGCGTGCGCCGTATTCTTGTAAATATGGTGCATCCCTGCATTTTCTCACTTCTGACTTGTATCACAGTACATGCAAATACTATTGGTCAGCTACTTGCAGACAAATATATTCACACTTGGACTGCAAACTAACACTTCAGAAAACAACTCTCAGCTATGCACTCATCTACTTCAGGCAACTGCATCATTATCAAGGCAATGTGGTATGCTGATAGAAGACAATACCTGCCACAAAAAGCTATCCTATACAGTCCAAGCACTGTATTTGTATATAGGAAAGCACACAGGCCAAAATCCACTCACTCCTACACTCAGACTCATGCAGGGCACATGGAGACCATCCATGCCTGGTTATCTTCTCAGGCAGCCAAGTTGGTACAGCATCCAAACATGCCTATGCCACACACAACTAAGAGAAGAACTGTTCAAAATGTCATCACCTCTTGGAGGTGTGCTGTGCTAGAGATGAAAATATATTTATCAGTCTGTAGCCATCCATGTCAACTCAATACTCTACAAACATCTCCTCAAGCAGTGCAAGCCAACTGCTATGGGCAACAAAAGCACTGGTAGGTGATGGCTACCATGCTACAAACAGTACCACCAGTAACACTAACCCTCAAAGATTGAAGACAATATTACTGCATTCAAACATCCAAAAAATGAAATACTCATTCTTTCAGCAGCCATATTTGACCCACTATTTGCAGCAAAAGCAGGGGCCACTCTGGAAAGCAAAATGGGATGCCATCTGTAGATGGTTTTGTACCCAAACGAAAATACAGTTACATATTGGTGTTTCTCAAGATCAAAAGCCTAGAAATGTATCATCCTCTCAAGAAGCACTTAGGGCAGAAACTGGCTTGGATGATAAGCAAAAGAGAAGAAGAACCTCTCCACAGCCATGATGACATGTGAAGAACTCTTAGCTTCCACACTCACATGAAAATAAGCAGCAGGCTGACACAAACAAACTAAGGGCCAAATTTATCATAGTGTTGCGTCAGCCTTGCATCATGGGGCACAAGTGCGATGCAACACTAAATTCAGATTTATCAAGCCACGCAAGGCCACCTTGCATGGCTGAGTGGCTTGATTAATCTAGAGTAACTCAACACAGTGCAAATCGCAGCATTGCGTTACTCTGCCCCATAGAGGTGTTCCATAGGTGGAGCATGGGTGTTCCCACGCATCCACCCACTGATCTTGGTGCAACCCCAGATTTGCCAACACTGGTATGCATCAAAATGCTTCACATCTCCGCGGAGAAATATTTTTATTTCTCCTCATTGTTTCCTCTTTCTGAGTGTGCTGCAGAAGGAAAATGCATATGAGGATTGTTTTTGTGCAGGAAGTTGCCCCATCTTGCACAAAAACAATATTGCCTACAACGCAGGCATCCTTCCACCATGGCGAGTGGGTTCCTGCATGAGGCAAAAGGGAACCAGCACAAAGAAAGGGCAGAAATGTGCTGTATAATGTTAAACACAGCATATTTCTGCCCTTTCCCTATCATGCAGCACAGCAAAACAAGTTGGCTTGCTGCGCTTCATGAAAGTTAGATAAATATGCCCCTAAGTATGTATTACCTTAAGTTTGACAGATATCTTGCGGTACACATTTGGGAGCCAGTGTCTTTACGATAAGAAGATAAATAGGACAGAATGTGTCATTTTTTCCAGCTATCTGGCCACTTCACTAGCAGCATTGGGACCCGTGTTCAAGAAGTGCCTGTGTGTGCATCACTACATCAATACATATCTCTAGAATGCACTCCAGTGTGTCTAAAGCAGGGGCCTCCAACCTTTTCTGTAATTAGAGCTGTTGATGTTCAATGAAAATCATCATGTGCTACTAATATTAGTGTTGTAATAATAACCACATCAGACAAGATTACATTGGTGGCCACCCTATGCAAGATTACCAGCAGTGGTCACCTCAATGCAGGGTTGCCAGCAATGATAACTTCAGTGCATCAGGCAGGGTTGCCAGAAGCAATGTAAAAAAGACTTTGTCAATTTAGAATGCCTTTATATGGATAATACACAGTAGCCGTAACTGCAACCCCTGTCACCAAGTTAATAATATCAGTAATAGGTTTTCCCCAGAGCCATATGATTTAGGGAATAAATATCAGCTTTTAATATATAATTAGGAAATTCAACCATTTTTTTCCAAACAAGCTTATAAGGTCTGAAAATAAATTTTCGTCTCAGATGCACACTTTTCAATTTTGGTAGATATATATATTAAATCAGCCAAGCAAAAGACTCAAATTTAGTAAACTGGATTGCACACAGGAGCAGTAGCGGCCCGTGGAGGAGTTCCGTGGGGCGGTGAGGCGGGGCGGGGAGGGGAGGGGCAGGGTGGGGGTAGTAAACACCGGAATATGGATGAACGGAGGTAAGTAAACATTTAAATAAATAAAACGAATTTCGTTGCGCGCGCTGCATTGCAAAATGCGTTGCAGCGCACGCAACAAAATTCGTTTTATTTATTTAAATGTTTACTTACCTCCGTTCATCCATATTCCTGTGTTTACATCCCCACCCTGCCCCTCCCCCGCCCCGCCTCACCGCCCCACGGAACTCCCTCCACGGGCCGCTACTGCACAGGAGAGATACTTACAGGTACCTGGAGAGCTACCAGTAGCTCACAAGCTACTCGTTGGAGAAGTCTGGTCTAGAGGGTTGGAGGCATAGAACCATTTGCTGAAGATAGTTAATGTAACCTTCATATGTGATTCCACTATCCACAATATTGCCAACCTCTCCTTGTATGTATGAAGATATATTCTCTACGTATGTTGATCACTAAGAGGGGAGGCCACATATGGACACTGAGACGGCAGTCGAGGATGATAGGGTCTAATTACTCCTATTCCACATTCTCCATCTTGCCACAGGACATATCAGGCCCATAGAAATATTCAAGCCTTGACAAACACCTAAGTTCCACCAGCAACATACTGCTGTCTCTCATCTAGTTCATGTTCTATAATTGTTTGGTACCTGTGTTATGGCATTTTTGTCCATTTCAATGAGCGGGCTTTGCTTCTACACAATTTATTTTCTTTATGTCCCACCAGCAACATGAATCTTAGATCCAGAACAGTATACATCTTTTGCTCGTAATTAGAAAGTAGATATCTGCAAAAAAGCGTTCAGGATGGCTGTTAGAAATGACTTATTTTACCTTCTGGTGAAATGTGCATAGTACACTGTATTTATTATAATGAACCTGATGAGGTCTGTGTTGTATGTTATCATTCAAGGCAATCCTTCAGTTGGCTATTTGAAACCTATTTTTTTATTTATAATTTACTTAGTTGTATTTTTGATGTAATGTATTATATAAGGCTGTTGACACTTTGCAATGAAAGAAAACTGCAAATAGAGAGGGGAGAGAACACAACACCTGTAATGTTATGTTAGCATGCAGAACCCGAAATACATGAACGAGACACACATTTACAACATTCACCTTCAACCAAATCAATTACATAGATCACATAAATTCAAATATTTACAGATTTCCCTGTTTTTGCCGGCAAGGCTGTCCTTTTCGCTGTCACAAACTTTGCCAAATCATTGATAAATTTCTTCTCCTTTCAGATAATTTTTACTCCTCCATTCCTCATTTTCAATCAAAATATTTCACTGCCCATATTGCCAAAGTATAGTCCAATGCCCTGTGCAAAGAACTATCATTGACAATAACTAGCCAACGCAGAGTTTCCTCTCCACACCAGAAACCAAATGATGTCGGCCTGGTAATTCTCTTCAGAATCGCAAAGTCTTGTATGTTAGTTTCTCACATGAGCAGCCTCCAATCTGAACTACCATTTCTATCACATATCACTGCCAAATAATTAATATTTAATTTTTTTAGCATTTCAGGTTTTCAATACTTTTAATGCCATACCCTCTGCCTAGACAACTTCCTTGGGACCCCAATAAATATAATGGTGATAACTGATTGGTGCCGGTGGAGTCACCGGCAATCATTTTTGGGGACTGCCACTTATTTTTCCATCGGACATTTCCTGAAAGCAAGAGAGGGAAAACACATGAAGGGGAAAGAAAAAGAAAGAGAAAGATGGAAAAACCGCCACAAAAGAAAAAAGCAGGAACCTGGAAAAGTTAGATAAATGGGCAAAGAGTGTCTAGTAGTGGATTAAAGAGGCATGATGTGGATTCTAGACTATGCAGCCTTGATTTTCGGTGCGCCAACATGTAATAGCGCTGCCGGCGGGATTCTAAGCAGAGCTTTGGGCACCAGCCCTCATTCTATTAGACATTAAGCACTGGTTCTAGATAACCAAAATACTCCCCATTCATGTTGTTGTATTAAGCCCCTTGTCTGCATACCATTCATAGTACCAATTCTGCAAACCCTAAATAACACTGCAATGGAAGCACATTAAAACCAGACATTGAAAAGTTCAACAAACCCCCTTCAAAATATTTTCAAGTACATTACACATCATATTTGGTTCATCCCATAACACTGATTTAAACATTTCAATACTGGTAAACACAAGGAAAAAAGGTCAGGGCAACAATACCCTGCACCAGTCGTTATGGCGTATGATGGCTATGATATTCTGATTAGAACTAGGTGCAAAGGACCCAGGACGTGACCTTCATGCGTCCCCAGTGGAGTGGTATATAACGCCCCCACACAAATTTGAACAGAGCTTTTATCGACTTTTGAACCGGACGCCACTGAACTTTGTCGGGAGACACATATCCCATTTACCTGTTCTACGACTATTCCGCCTGCTAACTTAAGGATTACCTCAAAGAACATATGATTTATGTCATTTACTTATCAAGCCCTGAAGAAGTCCCAAGAGGGACGAAATGCGTCGGCTGTCTTGTCAAATGTGTGCTGAGATTTTAAAGAATTTCTATGGATTAAAAGAATAAAAGGAATTGTTTTTCTACAGCAAAAACGCCGACTAACGTCTTTTCATTTGGGAAGATATTTCTTCATTGTTCTGTTATGCAATATAGACATTAAGGGCCCGATTATGATGGCGGGCGGAAAAGCACCCCGACCGTCATGGTAGCGGAAATTAACCATCCGCATGTACCGCGGGAAAACCGGCGGTCAGATTAGGATGAACCGCCAGAAAAATCCGAATGCAGCGGTCGAAATGCACGAAACACCGCCGGGAGCGTGCGGAGCAGGTAAAATTCCGTCTGCGGCGGTCGGTCCTGCAGCGGAAACACCCGAAACCGCCGCACGGCCAGCGGAGTGACCGCATGTTGAATTAGGATACCATTGCGGTGACAGCGGAACGATCAGCTCTTTTCCGACCGCCGCGATCGCAATCATCGATGAATGGGAGAGCCGGCGGAAGAGCGGTTGTATACCCACCGCCGCGCTCGCTCCGGAACAGCAATGGCGGACGACAACAAAACACACAACAAGGCTACCAAGTGTGGCAATCAACCTGGCTCAGCCTCAAAAAACACCTAACACACCCCAATGACACATCCCCACGGCACCAAAAAAATACAAATCCCAGGTCAACCCACACAACACACCTGACAGGAATACACCATTTTGACCCACCCACTTTGCTGAGTATAAAACCAGCCCCTTCCCTGACCACAATCCTTTGCACTACTCCACAACTGAAGGGTCCAACCCCACAGCACAAAGGATAGGAAAATCTGCACACATCACACCATCACAACAACACACACACCACACACATCACCACCACCTCCTCCACACCTGCACCTTTAACCCATTTGCACATCACACACCATGTCACAGACAAAAATGCCCAAATTCACAGACAATGAGTTGTCAGTGATGGTAGATGAGGTAATCAGAGTAGAACCACAATTGTTTGGAAACCTGGTCCAACAGACACCATTAGCCACCAGAACGCAAATGTGGGCAAGGATAGTCAGCAGGGTCAATGCAGTAGGGACCATCCCGCACACCAAGAAGGAGATCATGAGGCAGTGGCATGACCTCAAGAGCAAGGTGAAAGAGAAGAACAACAAGAACCGTGAGCTGGCTCATAGGACTGGCGGTGGCCCTCCCATTCCACTACGAACATTCACAGCATGGGAGGAGAAGGTGCTTGGCATACTGCATCCAGAGAGTCTCACAGGAATACCCGGGGGAGTGGAGGCTGGTAAGTACCAACACATGTCTACCATCACACTGCTATGTACTGTCTTGCAGAACTACAAAGCTACACCTCCCAGGTCAAAATGCATGCATGTGCACCACACTTTCCCCAACACATGTCTCACAGTTCCAACATCCACTCCCTCTGATTCACCCCAAAGGTAGCTAGCAACATTACCATGGGGGCAGGTGTACAGGCAGCCAGCACTACAACTCCCACCAGGCCCCCTGTCCTAAAGCACACCAGGATGGAGCACTCCCCCACCCCACCCCGAAGCATGTATCAGCCATTGCATTGCCCACCTTCACCTAACAGGTAGGTAGCCATCTTAACAGGGAGGGGTGGTTGTGTTTGGGAAGCCTGCACTACAACTCCCACCAGCCCCCCTTGTCCCAAAGCACACCAGGATGGAGCACTCCCCCCACCCCACCCAGAAGCATGTCAGCCATTGCATTGCCCACCTCCACCTAACAGGTAGGTAGCCATCTTAACAGGGAGGGGGTGTGTGTGTTTGGGAAGCCTGCACTACAACTCCCACCAGGCCCCCTTGTCCCAAAGCACACCAGGATGGAGCACTCCCCCCACCCCACCCAGAAGCAAGTGGCAGACATTGCATTCCCCTCATCAAACTAACAGGTAGGCAGCCATCTTAACAGGGAGGGGGTGGTTGTGTTTGGGAAGCCTGCACTACAACTCCCACCAGGCCCCCTTGTCCCAAAGCTCCACAGGATGGAGCACCCCCCACACCCACAACCATGTGCCAGCAATTCCCCTCAATTGTGTCACAGTACAGGTAGGTAGACAGTGCATACACCCTGCCAATCCTCTCAAAAAGCATGGAGCCATATGACCACACCACCCCTCACATGTCACCCAACATGGCATACATCCAATAGTCACTTCCTGTGTGCAGACACCCAAGCGTATGTAACTGTCACAGAAACGTAACGTTAAGCCAGCAAGTCACATTGTGAAGAAATTCAGGGCACAATAATGTCCAGCACGGAATGCTATGTGCAAGTGCCATGGTGGCAGAGCATGAAGGCCCATATGAACACAAAACATGCATGGTCAGTTGTTGAAAGAAAGTAAAGTACATGATAATACAAAGGTATGCAGAAGATTACAATGGCTATTTCTTGCTCAGATGTAACGTCTTCATTGCAGAGCAAACCAAAAAGACAAATCACATAAAGTTGATGGGCTGCAAGTCGGTAGATGACGACATGTTCTTGTAATCACACAATCTGTACGTGGAACATGGTACCTATTTACATGTCACACCATGGATAAGTAATGTATGTACCCACACATCATGGCATGATGTGCAGTACCTTGCAGCCATACAAAGTGAAAACAATGCAAACTTTGTGGTGTAACATATGTAACATCCAAACATCTAACACCATGCTTGTGGGGTGCACTTTAATGACCATTTCACCTCTGTTCAACAGGAGACCAACAACTCACTGCTGCAGAAGACAACACCAACCTGCAGAGCCATTCTCCACACTCGGAACATGGACTCTCGGATGCAGACTCCCTAAGTTTCTCGGATGAGAAACACCGACCTGGCCCATCCGGACTGCCAGGGCGCACCACGTCCCAGACCCCCACTGTCCCCATCACCACCACCAGCCGAGCAACAACAACCGCGCTGACCCCTGCTGCAACGACCTGTGCGGCTTCAACCACCACCACCACCACTGCCTGCAACACTCGCCCTGCCTCAGTGGTTACCAACCCCAACACACAATCAGAGGAGGGCAGGGAAAGCCTGCGGGTGCATTGAGTGGCAACGCCACAGGTCCAGGGCAGCAGGGCAGGTGGGAGGGCAACTAGGGGACAAAATCGGGAGGACACTGGGACCGAAGCCCTGGCCAACATCGCCAGAGTCCTTGGGGCCTACGAACAAGCCCAGCGACACACGGGCCAGGCTCTGGAAGAATCGCGTGAGCTCCGCCTGCTGCTGAGGTCCATAGACACGCATATGAGCCAAATCGTGGACCTCTTGGGCCAGCTTGTGGGTGTTCTGAGGGACAGATCTGTGGCCCAAACTACGGCTCAACCCCCCTCCAGTGGCCCGCAGGGTGAACCCCCTACCAGCCCAGCTGCGGCCACAGAGAGGGGTGAGCAGCAACAGGATGACTCCTCAGACACCGCTGACCCCGCATCAGGAGCCCCCCTGGAAAATGCAAGAGGGGCCATCCGAGAAACACCACGGGAGGATCAAGTGTCAAAGCACCGGCCAAACGCAAGTCAAAGAGACATCCATGATAGCCCCTCTGTACACCTTGACATTGACTTTGTTGACTATCCTTACCCACACTGCCATGTTGATGGCAGGTGTCTGTTGGACTGTGTCACCTCATCAATGTGGTGACTACTCTATTGTCTTGTTTGCCATCACTGACAACTCATTGATTCACTTAGCACCATTTCTTGAAACATCACTTGTTTGTCACAACCACTCAATGTAAATAAACACTCTTTACACACCTATGTCTTTGTGTCAGCTCCATGTTTATCACAATATGTATGATGTTGAGTCAGAACACAATGTACCAGAAGCTCAGATCGTGACGAGGCATTGAGAGCCTGAAGGGACCTAGAGAGACACAAGAGAACGACATTTACTCGTCAGGTGTTGGCATCACAGCCAGTTCACAACACTAGTCATCAAGGTACACAAACCAGCACACATCACAAGGAGAAACAATCTCAACATAGTCATCATGTAGCTGGTCAGGACTACACTGTGCCACACACATCAGCCATCAGCACAGAGCCAACAACAGGCAGCAGTCAAAAAGCCCCTCTCGGCCTCATCACCACCATCAAAGACAGCAGACAATGGCACTGTTGTACAATGTTACTCACACTCAAGGGAAGTAGCGGTTGATGATCTGTTGGCGCAGGTCGACACCTTCCTCCTCTCCACTATCCTCGTCACTGGACATGTGTGGGCTTGCAGGGGGGGGCATCTGCGGCACATCATCGTCCAGGAGCAGGGGGATCTCCTTGCGCAAGGCCAGGTTGTGGAGCATGCAGCATGCAACAATTATCTGGCACACCTTTTTGGGAGAGTACATCAGTGCACCTCCGGTCCTGTCCAGGCACCGAAACCAAGACTTCAGAAACCCAAAAGTGCGCTCCACCACACGACGTGCCCTCCCATGGGCCTCATTGTAGCTGACTTCACCCGGGGTCCTGGGATTCCGCAGTAGGCTCAGCAACCAAGGCCGGTTGGGATATGCAGAGTCACCTGGGTGTCAGATACACAGAGCAATTTAGTAATATGACTGTAGCTGCGGACAGCATGTCACACATACAGCACAATACTTGACTCAGCTAACTCACCTACAAGCCACGCACGGTCAGGATGCAGATTTGCCATCATCTGTGGTACGATGCTGTTACGCAGGATGTAGGAGTCATGGGCTGAGCCAGGGAATCTGCCACAGACATGTGAGATGATCATATCTTCCTGGCATGCAACATGCACATTAATGGAATGGGTATGTTTCCTATTCCTGTAGATGTGCTCACATGCCTGTGGCGGAACCAGACCAACATGGGTGCAGTCAATGGCACCAACAACATTAAGGAGGTGGGCAAGGGCATACAAATCACCCTTCACAGCTGCCAATTCCTGTCTTCGTGGAAAATGGATGTTGGTGTCCTTGTATACCATCATAGCGGACAGGACATCCCGTAGCACCATGCTGAACATTGCCTGCGACATCCCACCTGCGCTGGCCACCGTGTACTGGAACGAGCCAGTTGCAAGGAAATGCAGGACCGCCATCACCTTACATGTTGGTGACACAGCAGTTGGATATGTCCTGCAGGGCCTCAGATGGGGCTCCAACTGAGCACATAGGTCTTGGAGGGATTGCCGATCCAAACAGAACTTACGGATGATGTCCACATCCTCCATGTCCGCTAGCAAGGTGAATGGCCGATGCACATTTGATCGCCTCCTACATAAGATAAAAGGGGACACTTGTCAATACAATCCACCTATGAGATGTGTCCAACATCTAACGTCTTGACTGACACAGCACCAACAATGACTGGCCTGAAACAACAGCTTACAGCACAAGTCACATGCAGAGACAACTTGACCCCAAGTAGTTGTACACGTGATCAGTATGTACAAACTGAGTACACCCAAGACAGATCCAGACTATGTGAATGTGAAATGGGACATTCTGACATCTCGTGTCACCAGCCCTGCAAGTACTTGACACAGCACATGTCTGAAACTGCAACACTGCTGTCTCCTACGTAGCTGCTGTACCTGCCACACCTTCTTGCGTGAGTCAGACAGGGCACACATTAACGACACATTGAGCACAGTGTGTGCATTAAGATCAGGTATCAACATGAGTTCAGCAAACTACACAGTGAAGTAGGCACATCAAGTAGTCAGTCCATCATTACTGTGTGTTGCTTAGCCATCTCACACATTGACATGTTTCCATATTTGAGAGTCCATCACACAACAGATCTGTGTACATGCACAACAACATCATCAGTGACATGTGAGGGACTACATGACAATGCATGTACTCCAGTGCACTGACATGGCATGTGTAGACATCAGTGAGTTGAATGTCACACCAGCATTCAATTTAACTATCTGGTGGCATGATACATTGTAAGTGTGGAGTGTTCAATGATGAGAATTGGCCATTGCCATTGCTACAGCATGATGTGTCCATAGGTGCCCTAAGCGTGCACCGCCACCGCAATCACGGTCATTGGCACCAATGTAAAGATGCCAAATCGCGGTAGCGACCGCCTGGGCCCCGCGGTGTGACACCGCCAATGCCCATGCTCATTCAGCCAATGGGAACCGCCATCGCGCTAGTGGAATACACATTTGAAAATCGCGGTAGGCGTGCTCCGCTACCGCGGGGCGGGTCATTGGATACAATTGTAAGATGCACGATTGCGGAAGTGACCGCCTGGGCCCCACAGTGTGACACCGCCAATGCCCATGCCCATCCAGCCAATGGGAACCGCCATCGCGCTAGTGGAATGCACTTTTGAAAGTCGCTGTAGGCGTCCTCCGCTACCGCCGGGCCGGTCATTGGTTACATTTGAACAAAGCTGATCTGGAACACCAATTGCAGCAGCTGAGTACCACTGAAACAACCCCAGGGGGATATATATGTCTGTGAGAGAGCCACATATTTCCACTGCATCCAGACACTGCTGCCTGTTATTCTTCATCCCCAACTGCTGCTGTTCCTGTCTCCTGGACCCAGTGATGGCGAGAACTGAGCACATCAGGGCCCGTCCCTTCACCACAGAGGAGCTGGAGGTCCTGGTGGACGAGGTGCTTACACACTACGGGAGGCTATATGGTGCTCCTGATGTTATGGTGAGTGTTTGAGAGTGAAATTTGGAGAGTGCAAAGAGTGCTCACATGATGTTGCTCTGCTGTAGTATGTGCCTGTGAGTGCAAGTTTGTGTGATACACTGCCTAGCATGCTGACTTCATGTCAATGGGGTGTGTAGCCTTATTACCACAGATCCTTGGCTGCATTGAAGGATGGGAGGGACATGCAGTGTCTTTGCAGACATACAGTAACACTGCTGGTTTGGAGAGTGGAAGTCAGAACAAACATTGCCTGTGCTAATGGATGTCAGAGTCCATTCGCCTTTCACATGCTCATTTGGGACATTTCAAATGTGTTTCGTCCAGAGGGTACTGAAGGATGTGTGTACACTTTTCATATTGTCACCATGGATATGTGAGCATTATGCACAAGATCGAAATGCCTGGGGGTGACACTCTTGGTGGGAAATCGCCTATGACAAATCAGAGTGATGTACTTCTGAAACATCCTCCTTCCATTGATTACATGATGTGTACTGACTTGCATGTGTAGGCACTGTTTGACCTCTCATGTTGTACATGCATCTGATTGTTCCGATGGGCCAGGTTTGACCTCAGTGTGAGTCCCCCTGGCCTGCACAGATACTGCCCAATTTGACAGGGACCCATCAGTAAATGGACAGAGTGGGACATATGTGTTGTCTGCCGCCCTGTCACTCAATGAGCTATCTTAGGCCTGATGATTGCACAAGACAGACCTTGTGAGAAGGGTGTGAGAATGTAAGATCATGTCCCTAGATGTGACATCCATGACACAGTGAGCCACTCACAGGCCAAGGACATTGAGGGGTGTGTAGTGTTGGAGACAGTGAGTCTTCCCCAACACATCATTGCCAACATGATGTATATCTTGCTCCCTCACATACTGCATCACAGATGAGGGCCTTCTTCACATTGCTTTGTGTGCTGCCATTCTGCATGTGTGTGAGATGGCCAGGTCCTGTGTCCACCCTCATACCTAAATGCATTTCAATTTGATTATCTGATGCAAATGTACTACGTGTCATGTTGTATGGCCTCTGCTCAAGGTTTCTGTACAGCTGTGCTAAGTGTTTGCATGCTCGTGTCCTGAGACACAGTGGAACATGGCCCATTGTCCCTGAAACTGCCTCTTCTTGTCTCCCATGCCTGCAGCTTAAAGTCCGCCAGCGTAAGGCCTTATGGAGGGCCATTGCACGCAAGGTGCGGGCTCTGGGTGTCTGCAACCGACGGCACACACACTGTCACAAGAGGTGGGATGACATCTGCCGGCTGAGCAAAAACGTGGCAGAGATGACGCTGGGGCTGCTCCCTCGGACTGGAAGGTTGTCGTGCAGGAGCATGACACCACTAATGGCCCGCATCTTGGCTGTGACACAGCCAGAGCTGGATGGACGTTTGAGGGCCCATCAGCAGCAAGTTGGGGGTGAGTATTCTGCAAAGGGTGACTTTGGGTGTGAGTGACTGCATGTATCCCAACCCTGCGCCAGTGTTGAGCTCTGTGATGTTTCCAGTGTGATGCAATGGCTTGTAAGTGGCCTCTGTGTTGAGTGCAGCTGACATGCGTTTTTGCTACATGTACTTTCTCATGTGTTTAAAATAATGGCCCTTGACATTGCAAGATAAGATGTGGCCTCCTGCCATCTGCTGCATTATGGGTGTCATAGACATCACCGGGGAGTGAACAGCTGTGTTCCTCATCTTAGTGTGCTTACGTCGATGTGTGCAGTGCCAGACATTGGAATTGTCAGAACTACACATCTGCCAACAATGTGCAAGGGTCGTTGCGCTTCAAAGCACAACATGGTGGACATCAGTAGCTCATGGTCATGGTATAAGGACATTCTGGAGTCAGTATCTGTGTTGTCCCCTTAAATTGACTCCGTATGTGACTGTGACAACATGTTGAGATGTACATCTATCTCACCTACAGGCACGTAGGTATGCTTACAGGAATCAGTATGTCAGGTAACTAGGAGGCACGGGCCAGCTATTTGGCAGTGTGAACGTCACATGGGTCATTAATGCCAACTAGGCATGTTTCCATGCATCTTCTGACTTTTGCATGAAACTTGCACATGCAGACTGCACAGGGTAGTGTGCTACATGGGGGTATCATATTCCAGTTTTTTGCTTTGGTTGCTTATGATGTTTGTGAGTAGGGCACTGTACTAAACCTACGTCTCTTTCTTTTGCAGCATCTGCCGAGGGCACAGAAAGACAGGGGACGGACACCAGTGGTGAGGCATCTGGCACGACTGCTACACATGAGCTCACTGACACTGATGTGACCAGCGCCTCGGAGGGGGACAGGAGTGTCCTGGAAGACTCACGCCCAGAAACACCAACCTCAACATCATCTGACTCTAGCGGTGACTCCTCGATGTTGGCGGGCACAGGGAGTGGGAAATCTGCCTCTTCTTCCACCACACATCGTCCTGTGCCCACCCTCCCGGCTATTACCACTAGTGCTGCCCATTCCCGCTGCAGTAAGAAGGGTAGAGTGTCCTTCCCCCAGGCTGCCCCTGCCCCTGTCTCCCCTACTGCCCTCAGTGTTGAGGCGGTGGACCTATTGCGCCAGCTGTGTGTGGGTCAGACTACTCTCCTGAATGCCTTCCAGGATCATGACAGGAAGTTGGCACAGGTAGTTGCCTTCATGGAGGGCATTCATTCTGACGTGGGTGGGCTGCACAGAACTGTCCAGTCTTTGTCCTCCACAGTGACGGCAGCCATTCAGCTGTCACAGGCTCAGAGTCCAGCTCCAGTCCCTTGGGCAACCACCCTGCCAGTGGCAACATCTGACGAGGGTGACCTCACACCACAGCCCTCGGGCTCCAAGTACTCAACACGCAGCACACAACAGCAGCACTCCAAGCGGCCCAGAGCACAGACACCATCCCCCAAACCAAAAACAGGCACACAGGAGCGCAAAGGGAAAAGCCCTTCTGGTGACACTCAGGGGCATCAGGCCAAGAAGCAGGCCTCAGGCTCACATGCATCCAAAATACCCCCATCCAAGGACACTCCTGTCCCCAAACCTGCTCCCAAAGGCAAACAAACAGTTGCCCTGCCTGCTGTGAAGCTGGTACATGCAAAGAGTCCGCACAAACAGGTCTCTAAGGCAGATTCACCCACAACCTCAACTCCCATCCACGCCCCTGTGAAGCTGGGACAGGAGAGCAATGTGGGGGGTTCACCTGGTCAACAGGGGATGGAGGGGAAAAGGCAAGGCCAGCCCAAGCGTAACACCAGATCCAGCAAATCCCCACAGAAAGAGCCACCTGCACCTGATGTACCTTTGGTTGTGAGTGAGGCTGTTGTGCCCGCTCCACTTCCCACTCCTACCAAGACAATTCTTACCTATCAAATCCCCAAGAAGTGGAAAGGCAGCCCTCCACATTCTCCCTCACATACTGTGTCTCACTGCAGCATGTCTCCGCCTCCCCGTGCCACACTGTATGGTCCAAGCAGCCCTCCGGCTCACAAAGCCACTGATGCCTCTACCTCAGCTGGTCCTCTCTCTCCCAGGTCCAGTCCTCCAACTGGCCCCGACAATCAGCCACCTCCCAGTTCAACTGACAGCCAAGTGTGAGGCAAAGTCCCCCTCCCAAACACATTGCTCCCACAGCGGTGCCTGGACTGCTTATTTGTATCCCCAGAGCTGTGCTGATTCCCATGGCAGTGTACGGTGTTATCCATTCCCTGTGCAGGTTCTCATGCACACATGTACATACTTTGAACTATGGACTGGCCACTGGCCTTGCTGTTTGTCACTTTGGATGCCCATTCCCTGTGCGGGTTCTCATGCACACATGTACATACTTTGAACTATGGACTGGCCAATGGCCTTGCTGTTTTCTACTTTTGGTGCCTATCTGAGTAAAGTGTAATAAAGACAGTTACTCCTGTTGTCTGCTTTGTCTGTGTCCTTGCTAAATAAGAGGTTTTATGTATGGGTATGGTTTCATGTGACACATGCTCTGTATGCAAATTCAACATTGCCAATTTGTTGTTTTACTTTTTCAGAGTTTGGCAGAGGTGACAGGCACTTTAGTTCTTCAAGACTGTGAGGCCTGAGGGTGCAATAATGGTTGTTTGTGATGATCTACTCTTATCCTACTCACTCTATGGTCAGGTTTGATACATTGTACACATGTCATGTTATGATGCAATGTCACGACAGAGGTGATTTCTATCCACAGGATTACTTGTGGGGTGGCCATGGTCCATCATATCTATGTGATCTTTCTTTATGTGTGAACAGCAGTGTTGATGTGTGGTCATCTTGTGTAGGCATGTCTTCCTAGTCACACGGGGTACATTTGTATATGTGAACTTCAGTGGTCATACAGTGTGAATGTGCTGTCATTGTCAGTGGTGTTGATGTGTGTGTGCCCCTGCGATGCCAACTGCACACATGTATGATCCAGGTAATGGGTGCCTGTTTGTTTCAATTGTCTGACATGTGCTTCAGATTGTGGGCACATGTAGGAGTTGTAGGTTGGGCACTGTGCAGTGTGTTGGTGTGTCCTTGCACTCCTGGGGACACCTACTTGTTGTCGCTGCCAGTTGTGAGTATGCAATGTGTGTGCCTGCCAAGTCTGTGTTGTGTTTTGTTGATCAGCCATGTGTCTTGTTACTGTTTGTGCTCATTGTGCAGGCCTGCTCAGCCACACTGACATTATTTGTGAGTTTTCTCATGCATTGCTGTCACTTGACCCATTTTTGGCTCCAGTATGGTATGTGGTATGTGGAGTCATGCCATCCCCTATATGTGCTTCAGATGCCTACACATTGTGAGTGACTCATCTATGTGTTTGTGTACTGTTCACTCCTCACCTGTCCACTATTGACGTACATACGATTACAATCTCATGTCTTACAACCCATGGCTTGCCAGTGTGTGAGCCTCCCCACCACTTCAAAGTGTGACACTATGCTGTGTGGGGCTGAAATGTGTACAGGACCAATGTGCCACTCAGGACAGTTGCCCAAATTAGTTATGTGCTGTTTTCTTTAACTGTTTTGCAGTCATGGTTGCTCATGTGCAGTGCATATGTTTGAGCAGCACAGTCCTCTAGTCATGTTGTTTGCCCCTGGGTTTCCCTTAGTTGTGCTGGGTGATGGTTGAGCTGTATGTGTGTTTGCTGAGGTACTGCTACCCTTCCTGAGCGTGATGTTCTCTGTGTGCTGTGTGCTGTGATAATTTGTGATAACACAAATTATCACAGCACACAGAGAACATCACGCTCAGGAAGGGTAGCACTCAGATATATGTGCTACTGGTTTGTTTGGTGTGCACAGAATGCTTGGTGTGCTTGCAGTGCTGTCAGTGTGTGTTGCCTTGTACTTGCCTGGTGTGCATCCCCCTGATGTCCAGCTGAGTTTGCTATGTGATGGATTGGTATGTGCATCTGTTGTGTTTTTGTTGTGGATGTATGCAGTGTTTGGCCTGTGTTGGCTCTTTCTACTGGCAGATGCTATGTGTGTGTGATGTTCTATTTGCATGGGATTGTGTGTGAGTAGTTGTTGCTGTGTGATACATGCAGATGTGTGTTGCAAGTGTAGTGTGCATTACTTGTGTGTCTCGCACATGCAGACAGGTGGATTCTTGTTCCTGAGCTTGTTTTCGGTGCACATTGGTGGTTTCTCCTCCTATTTTTGACCTGTCACTTGTCAGGATTGTGCATGTGCATGCTTGTGGTACACTGTGATGCCATGTTCACTGGATGAGTGGTGTGGTGTCTCAGTCTGTGTCAGCTGATTGTCCCATTGATCCCAGTTGTTGTTCATGTTTGTTTTTGGATGATGCGATTCTTGTTTGTGTTGGGGTATGGTGTCTGGGCATTGGCCCTGAGTGACAATGTTGTGTACTCCTGTTCTGTCTGTGGTCACATTGCCTTTCCACTATTTGGCTGCACATGTCTGGGCTTGTTGGACTTCTGTGGATGTTGTTTTTGAGCTTTGTGTTTGGCTATTGTTTTTGTGTCAGCATTGGTTCAGGCATCCCTGAGTGCGGGTGTGACATTTGTGGATGCACCACAGGGTGTCTGATTGGTTGTCATTGGACTCACAGGACAACATTTAGACCATTCTGTGTGTTTCTCACAGGTGTTGTGGGCTGCAGGTGTGAGGTGGGTAGGGGAGGGGTATGTGTGAAGGTCCTACTTGTGTTTGACAGTCAAGGAGTGTGACAATGAGCCATGTGTGTTGTGCTGATGACATACACATGTCAAGTAAGTGGAGACAGATGTGTGGCTGGTCACTGTATGACTTCTGACACTTCTTATCATTCCTGTGCCTATGCATGGCCTTCCTTGATGTCTCCCTGAGTTGTTGCACAGAGGTCACTTTGGCTTAATTTGACTCACTGTGCCAGCCATGTCTGATTTGATGGCCTAAGGGTGGTGTGATATGTTCCTTCTCTTGCATGTGATGTACAGATGCTATGTGGCTTGCTCCATGGTTTTCCAGCACTGTCCACTTCACTTTTGGCTGGCACATTTGTTGTCCTTCATTGCTGGTGGCCTATGGTATGGGTATGTGGCTGGGTGTCAGTGTGGGGTGTTTGTGAGTGACTTGACAGGCAGTGTGAACAGTTCATTGGATGTTCATAGGTAGTGTGAGTCTTCATTTTGTGATCATACTCAGTTAGCTTCACAGGGGTGGAAGGTTGGTGTGAGGAGGAGGGTTGTTCAGCCCCTGAGCTTCTGTGCAGGGTGTTCCTCTTCACCCCCACCTTCCCAGTCAAACTCCCTTGTCCTTTGATGTGTGAGGTGCAAGGTCTTGTTGCACCTGACAGGTTAATTGTGCAGGGAGGGGCACAGGAGGAGCACACAGCATGTTCTCAAATGGGTGTGGGATGAGTAATGTGGGTAGGGTGAAGGTGGAACCCTGTGAATCTTTGCGGACTGCCCATGCCTGGCGAAGATCCTGCCTACTGCATTGTGCGCAGGTTTTCCAGCGTCTTCACCGCTGTGGTGGCATGACCGGGACATTGCAGTGATTTCGCGGTTGATGGGTGACCCGGATGCGGAGGGGTGAGTTTCTGGCAGGTGGGAGATGTGTGGGTACACTGGGGGATGTGTTCCTGTCCCCACCAGAGTGTCTGATGTGGACAGGAACCGTGTGTTGGCACAAGAGTTGTGTGTTGTGGTTGTGTGCGGAGTTGGGTAACTGCGTACCTGCGTCGTTGTCCACGACGGTGCATTATTTGCTGGTAGTGAAGGAGGTACAGCACCGGAAGGGCTTGGAGTGCTGGATCCATTGCGATCAGGACCGGGTGGAGGGGACCGGGAGTCTGGTTTCGCGCTCCGCTGTCGTGCTTCCGCCGTCTCTGGGTGGGTGGGTGGATTCTCTGCTGCGGTGTGATGGGCTGTTTGCGGCATCGTGATTTGTACGGCGGACGGAACGTCATTCCACACGGCGGTGAGTCCCTATTGGCTCCCTCCGCCGCGGTGGCGGGCTTAAAAATCTGGTGGTTCCCCTGACTCCGCAGCGGACGGAAAAGGGGCTATGTTTGCCCATCGTAATATGGCAGGCGGGAGGACCGCTGCTGGAGTGTGGAAAAGGGCTTTTTCGGCCCCGCCAGCACCGCGGATGTGCTACCGCCCGCCATCGTAATCAGCCCCTAACTTCCTGTCATTAATCAATTATTTGCTCTTTTGAGTGCTGGACCATCTCTGTTCAAATTTCAATACTGGTGTCAACCTATTTTAGTTCCACATTTCCATCTGATCCTGGTTATACGCTTTATGCCAAGTATTGAAAAGTAACAATTTGTCCTGACTATATAAATGAAATATAGGCATATTGGTCAAACAACTTTGTCAAGGCACCTTTTCACTCCTCACTTTATAACAGGGCTTATCCTATATCGGTGAGAAAATGCACTTAGTTAGTTTCCCTCTAATAACTTTTCTAAAAACCTTAAGCAACCCTCTAACAATTTCTAAACAGGATGTTTCAGATCTAGTGTCAATATTCAAATTCACATGTAAAAACGCTTCAGCTGAGGTGCCAGTTGGGATCCTTACTGTCATGAAGTCCCAAAACCTTCTAATATGTTGTAAAACAAATCCATCAGTCACTAAGGATTTGTAGAGTGGGGCTAATCAACCACAGGGGGATCCAGGCACTAGGTTCTTGGTGGGATCAGTTAAAATGCCAGGTCTTGAGTCCCTTTCTGAATTCTGGGAGTGAGGGAAATGTTCGGAGGTGAAGGGGAAGGTCGTTCCAGGATTTGGTGGTGAGGTAGAAGGATCGTCCTCCACTGTGGCCTTGGCAGATGCAGGGAGTGTGTGCGAGGGAGAGGGTGGCAGAGCGCTGGTATCTGGAGGGTTGGTGGAAGTGCAGGTGGTGGTTGATGTATGCTGGTCCTTGGTCATGGAGGGCCTTGTAGGTGTGTATCAGCATCTTGAATTGACACCTTTTCTGGATGGGAAGCCAGTGTAGGTTCCTGAGGTGGGGGTGATGTGGGCCCATTTAGGGAGATATGGATGACTCTGGCCACTGCATTCTGCACCGTCTGGAGTCTCTTCAGGAGTTGGGTGGTGATTTCTGCATAGAGCGCATTGCCATAATCCAGCCGGCTGGTGACTAGGGCTTGAGTGACAGTTTTCCTAGTGTTGACAGGGAGCCTTCTGAAGATCTTTCGGAGCATGCGGAGTGTGTGGAAGCAGTTAGAGGAGACTGCGTTGATCTGGCACTTCCAGGTGAAGTTGCTGTTCAGGAAGATGCCAAGGTTGTGAGCGTGGTCTGTCAGTGTGGGTGTGGGTCCGAGTTCAGCGAGCCACCAGGTGTCGTTCCACAGGGAGGCGTTGTCCTAAAAATCAGCCCTTCTGTCATGTCCGTGTTGAACTTCAGGCAGTTGGTCCTCATCCATTCTGCAACACTCATCATACAGTTGTGGAAGTTGGTCCTCGTGGTGGAGCGGTCTTCTGCGAGCGAGAGGATGATCTGGGTGTTGTCTGTGTAGGATATGATGTTGATGCCCTGGGTTCTGATGATGTTGGCCAGTAGGTGTTGAAGTGGGTGGGGCTGAGGGATGAACCTTGAGGGATACCACAGATGATGCTTTAGGGTTCCGAAGTGAAGGGTGGAAGGCAGATCCTCTGGGTTTGTCCTGTGAGTAAGGATGCAATCCATATGAGGGTGTCTCCCTGGATCCCAATGTGATGGAGTCTCTTGATGAGTGTGTGGTGGTAGACAGTATAAACGCTGCTGAGAGGTCGAGGAGGATCAGGGTGGCTGTTCCCCTTGGCTGAGGAGGGTTCTGATGTCGTCAGTGGCAGCGATCAGGGGTGTCTCAGTGCTGCGGTTGGCTCAGAACCCGGATTTGGAGGTGTCCAGCAGGTTGTTTCTCTCCAGGTGTTCAGTGAGTTGGCGGTTGATGGCCTTCCTGAGGATTTTGGCGGGGAAGGGGTGCAGAGGCCAGGGTCAGTAGTTCTTGAGTTCGCTGTGGTTCTCAGAGGGTTTCTTGAGGAGAGGTCTGACCTCTGCGTGTTCTCATTCATCTGGGAAGGCGGCCATGGTGATGGATGCATTGAGAATGGAGGTGAGTTCACTGCTGATTTCCGTGCTCCAGAGGTTGAAAAGATGGTGTGATAAGGGTCTGTGAGTGCTCCCGAGTGGATGGAGCTCATGATGGCTGTGATGCTCTATTTTGGTGAGCTGTTCCAATGCGGTGAGCAGGTGATTGTGGGTAGCATTTGTTGGTGTGAGAAGATTGCTGAGGTCAGTGGGTTGGGGTTCAACGTTTCTGTAGATGGTGGATATTTTGCTGTGCAAATAGTCTGCCAGGGTGTTGCTGAGTTCTTGGGAGGAGGCGATCGTGTTCTCGGTGGCTGACTGGCAGGAGAACTTTCTGACGATGCTAAAGAGTTCCTTGCTGTGGTTAGAGCTTGCTTCAAGGCAGTCTGTGGGGGCACCTCTTTTTGTGTTTTTAGTTGTTGGTGGTATTTGTTGAGGGCTTTCTTGAAGGTGGCTCGTTCTGTGGGATCTTCTTTCTAGCCGTTTCTAGTTGCATTTCACAGTCCAAAGTTCTGGTATATGCCAACAGGCCTGTTTTGTGGATCTGCTGGTCTTGGCAGGCTTGATAGGGGCGACTCTGTCGGCTCAGTTGTTGATCCAGGTGTAGGAATTCTCGACAGCCTGTTCAAGGTTGGATGCAGAGTCGCGGTGGGTGGTGTTGAGGGCGTCTTTCCATTGGGTCTCTGTCACTTTGGTCCAACTGCCATGTGAGGAGCTGGGGGGCTTGGTGATAGTGCCTGTGGATCCTATCATGGTGAAGAGGATGATGGCATGGTTAGTCCAGGTGAGTTCGGTGACGTGCCTGTACTTAACTCTGTCACTGGCAGTGAAGATCGAGTCAAGCATGTGTGCCGTGCTGTGTGTGGGGTTGATGACCAGTTGGGTGAGGCCAATATTGCTCATGCTTTCCCCGAGGTTGGCGGAGTTTGCGTCTTTGGGGTCATTGAGGTGGCACTTGAGGTCACCAAGGAATACGTAGTGCTTGGAGTGAATGGCGAGAAGGCCGATGAATTCAGGAATGGCGTTGCAGAATTTGGGACGTGGTCCTGGGGGTCTATAGGTGAGAGTGTCTCTGATGGTTGCTTTGCCATTAGTTTGGAGTTGGAATTTGAAATGTTCCATGATCGGTGTGGTATCATCTTCTGTGGTGGTGCAACAGATGGTCTCTCTGTGGTTGATGGCGATGCCGCTTCCGTGTTTGTAGGTGTGGTCCCGGTGTATCATCTTGTAGCCTTTGGGTGTCACCGTGGCGATGTCTGGTGTGGAGGAGTGGTTGAGCCAGGTCTTTGTGATAAAGATAACTTTGGGGGCGAGGGTGGTGCTGATGTCCCAGATCTTGGTGGTGTGTTTGAAGAGTGATCTGACATTGAGCAGGACACAGCGGAGGGGTTCTGGAGTGGTTGTGGAACAAAGCATATTTGTTGGAGTCTGCTGCCTCCAACCAAAAGCTGTGTCTTCCTCCCTTTTCAACTAGGTTCCTTCTTTCTGTTTGCAAAGCTGAAAACATATTTTAAAGGTATACTACCTCTCACAACTTTAGAAACAAATGCAAGCTGTTGACCACCTTTTGTGTAGTATTGCCACAGATTTTTACCTTTCCTGTTTTTGCTGGCTGTAGAACTTTGTTCAGCTTACCCCTGTTAGCAAGTGGTAAAGTGCCTGTGCATCCCTTCCACCATTATAAGATTGTCATATCCCTTATTGGTATATCACTCTTACCTGGTATAGTCCCTAGTATAGGGTACCACAGTGTACTCAGGGCCTGAAAGTCAAATGTCACAAGTGGACTGCAGAACTCATTGTGCCATCCACTGTAATGGCAGTATAAACATGACTGCAGGCCTGCAACCAGTAACCTGGTGTAAACTGCAAATTCAACCTGTCAAAATAACCCCTTTTGACAGGCCTAACCCCTCCCTTTAAATATGAATGTCACCACACAAATGTAAAACTTTAATGTAAAACGCATCCTTAAAGTGAAAAAGACATCAGAGCTATTTTCACTCTAGTAGGGGTAGCTTTTCGATAGGAAAGCACTGGAATTCAATATTAAATTAAACATTTGCTATCTCCTCTTAGAAGAGAGTTACAGAATTCATACTTGGACTTTTTAAAATATTTATTGCAAGGCTAATTCATTGGTAAAGTCTGATTTGTAATTAATATTTTAGAACAGGTACTTTTAAAAAGTTGCCTGTTACATGCCTACAGCCTCCAAAAGGCCATTTGCATAAGCTTCCAGCTGTTACCCAGGAGCTGGCTGCCCCCTTCATGAGGTATGAACTTGCTCCCAGGACTGAGACAAATGCCTGGTGGGGAGGTGTTCTGTTCCTCTGGCATGCAACCATCTGGGCTGTACCCAGGAACTGACAACTTAAAAGAGGCTTACCCTGTCACGGGCAGATGTAGCTAACATCTAGGCCTGCCTCCTTCCTGATTCCCCCTAGCCGGTCAGACACCAGTCCAAACAGAAGAGGAGCTGCCCTCCAAACCTGTTTGAGTGACCACAAAGGAAGGGTTGCTCATTTCCCTTGCCACACCTTTATGCTGTGCACATGAGCCCCACACAGGGGAAGAAAGGTTCTACATGTTGGTAGTGGGCAGAGAGATCCACTGTGGGATTGTCTGCAGTAAACCACACTGGAAGTGCCAAAAAAGTGGGTAGGGTCACCTTGGGAATGTTTACTCCATTGGTTTGGAAGAAGTCAGAAGTATCCCCACCCGCAGGTTGGCACTGGGCATAAAAGTTGCATCCACAGTGCCCTTTTCAGATCACTTTTGGACTTGTGGAAGTACAGAAGAGGACTGAACCTGTTGTCTGTGATCTGAGAAGAGCCTTGAAGACTGGACTTGCTCTCCCTCTTTTAGCCAGGACAAAAAATTGGACTTAAAGGGCCATAAGGCTGAGCTCCTGTTTTTGGCTACAGGGGAACAACTAGCCTCAAGAGGACTTTTTCTGCATTTCCAGCTGACCAGTTCCAGCTAGACCTGCCATAGTCAATGCTGCTGCTCTCTGCTGGAGTGGGTCTTGACCCCCAAGTTCTGTCTCCAAGGCCCTGGACCCTTGGCTGGTTATCAAATATACTCCACCTAACAATTCCTGTAACCTGGGACTTAGAAGCTTTTACTTGAAAACTTTTTGCCAACTTTTTCTCTGAGAACGAACATGGGACCGGGACTAACCTGCCAAGCTGATCCAACGAAATTGCTTTGCCACTAGGCCTAAGATTTTTCTCCAGAGCAGTGAATCCGATTCAATAGGATCTCGCAAAGAACGTATCCAGCCTCATGGAGCTCTCTTCGGCTATAGCCTGCTTCCAGGCCCCGCTACAAGAATTCAGCTCCAAAAAAGTGACTAAGCTTGAAGGTAAACTTTTTAATTGGGGGTTGGTGTGAAAAGTATACAACCGGTCCCACTCTGTATTGTCCCACCAATAGTAAACATTTTCATGGAGACCTTACCCAGCAGCTTTGCGGCGATGTGGAGCCCTCTTTGGCCACAGCCAGCTGCTTTGCCCGCTGAGAATTTGTGAATTCCATTTCAGAAGCTAAGGTCCTCATTTATGGGGATTTGGTGTAGGGCAGCGCAGCTAGTCACCTTGCTTTGCATACCTATGTCAAAGTGAAAGGGTAGGAATGCACCTTATTTATCTAATACGGTTCATTCCTGTCCTTTCCCCCAGAGCTGGCGCCGTTTCGGCAGCCTAGCGCCAATACAGGCACCCTTGCACAATGGTGCAAGGTGCTTGTGCTGTTGGTAGGATTGATTTTGTGCAGGAAGGGGCACCTTCCTGCACAAAAGCAATCCTTGGAGGCTTTTTTCTCTTTCCATGTGTGCTGCAGAATGCAGCACACATGGAAAAAGGAAAAAAATGAGGATAAATAAAGTAATTTCTCATCGTTGCGCCTCCCTTGGAGAGGCGTAAGGTTTTGGCGCATCCTCAGGTTAGATGGTTTTGTAAATCTGAGGAAACATCATAATCCATGGGTGTTGCGTGGGAACACCCACTGCAACCCCCATGGAACGCCTCCCTAATGCAGAGTAAGGCAACACAGCGATTTGCACTGCCTTGCCTTACTCCATATCTATGAGACCATTCAAAGCTAAGCAAAGTGGCTTTGCGTGACCTCATTAATATGATTTTGTGATTTGCGCTGCCAGAGCGTCACAAAAAGTGATGCTACTGTGGCGCAAGGGGATCATTAAGGTGCCCCTAAGTACGAAGATAAGAGGCTTCACCTGGTTGAACCTGGTCCTTGTATTTGACCTGCACTCTATAGTGGTCAGCCTTTAAGCATGCCCATGTCCCGGTCAAACACACCCAGATGACCATGGTTGGTGCTTAACACTTTTTGGTGTTATTTTGAACCTTAAACTTTAAAAAGTCATAACTCCAGTTATACTTATTGGATTTTTGTTATTTTGGTGTCATTTTATTTATTGCAATTTATTCTATTTTTCTAAACTGGTTTGGAATCGTTTTGCATTGTATTTTGCGTACTGCATAAATACTTTACACTTTGCCTCTACATTAAGCCGGCCTGCTCTGTGTCATAGCTAGCAGGGGTTTAAGTTCAGGTAATTTTGCGACTTTAGTGGTTCACCCTGATAAAAAGTGTGATTATTATTTGAGGTGAGTGCTCATCCCCCTTAACTAATGCCCCCAGTCCTACAAAAGCATTATCCTCTTAATCAGATTTAAATGTCACCATCAGGCCAAGGACCAGAGACTTATTATCATCTAGATTAGGGCATTCAATCTATATTACCTAGAAAACCACAGGTTTTAGAAACAGTTTAAAAGTTGGTTCGTGAATCATTCAGCACTTCAAGATTTGCCAGGTCCTTCTCCCACTACGACTAGTAATTTTTAGCTGGGTTTTAGCCCTTTATGAATTATTCATATCCAAAGAAGACTACGACACTGGAGCTTGTGTGCCAGATCAGTAGGCAGATCATGTAAAAATGATTTGCAGGGAGGTAATTAGAAACTTTTGAGCTGCTCAAATAAAAAAATACATAGAAAATAATATACTCAAAATAAAAAATTACATTGAAAATATTATACTCAACTGGCCAACATGGAAACAAATGGATTTATTTTAAATTCATTAACGTGCAGCAACTGGTGCTATTGAATCATTTGATGGTTTATGTTCACAATTCAGTCTTGCTCACTATGAGAAGCATAAACATACCAGATTGAAATTGGCCCCTTGTATGCCTCCAGTAAGGTCAACTGTGGCACCTAAAGGTAAATGAGGTCCATTTGACGGTGGTGTCTCAAAGACTGCGATCTCAGGCATAGGGGCCACTCAGGAAAGCGTAGGGCTATAATTCTCACTTCTGATGTCCCCTAATGATGCCCCCATGTTTGGAGTACATGAGCACCCCCACACAGTGATGTTGCCCTGAAATGAAAACACGTGGACCGGCTACCGAGCAGCACATATATGCTTGGCCAGGTGTCTGTACTCATATGGCATTAGTCTGCAGATGCATACTTCACTTCTGCCCACTTTAATCCGTATTGCCTCATCTCTCCTGATTTACTGTCAAGAACATGGATTCTTGTCGGCTAGCAGCCGACTCCATTTTACTTTTGTGTTATTTGCCCATTCTTGTCTGCCTGAAGGAGTGTTGGCATCAATTTGTATCTGTACTGGAGTCAGAGCTTTGACCTGGAAGGGCAAAGGCACAGGTCCTCTTGGGGATCAACATAGTTAACTGTCCTTGTAGAAGTGATTCATCAAGTTGTGTGACTTAGCCTGTAAGACTGTCAGCATTATAAGACATACAGTGCACATATAAAATGCATCATAAAAGCCCTCTCAGTGGTACAGAACATATCTTTTCTCTTGAATCTCCTCACCCGTCCTAACAGTGACTGCTTAACACTTGTGTCATACATAAGGTGTCTGCAGTGTTCTTCCCTGGAGACTCGTTTTATTGCCCATTATGTTTGCTCTGTTTGGCTGCATTTTTGTTTCAAAGCTTTTCATTTTAAGGAGATATTTAATGGAAAGGAGTTTAACCTCCTCCCAGATGCATCAAGACCCGCTTTACTGTAAACAGTCATATTATAAAAAAATCTCTTACCCTGCGGGAAGCATCAAGAACATTGTTACAAGATGACATAAGAATATTTCTCTGTGGACGTTTCTGCCACAAAACGATGCCCTATTTTTTAGCGTTGAACTTTTTTTTAATCGTTTGTCCCAGGGAACCATTAGAATTTCTGCTGTGCTTTCATAAAAACACATTAGTATTATTGCATTAATTTTTAGGATTTTTTCATATTTCGTAGGGATTCATCAGTAAGGTTGCTGTTGATTTATAAATAGGATAATTGAAGCTGTTGCTACTAAATACAGTGCTCTGGCATTGTAGAGGTTTTTATTGCCTAGTCAAACCTCCTCATTCAGTTTTTAAATTGCCATTTGAATGAACTACACCCAGGGCTTGCCAAATAGTGTCACTGTTAATACCTGGCCTCCTTTAGTTCATTGTCCAGTGTTTAAAAGCACAATAAATGGCTTTTTAAGTAGGTCATGGCGGCTGTGCTCGTTTTTAAGCAAATTACCACCCAAGAGGTCTGTTTACGTTATACATTTAGCATTGTTATGATTGCTACAGCTTGCAAAGGCTAATACAACAGGACACGGATTGCAAATGTCAGACAGTAGCATGAAGATCATGTTAACACAACAGTAAAACAGTTCATCAGCCCTTTGGTAACCGATAAATAAAATGACCGATATATTCCTTTCATACCAGTTTTGTAGAACTGAAAATATTTTTGGAAATAATCAATCTAATGTCTTGAAGTTATGTTAAGGGCAATCTTTCCCGAGACTTCTGATTTTATATTAGTAATTAAGAGATGTTGTTCTACTGAGGTCGTTATCAGCGGATAATTGCTCACTCCGCAAGTAGGGCCTGAGCAGAAAAATACAAAAATATTAAAGTTAAATTAATTGCTGTTAATGGCCATCAGTGGTCCATAAGGCTGTTCGAGAAGTTCTCCCAGCCCTCACCCTTCACAAGCAGAGGCACATACTGACCCTGGGCTTCAGACCATTATCTTTGCTTCAACTTTTGTGAATTAGGACTGTGGGCAAACAACGGTAGTTAGTGCCCGCATTATAGGCTTTGTTCACAGAAAAAACCTCAATATTCTATAGAGGGTGTTGTTTTAACGTTGTCACGGCTGTACGTAAAAATAATTATAATGCAGATTCTCTGGTTAAGAAACCAGAAGCGATTTATGAACATAGTGGCACATGCATCAAATTCCTCATTTGTGATTACCAAATAGCGATTTTTAAGGAATCGCTATTTGGTAATCGCAAATGCCTATGCATATAGGAATCGCAATAAAATTTGCGATTCCTTAACATTAGCTAATAGCCATTCGGAAATTCTGAATCGCTATTAGCTAATGTGACTCTTTTCATTCCTATGGGCCTACAGGCCCATAGGAATGAATGGTAATGCATTTGCAAATTGTGATTACCAAATTGGTAATTGCAAATTGCGAATGCAAATCCAAGGTTGCCCGGGGGCCTAAGGCCCCCCTGAAGCATCCCCAAAAAAGGTAAGTGTACACTTGTGAAGGGCATGTGTGCGCTACATGGCACTTTGAAAAATGCATTTTTGTGCATTTTTCAAAGCATTCACAAATTTCCATCAACTTGAAGTTGATGGTATTAGTGTTTCGTAAATGCACAGTTCGCATTTAGGAAAGGCTACATTCATCGGCAAATAGGGATTCACAAATTGCGATCCCCTAAATGCATTCACAATTTAGGTAATCGCAAAAAATTGCGATTACCTAAATTGCGAATGACAAAAGGTACATGCATCTGAAAAGGCATTTTTCAATTCATGTGCACATGCATCAAGCCTTTTTCCGTTCGCAAATGGGCCCATTCGCAGAATCGGCCCGTTTGCGAATTGAAAAAGGCCTTTTCAGATGCATGTACCTTTTGTCATTCGCAATTTAGGTAATCGCAATTTTTTGCGATTACCTAAATTGTGAATGCATTTAGGGATCGCAATTTGTGAATCCCTATTTGCCGATGCATGTAGCCTTTCCTAAATGCGAACTGTGCATTTACTGAACGCTAATACCATCAACTTCAAGATGATGGAAAATTGCGATTACCTAAATTGCGAATGACAAAAGGTACATGCATCTGAAAAGGCCTTTTTCAATTCGCAAACGGGCCGATTCTGCGAATGGGCCCGTTTGCGAACGGAAAAAGGCTTGATGCATGTGCCCCATAGTCCTTTTGGTATTTTGCATAACGCAGAAGTTTGAAAACATTTTGCATTTGTGAATACTGTTCAATGAAAGAATTTGACATTGCTTGAAAATTATAATTTTCTTTTCTTATGTCGTATTTTCTTCTGTAGTGGTTGTCAGCGATGTTTAAAAAGCAAAACAACACACATTGTGCTTGTTGAGTCTGGGAGTCTGTTTGTTTGTGTGTGTGTGCGCCTCTGCCTTTGTAGCAGAAGGAATGGCTCTTGAATTTCTGTCTTCAGACAGTTGGCGCGCATTTTATCTCAGCAGCTGCTTTCTCTTAAAGTGCAGCAGAGTGTAGAACTTCAGTGACACACGCATTAATACTTCAAATTCTGCTATCATATGTTGTCACTGTGAAATATGGATCTAGGTTACATGTGTTTGCAGACTTTGTACTGTTGAATTATGAAAGCCTGCACCGTTGCAGCATTGTGTTGTACCGTAGGGATGAAATGAACAATGAATACATGCAGCGGGAGTCTTGTAACAGGCTCAGAATCCCTGCTCGGGCCTAACTGAGCCTATGGTACAGAGAGAGGCCTGCCTTTGCCAAAAATAACTTTACTTACGAACTTAGGAAAACACCTTTTTTAAAGGCATCGAGATATTTATGTCAAAGTTCACCTTTTTCTTATGAGCCCTGAGTTCTGTTCATATATTATTTTTGGATTCTATTTTGATTGCAGTAAAATCACTTTAAAAGAAGAAAATATGCAGATAAGCTGCCTGTTTCTAATCAGCAAAAATCAGCAAAAAACGAAACAGACACAAAACACTAATGAAGGCAGTTAATAAAACAGTGGTATAAGTTTGACATTGTGCCTAAATTTCAACGTGGTGCAACTCAAATATTTCCACGTATTTCTTACATTTGTGGATTTAAAATTAGAATGTGCACATATGTTGAAGAAATAGTAGAGAAAAATAACATATATTTCTGATTAGTGCTTGAGATACTCCAATGCATTTGGTCTAGACTTCATTTTGAACATGGCTCTGAAAATGTATGTGAGGCAGTGGGCATCTAATATATTCAGGTACAGACATCATATCACAGATTCTGTCTGTTATGCTGCAAAGCAGTCTCACAAACCCAGCTACAGCCCCACACACCCAGGCCCATATTTATGATCGGTTTGTGTCGCCCTTGCACCACACCATGGGGTGCTAGGGCGACGCAAAGCCTAAAATAAAATTTACCAAGCCACGCAAGGTCTCCTTGCATGTCCCTGCATAGCTGGGTAAATGTGGAGTAAGGCACAGCAGCGCAAGTCACTGCCTTATGCAATGGCGCCCTTCTCTGTGACCGCCATTAAAGACCGCCTGCCAGAGTATGACTTATTTTTACTCTGGCGGGTGGTTCTTTGGTGGTCCTACTGCGGTGCCTTTGAAGAAGGCATTGTAATGGTAGCATCTAAGGCAGTTCCTGCAGGGCATGGACTGACAAATCCATGCCCTGCAGTAACAGGGGGTGCATGCACACAGGGGGGCACATGTGACCCCTGCACGCACCCCATGGTGCATAGGCAATAGGGGGCCCTGTAGGGCCCACTTTGTTTCCTCGCTGCCACACGTTTCAAGCCGCAGTGGCATCACCAGCATATTAGGGGCCTCAGACCACTGTGCCACCTCCAGGGATCGTGAATCCCTGGCGGCAGCAGTGGTCTTGTGGCGGTCCAACTGCAACAGTACTAATGCTGTGGGTGGACCACCAGTCTGACGGTTCGCGGACTGCCACCACGAACTCATAATAAGGGCCTAAGATACTATATGAGTGCAAACTTGTAGCATCTAAAAGCAACAAAGATCCCTGTTTGCATTGCTGTTTGACTGGTGGGAGCTAGAGAGGATAGTTAAGCAATATTATAGGAGGGGTGTTTGGACAAATTATTGGAAAATAAATATTGTGCTACAGAAATATCATTGTAGGAATATCGTAATATCCAAAATATCGTTGACATAAATGTCAAAGGTATGAATACTGTGTAAATGTGGTTTTAATATCTTTGTAAAATTTATGGTCAGCAAAAATATTATTGTATATCATTTTTTTTGTAGGTTAATTTTGTATGGTATTTGTTAAAGTTGAAGTTTGAAGATTTATATATGGTCATTTATCACCTGTGAGGGTATCCAGACACTGTCCATGAACACAGGAAGATTAAGTGATTTGCCCAGAATCTAGGATGTTGCGCCGATGCCAAGACTCGAACCTGCATCCCCAGCTCCCGAGTCGGCAGCTCTGGCCACAGCACCACATCCTATCCTATTTGTGTTATGTGTATAATTTGTTTTATGTATTATTTAATAAACAAATTGTTTTTATAATTATTAATGTCAAAAGGTTCTTTCTACGTCATTTTATTTTGATGTAAAAATGTTTAATTAGTAGTTAGATGTGTTTATTTGAAATATTTAGAAGCAGATATTGGGTTTATAGGGGAAAAGGGTGGGGAAATATTTCATTTTTGTTTGTAAATAGTTTTGTTGTTATATTATTATAATTGTTTTGTAAGAAATTAAAAAATTAAAGTTGTTTTAAATTATATTTCATTTTTATTTATTTTTAATTTTACAAGAATATTATTTTTCAATTTTAATTTAAAATATTTAAAAAATAATATTTCCTGTATTGATTATTTATTATTGATGTATTTATATTATCTTAAATATGTTTATATTAGGTAAACTAAAAAGGTAATATATTACATTTTATTGTTTTTTTGTAATGTGAATATAATTGTTATATTTTTGATAATTATTTAGTTATATTGATTTTTGTATACTCTATTTTTGTTTTTTAATCATAATGTTTTATAAAGTAATTTTGAATTTTTGATTCCTTTTTTAGAATTCATGTGCGATAAAGGTTGCTATTATTTAAATGAATTATTTACAGAAAACATTTTTTAAACTTTTATTTTGTGTATTAATGGTTTGTTTACAATTTTTTAACATTCTGTGATGTCATGGTAGAATTTGTGTTAATTTAATTATAGTTTTAAATCATGTGTAAATAAGTATATTCATTTATAAGAAAATGATTATTATGTTGTAAGGGTATTTTAAATATTCACTTTATAAAGTACTATTAATTTATTTTGTATGGATAAAATGTAATAATTGTCTTGAATTATTAGTAAAAAGTTTTAAGAAGATAATTTTAATTTTAAAGTTTGTAATTTATAATTAAAGATAACATTTTATGTGTGGTTTTAGTTTTTTAATTGTTATAGTATATTGTCAATTAAGTTGGTTTGATTAAATATACACTTTAATTTAGGTATGTGGTTTATAAGTTTTAATTTATTTTGTTCTATTTTGTAATGTTTTAAAATTATTTTAATTCAAATGCAAGGTGTTTATGACACTATTTTCTTTAAATGTATATGTTTGTTATTGGTAGGTAATATTTTAGTTATGTTTTTATGTTAGATTTTTTATATTGTACTAATTTGTTTTTAATAGTTTTTTGTAAATTAATTGTGTGTTAATATGAATATTAAAATAATTTATTTTGTGTTGCAAATATATTAAACTTTTGTTATAATGAAATGGGAAATAGTGAGTCTCACATCTTTAGTGTACAATACCTTCCCGAAAATGGTTTAGCTTGGAGTGGAAATAGTAAATCTGATTGGCGTGGGGATATTAAATAAAACCCCTTTAGTGTACAACACCATCCCCAAATTGGTTTAGATTGGAGTTTGAATCGTACACACAACCCCATCACCTTCCTCAAAATTAATTTATTCAAATTAATTTGAGTGGGAATAATAAATGTGACCCCCTTTAGTGTCCAATATTTTCCCAAAAATGGTTTTGATTGAAGTGAGAATAGTTCATGTAATCCCTTTAGTGTACAACACCATCCGCAAATTGGTTTAGATTGGAGTGGGAATAGTAAATGTACCTCCTTTATGGCCCAACACCGTCCCAAAAATAATTAGATTGAAGTGGGAATAGTAAATGTGACCCTTTGGTGCCCAACAACTTCCCCAAAATGGATTTGGAGTGGTTTAAATAGATCTAACCCCTTTAGTATCTAACACCGTCCCCAAATTGGTTTAGATTAGTGTCAGAATGTAAATTTAATCCCTTTAGAGTCCAACACCTTCCCTAAAAATAATTAGATTGAAGTGAGAATAGTAAATGTGACTCCTTTCCTGTACAACAACTTACCCAAAATGGTTTCGATTGGAGTGGGAAAAGTAAATCTATCCCCTTTATTGTTCAACAACTTCCCCAAATTGGTTTAGATTGGAGTCACAATAGTAAATGTAATCCCTTTAGGGTTCAACACCTTCCCCCAAATTAATTTTATTGGAGTGGAAATAGTAAATGTGATCCCTTTAGTGTCCAGCATTTCCCCCAAAATGGTTTAGATTGGAGTGGTAATAGTTTAATGCCTTTAGTGTTCAACACTTTCCCCTAATTGGTTTAGATTGAAGTGAGAATAGTAAATGTAACCCCTTTTAGGCCCATCACCTTCCTCAAAATTAATTTGATTGGAGTGGGAATAGTAAATAAGACCCCTTCACTGTCCAATATTTTCCTGAAAATGGTTTTGATTGGAGTGGTAATTGTACTGCTAACCACTTTAGTGTCCAACAGTATCTACAAATTGGTCTAGATTGGAGGGGGAGTAGTAAATGTAACTCCTTTAGGGTCCAACACGTTCCCCAATATTAATTAGATTGAAGTGGGAATAGTAAATGTGGCCCCTTTAATATGCAACACCATTCCCAAAATGGTTTTATTTGGAATGAGAATTGTAAATATAACCCCTTTCGTGTCCAACCCTTCCCCAAAATGGCCTTGATTGGAGTGGGAAGAGTAAATCAAACCCCTTTCATGTCTTACACCTTCCACAAATTGGTTTATATTGGAGTCGGAATTGTAAATTTAACCCCTTTAGGTATCAACACCTTCTCCAAATTTAATTTTATTGGAGTGGAGATTGTAAATGTGACCCCTTTAGTGTCCAACACCTTTCCCAAAATGGATTTGTTTGGAGTGGGAATGGAGTTGAGTGGAGTACAGTGGAGTGGCATAGAGTGGAGTGGTCTAGAGTGGAGTAGTGTAGAGTGGAGTGGCATACAGTGGAGTGGCATAGAGCGTAGTGGCGTAGAGTGGAGTGGCAAAGAGTGGAGTAGTAGAAAGTGGAGTGGATTAGAGTGCAATGGTGTACAGCAGAATAACATAGACTGGAGTGGCACAGAGTGGAATAGCGTAGAATGGAGTGGCAGAGTATAGTGGGGTAGAGTGGAGTGGTGTAGAGTGGAATACAGTAGAGTGGAGTGGTGAATAATGACAGAGTTGAATGGCTTAGGGTGTAAGAGCGTACAGCGAAGTGGCAAAGAGTGGAGTGGCATGGAGTGGAGTCGAGTCGAGTCGAGTCGAGTCGAGTGAAGTGAAGTTAAATACAGTGGAGTGGAGTAGAGTTGAATAACGTAGAGTGGATTGGCAAAGACTGGAGTGGCGTAGAGTAGAGTGACATAGAGAGGAGTGGCATAGAGCATAGTATCATAGAGTGGAAAGGCAAACAATATAGTGGCATACAGTGTAGTGGTGTACCATAGAATAACGAATTGTGGAGTTACGTAGAGTGGAGTAATGTAGAGTTGAACTGCAAAGAGTGGAGTGGCATAGAGTGGAATAGTGTAGAGGGGAGTGCTTTAGATTGGAGTAAAATAGAGTGCATTAGTGTAGAGTTGAGTGGCATAGAGTTGTGTGGCATAGAGTGGAATAGCATAGAGTGGAGTGGAGTATAGTGGAGTGGCATACAGTGGAATAGCATAGATGGGCTGTAGAGTGGAGTAGAGCAGAGTGGCATAGAGTGGATTGGCACAGACTTGAATAACGTAGAGTGGAGAGGCATAAAGTGGAGCGGCATAGAGTTGAATATTGTAGAGTGGCATGGCTTAGAGTGGCTTAGAGTCGAGTGGCGTAGAGAGGAATAGCACAGAGTAGAGTGGTGTAGTCGAGTGGCATAGAGTAGAGCGGCATACAGTACAATGTTGTAGAGTGGAGTGGTGCAGAATGGAGTGACATCGAGTGGAACAGCATACAGTAGAGTGGCGTACAGTGGCATGGAGTGGACTAGCATAGAGTGGAGTGGCATACAGTGGAGTGGCATAGAGTGGAATGGCCTACAGTAGAGTGGAGTAGAGTGGAGTGGAATAGAATGGAATAGCGTACAGTGGATTAACATACAGTCATGTGGCATACAGTGGAGTGGCGTAAAGTGGAGTGGCATACAGAGGAGTGGAGTAGAGTGGAATAGTGTAGAGCATAATGGCATACAGTAGAGTGGCATAGAATAAAATAGAGTGGCACAGAGTGGAATGGCATGGGCTGGAGTGGTGTAGAGTGAAATAGCACCAAGTGGAGTAGCATAGAATGGCGTGACGTACAGTCCAATAGCGTAGACTGGAATAGGGTAGAGTGAAGTAGCATAGAGTGGACGGCGTTGAGGGGAATGGCAAATTTTGGAGTGCCGCAGAGTGACGATTTGTATCGGAATTTGCCAGGCGGGCTGCTTTCGAGTTTGGCAGTGCAAGAGCGGGGCGGTGGTGAACCGTCCCACTCATGCACCGCCAAACTCATAATAAGGCTGTGGGAGTAGAGTGGCAAAGTGTGGAATAGCATAGAGTGGAGAGTCGTAGTGTGGAGAAGAGTGTTGTACAGTGGCGTGGAGAGGTGTACAGTGGAGTGGTGTGTTATACAGTATGTTAAAGTGGAGTGACATAGAGTGTCGTCCAGTGGAGTGGCATATAGTGGTGTAGAGTAGCGTGGCGTACAGTTGAGTTGTGCAGTACTATGGAGAATAGTGCAGTAGTGTGTCATAGAATACAGTGGAGTCATTTTGCATGGAGTGGCATACAGGGATTTGAGTGTTGTACAGTAGATACAGTGTTGTAGAGGGCCATAGAGTGGAGTAGAGTGTTGTACAGTGGAGGGCTGCAGAGTGGAGTAGAGCAGAGTGGCATTGAGTAGAGTGCAGTGGTGTAAAGAGGAATGACATGTGGTAGATAATAGTGGAGTAGCATATGATAGAGTGGCATGTCGTACAATGTCTTAGAGTGGAGGGGCGTACAGCGTACTGGCATACAGTGGAGTAGAGTGATGTTGAGTGGAGTGTCATACAGTGACATAGAGTGTAGAAGAGTGTCACAGAGTGTCATAGACTGGGTACAGTCTTTTAGAGTGGAGGAGTGTATAGTGTCATAGAGTTGAGTAGAGTGTCATACCGTGGCATAGAGTAGGGTGGCTAACAGTGAAGTGGCATGTCATAGAGTGGAATACTGTGTAATAGAGTAGAGTGACGTGTTGTGCAGTGAAGTGATGTGTTCTTGTCTGGAGTGGCTTGGAGTGTTATAGAGTGGAGTGTCGTAGAGTGGAGTGGCATGTCATACAGTGAAGTGGAATGGTGTGTTGCAGAGTGGAGTGGTGTGTTGTAGAGGGGAATTACGTGTTGTAGATTTGATTGACATGGTGTGTCATAGAGCGGAGTGGGATGTCATAGAGTGGAGTGACGTGTCACATAGTGGAGTAGCATGTCATGTCGTACAGTGTAGTGGAGTGGCGAATCATGTCATAGAGTATTGTGTAAAGAGATGTAGTGTGAAAATCAGTGAACGGATGTAGATGAAATGTGTCAGAAATATAGATTATGTTATGTTGAATTATTTTATTAAACGCTTGATTTCCCAAGGGTGTCTTGGCGCTAGAAACAATGTGGCAGGTAACTCAGGATTGTAAGTGACCCCATTATAGGGAATTAAAAAGCCAGGTCTTAAGGGACTTTCTAAACATCAGGAGATTAGGGGAAGCTTTGATATGAAGAGGAGGCTCATTCCATGCTTGAGAGGTAGCCCGCACAAAACTGTGGCCGCCCCAGGTGGCAAGTTTGAATCTGGGTACAGTGACTGTTTTAGCAAACGAAGATCTTAATGACCTGTTGGGCAAGTACCAGTTGAAGCTGTTTTTGAGGAACAAGGGCCTGTGATCGTGTAGGGCTTTATGGACAGTACATAAAGCCTTAAAAGCAACTCTCTGCATGATGGGCAGCCAGTGTAGCTGCCTCATAGGTTTAGCCACTGATTGATATTTAGGGATTTTAAGGAGGAGCTGAGCGACTCCCTTTGACAAAGTCTTTAGCTGGTTTAGCACATATTGGTGTGCGATTAAATACAGACTATTGCAATAATCTAGTCTGGACAGAGCAAGAGAAATAACTACCGTCTTCTGAAGCTGAGGAGGGATGAAAGGGAGTATCTTCTTTATGAGCCTGAAAGTATGGAAGACCTTAGAAGCGACTGCAGTGACTTGGTCTGTAAAAGACAGTTTATTATTGATCAGAACACCCAGGGTACGGGGTTTACAGGGAATGGGAGGGCACCCATGTCCTGGGGCCACCAGGCTGGCATGCAAAACGAGGGATGAGCACCAAACAGAAGGACCTCCGTCTTTCCAGAGTTCAACTGGAGGCAGTTCTCTGCCATTCATTGGTTGACAGCCTGCATACAGTTGCAGAAATTGGATCCTATACCTGATGTGTCATTGGAAAGAGAGACAACAATTTGGCTGTCATTGGCGTAGGAAGTAAGAGCAAAGCCAAACAACTTGATGAGTTCCATCAGAGGGGTGATGTAGATGTAAAACAAGGTTGGGCTGAGTGAGGATCACTGCGGGACCCCACACAGAAGGGAAAAAGAGTGAGAAACACATTTTTCCAGGCAGACCGCTTGTTCATGGCTGTGAAGGAATGAACCAAGAAGTTTCCAGCCAGTGATACCGATCCTTGCTAAACGATCGAGCAGTCTGCCATGACACACAGTATCAAATGCCGCTGACAGGTCTAGAAGTATCAGGGCGGCTTTGCCACCCTGATCTAGAAAGATTCTCTGATTTCCTCTGTTGCCTTAATTAGTGCCGTTTCCATGCTATTCCCGAAAGGAAACCAAATTGGGTGGCATCCAGCAGGTTGTTATCTGAGATGAACTTAACAAGTTGAGACTTAATTTCCTTCTTGATATGCTTGGTAGGCAAGGGGAGGCATGGTATAGGGTAATAACTGTTTGGATCAGCAAGATCTAATGTGGGTTTCTTTAGAAGAGGGAGTACTGACGCTTTTTCCAGATAACTGGGAAGACAGCAGATTGAAACATGCACTGAAAAATGATGGTCAGAGTAGGGGCTATTGTTTCAGCAAAAGGGTGGCTACCTTAGGTGGGCATGGGTCCCCTGGGGAACCCGATCTTGCAGATTTGATTAGTCTAGTGAATATCTCGGTGGAGGGAGAAGAAAAAGATTTAAAAGTGGGCTCGACCGAGGTAGGACTAGGAGAGATGCAAGTGTGAGAAGAAGAAATACTGGGATTAGGAAAGATGTTATATATGTTGGCCAATTTCTGAAGAAAGAAACTTGCCAAGGAGTCGCAGAATGATTGGTTAGCATTTGTGGCGTGCCTGGTTGACTCTTTTGTAAACTTAGTCACTGTTTGAAAGAGTTCCCTAGAGGAGTTATAAGCTGCTTCAATTTTGTTGGTAAAGTAAGCGGTCTTTGGTGTAAAAATCATAGCCTTATAGGTACTTAGACAAATCTTGTACTCAGTCCTTTCCTCGACATTGTATTAGTGTCTACACTTTTTTTCTTGCCTTCTGCAGTTTTGTTTAAGAGTTCTCAAGTCTTCAGAGAACCAAGTGGCCGAAACCTTGTTTCTCTTAAGTTTGACCGATTTGAGGGGGGCCGCCGTACAGGCGGCCGAGCCAATCCATTTGGTATACTGGGTAACAGTGATGTTCAGGTCTTCAGAGAGGGTTGGTTGGTAATGAAGCAGAAGTTTAGTAAAGTTGTCTGAGTCAACTTTGTGCCAGGCCCGAGTGAGTACAGTGTGGTGAGTGGATCTAGTGGGAAAGCGAAGTGCCTTGACTGTAATGTGAAACAAGATGGCAGAATGATCTGTCCATGTTAAAGGCAAGATATTACTAATGCACAGGGAGGAGGTGTTAGAGAAAATACCGTCTAAGGAGTGGCCTGCTGAGTGAGTAGGGCCAACTATGAGCTGAGGGAGACCTAAAGAAGTAGCAGTGTCTGACTGGGCTTCGAATTGAAAGTTAAAATCCCCCAGCACTGTATAATCATTTAGGGGAATGTCCACCTCTAATAGGCTGCTAAAATCTTGGGGTGAAGACTGCGCGAGGGCCTGGTGGGTGGTAAACCAGTGTCCCCTTGAAAGATTGGGTATTAGCTAGCAAGACGCTTAAAGAGAGCGCCTCACAGTGGGGAGCTGGCAAAGGGTTGCAGGAAACAGATAAACTAGATAGATAAATCAATGCTAGGCCATCCTCCGTACTATCAGGTCTGTCCTGACGGTGGATGGCGTAACCTGCAGGAACTGCTCCCAAAAGATCCAGGGCGGGTGTGGGGTTAGCCCATGTTTCAATGATAATGGCGACAGAGGGTTTGTAAGTTTCTGTGAGCAGGAGGAATTCTGTGTTGTGTCTTACTAGCGACCTGGCATTGATAAGCACACAGGACAAGCGTTTGTTGGATGTAGAGCTGGATTTAGTGTCAGGGATGCTTACAGGAGTGCAGAGAGCAGGAGTGAAAGGGCCCAACGCTAGGTTAAATGGGGGTGAGATGTAATGGCCAAATAAAAAAATATCTGTCATGTCAGACTGACAAGGAGCTGAACACTTACTTGTGGAGCATAGTTCTAGAAGCGCATTGTGAGAGTACTTAGTAGTCAGGCCGCATGTGTGGCTTGGGTGATCCAGGGGGACTGGCGCTCGGCATGAACTGGGCGTGGACAGGCGCAGGGGGCTTGCCTTTGGCACGCCAGTGGCACAGACGCGATTTCCAGGCACAGAAATAGCATGCCATGGGTCGGGGCGTGATCAGGGGTGTGGCCTATCGCGCTCTACAGAGCAAAACCCCATGGAACAAGTGGTAGTAAATTAAAAGCATGAACTGGGGTCCAGCAACCCCTGAGACACGCCAGCAGGCTTCCCTGACTGTCGGTCTGTACTGGTGACCAAAATCTGATTTAACCCTTTTGGTGCTTGCGTCGGCCAATGGCCGACGCAAGCACTACCTCCCTGGTGCTGCGCACGTCCATTGGACGTCACCAGGGAGGGCAATAATAAATCGTACGGTGCATCGCACCGGATTTATTTATTTATTTAATTTTTACTGGGGGAGACGCGGAAGGCTTTCCGCGTCTTCCCCGCCCCCTCCCGCCCATCTGTGACGTCAGCGCGCCGCGAGGCGCTCTGAGCGTCACTGATTCTCCCACCGGAGCCGAGGACAGCAGCAGGTAAGGCCGCGCTCGACTCCGAAGGGGAAATCTGGCTGGAAACAGCCTCCCCAGCTTTCAGGGAGGCCTCATTTGAAAGGGAGAGTCTCCCTTTCAAGCGAGGCCTTCCTGAAAGGGTTTCCTGGCCGTGGATCGCAGCGCTGCTGCGATCTACGGCCAGGAAACCCCACTAGACACCAGGGATGTCTTTGGGGGGGTCGGCCCTCGTGGTGATGGGTCGCCCCCTCCCCCCCCCCGGGGGCACATTTAAAAATTTATTTACCTGGTTTTTCCCTGGGGGGCGCGATCGCCCCCTAAAAAATAAAAAAAAAGGCATTTTTTTTTTTTAAAATGACGGCGATATTGGCAGGGGGTCGGTCCTTCTGCTCAGTGGCCGACCCCCTGTGGGCATAAATGCCAACATTTTAGAAGAGCAAAGTGGGAGATTGGGAAAAAAATAGGGAGAATGGGGCCTTGAATCGGGTTACTGTCATGTATGGGCTTAGCAAGTGTGCTGCTGCAGGATCGGACATTTGAAACTCAAATACACGTTTTGCAGTATTATACCTCTATTTGTATCTCATGTATCATGCACACCTGTCACTTTTTCCTCTTGGAACGTATGCCTCTTTGTATCTGGTTTGTTTTTGTTAGTTGCACAATTGTCACCTTTCCTCATGTAATGTAACGCTTGCTTTTGTATTATGCTCACGTGTAACCGACTCCTCATGTAATGTTACTGTTCCTATTGTGAAGCGCTCTGACACCTTCGGGTAAAGTCTGCGCTATATAAAAACGCATAAAGAAATGAATAAATGGAGTGCAATGGCAGGCAGAAAGAGTGTGATGCAAGTGTTGTGCACTGGCCTGCAGGAGCAGGTTGCTGGCAGTGCATACACCACGTTACACAATACCAAGCCCTGTCAGCTGAAACCCCTGAGTAATCGGGTTTTTGCTTGAAGGAATCGGGAGGCGGGAGACTAGCCTTGAAATCGGAAGTCTCCCGCCTGAATCGGGAGGGTTGGCATGTCTGCCTGTGGGGGCAATTATGTACATAATTATGGGGGCCACAATCTGCTCCCAGGGGAGCCATAGGCATGCACGTAACAAAGTGCATATAATGTAAAGAGGTTAGTGGGTTACTGCTTCTGTGCCAGCTTTATGTTTTTTTTGCCCAGTCCTTCATCATCTAATCTTGTGAAAAGGGTTCATTTGGGTAGAAAATAATTCTTATTATGAAAGAGAACCCCCAACGATGGTACGTTTTAAATTCTGGATTTGTGCTTTCCCAGAATAAGGGCTCAAACTATATTGCCTGCCAGTATAGATGGCATGTTACTGCTACACTACACCTTGTCCTGTCTGACGTAGCATATCCTATGTACTGTTGTCTCTGTGTAATGTGTGTGTGTGTGGTGTAAAGTGCTCTGACACCGTACACTGGTGTGAGTGTTGCTATAAAGCTAAATGAATCTGAGAGACAGTGGTTTTTGAGACTTGAGGGGCACTGTTAAATGGTGCTAGTGAGGGAATCCATGGCAGAGGTGGTCATTGGTGGGGCACCAGCAGACATTGTCGCACAGGGCGCCACCAGCGCTAATGCCGGCCCTGGAGTGAATGATATATATGTATCTATATGATACATGTACTCTTTGACTGCTGTTACCTCCTTTCTCGACTGGAGGGCTTCCTTTGTGCTATAATACGGCATGATTTTCATTTGGAATAGTAAAGCGGCAATGTCGCTACGAAGCCCTGGCCCACCTGGAAGGGCGCCTTTTCTCGTCATGATTCATATGGATATATATATATATATATATATTCAGAAACACAAAGGATGCCGCACTCCAGAGATTGGTTTCAGAGTTGCTTTATTTTCACCACGACTGGTGGTAGTGGTGGTGAAAATAAAGCAACTCTGAAATCTGTCTCTGGAGTGCGGCATCCTTTGTGTTTCTGAATTTAAATATCGTGTAAGGATTCTACCCGTTGCTGCCTGCACCAGGTATTGAGCGCGCTGACATTGGGAATTAATTGTTATATATATATATAAATATTTATTTACAGAGATATTTCTCAGTGCTGAAATTATGAGACTGTGAAAGAACTATAATGAGTCTCTTTGAAGTTACCTGAAAGGCAGTAAAGTGTGGTACTGCTGCAGAGTACAACATTTCTGCTAGATAGAGATATCTGACTTTTGTGTAGTGGCAGTTTTGACGCCATAAAGGGTATGCTGAAATGAACAGATCGGTATTATGTAGACAGCTAAGTGGATTAGTAAAGCCACGCAGTAGAAACACTTTGTAACAGACTAAATGTATGTGAGAGAGGGGCTATGGAGAGATGAGGGGCACGTTTGCAAGGATGGTAGTGGGCGCATCAAAGGAGGTCATAGTGTGCAATTGTAAAGCACACGTTCACCCGTAGGCATCTTGGCGCTAAAATGATGGTAGCACTGGCTCCCACCAGCGCTAAAAGGCTGCGATTATGGGTATGTGGCAAGGTAAAGTAATACTGTGTCTTTTTTCTCTCTTTCTTAGTCTTTTTGGAGAGCGTACGGATTTCGCAAAGGTAAGGTGACTTCGTCATTATTGACTTAAACACTTCACTTACGCACACACCCACCTACACTTTAAAACCAACAACCTATCTGCCTTCTACGTAGGATAGTGTTTTAAAAGGATAGTTTAGGCACTAGCAGAGATGGCATATCGTTGGATTGATGCTGCCCAGGCCCTAAATCTGGTTCTGGAGTCCAGCTCTGAGGCAGGATCAGAGACTGAGACAGCAGATACTGAGACAGCATCTGAGGGAGAGGACAATGGAGCCGAATCTGGGAGTGACTTTTCAGTCGGCGCAGTTCCATCCGATGACTCATCGTCCAGCGATTCTGAAGGAGACGATGTCAGTCGTGCTGTCCCTTTGCCAGCACAGTCTGTGCAGCAGGACACCCGTAACAGGTTAGAGCAACCCAGAGTGCAGGCACGTGCGGCCGCAAGCACAGACGGAGTGCTGTCTTGGCAGCCTCCCAATTTAGTTCAGCCCCAAATTCCGCCTTTCACTGGTGACGCTGGATGTAAAGTAGATACGGCAAATTTTTTGCCAATTGACTACTTCCATCTCTTATTTGGTGTTGACTTCCTAGACGAAATTGTGCAGCAAACAAATTTGCGTGCCGAACAATTTCTGAGGGAGCAAGGAGGCACTCTTGGGCCTCATTCTAGGGCGCGCAAGTGGACTCCCACTTCACTAGGGGAGTTGAAGATATTTTTGGGCCTCACACTTAAAATGGGGGTAGTGCATAAACCAACCTTGCTATCCTACTGGTCTACTCGCACGGTTTGGTTAACCCCCATCTTTGCACCATACATGAGCAGAGATCGTTTTTGCTATTGCAGCGTATGCTGCATTTCAATGACAATTCTGCTGCATTGCCCCGGGACCATCCAGACTATGACAGGTTGTTCAAAATTCGGCCTGTCGTGGAACATTTGTCTGCCAGGTTTCCAGAGGTTTATACTCCTGGAAAGAATATAGCCATTGATGAGTCCTTGATCTTGTATAAAGGGCGGCTGCTGTTTAGGCAGTACATTACGAGCAAACGCGCTCGCTATGGCATCAAGCTGTACATGCTGTGTGAGAGCTCGACTGGCTATGTGTACAGCTTGAGAGTGTATACAGGGAAGGACACAACTCTTAACCCTGTAGGTTGCCCTCCCATGCTAGGGGTCACAGGAAAGATTGTATGGGAGCTTGTCCAGCCACTTCTTCACAAAGGTTATAACCTTTATGTGGACAATTTCTATACAGGAGTAGAGCTGTTCAGTGAGCTCTACAAAGCTGGCACCGTGGCTTGTGGTACAATTCGTTGTCGCCGCAAAGGATTCCCGCAGGAGCTTGTTTGCAAGAAGCTCCAGAAATCCCAGAGCACTGCGTTGCATTCCAACGAACTGCTCGCAGTTAAGTTCTCAGATAGGCGTGATGTGTACATGCTCACTACAATTCATGCTGAGAGCACTTCCCCTATCACGGTTTGGGGTCAGATGGCCGAAGTCCACAAGCCCACCTGTATACTTGATTACAACAAGTACATGGGCGGAGTGGACAAGAACGACCAGGTTCTTCAGCCATACAATGCGAGTCGTAAAACTCGCACTTGGTATAAGAAACTGTTTACGCACCTGATCCAGATGGCAACATACAATGCGTATGTTGTTTATCGTGAGACCACCACAGGAAGACTCATGTCTTTCCTTGACTTTCAGTTGTCTGTGATTGAAAGTCTTACTGCTACAGAAGCAGAAGCCTCCACTTCATGTGTTCTGGAGGACGTAGCAAGGCTGCAGGAGCGACACTTTGCAGATAAAATTCCTGCAACACCCAAAAGGAGCGACCATGTCGTCGTTGTAAAGTGTGCTCGATGCAGGGAAAGAGGCAGGAGACTCGTGTTTACTGTCCCCAGTGCCCAAGTAAGCCTGCCTTCTGTTTTCCTACTTGCTTTATGTTGTATCACACTAAAGCAAAATACTGGGAAATTGACTGAGGTGGAGCTGCCAATAGGATAACCTTTCAATTGGTGTGAATGGATACCTACTGTCTGTGGGCCACTCCTTCACTATGCAAGCAGCTGCAGGATATTTCTTCCTCTACTTCATGAAATCATGGACTTCTCAACACCTTTATCTGCTTTCAGAACGTGGTAGTTGTTCTGTTCGCCAATTGACAAGTGCATTATAGTCCCCACGCTGCACATACTGGTGGACAGAACATATGCCACGTTGTCATGGAGTACCCGTGTTTCACATTCAACCGTTCTTCGTAGTTTATGATGTTCTCTTTAGGAAGTTTTTGAAAATTTCCAGCATGTTTGCCTTAGTTTCAAAGGTAGATATGCTTTCTCAGCTCGAGAAATGTTTTTGCGGCATACTCGGGCACCCCCAACTTGCATCCACAAACTGGAAGGAGTTGGATAGAGCATTGTGAGAGCATTGATAGCTCGTGACAGAAATGTTCACTCAAGCTTCAAGTAGCTAGAGATGAAAGGCATTAGTATAGGGTCTCTTAACAATTGGACAGGGTTAGTCAGGACTCTGAGGACAGACACACGAACGGGTTAGAACAGCTTACGGTAGGTGCGCTTTCCGAGGAATATTACAAAGGTAGAAGGCAGATAGTAAAGGTAGTATAGATACACGTCCTGACTTCTTCTTCACCCATGGATTCAAATCCATTGCTGCCACACTCACACTGAATTTACTGTGGTACTTATGGGTCAATGCTGCTTGCCATGTTCATCCTCCGTTAGAACTTAGTAGATGGTCAGTTTGCTGTATGATAAGTGCATTACAGTCACTGCACATAACGGTGGATTGGACATATGCTACGTTGTCACGGACTACCCTTGTTTCACATTCATCCGTTCATAGTTTATGATGTTATCTTTTGAAAATTTCCAGCATGTTTGCCTTAGTTTCAAAGGTAGATATGCTTGCTCAGCTCGAGAAATGTTTTTGCGGCATACTCGAGCACCCCCAACTTGCATCCACAAACTGGAAGGAGTTGGATTTAGCATAGTGAGTGCACTAAAGGTGCATGAAAGACATGTCTTCCTGAGCCTCATGTGGCTGTCATGGAAGTCATTAGTATAGGTTCACTGGGCATGAGTTCTGTAACGTTCTGGAAGAAGGAGGTGGAGACTTGACAGGTGGTAGAATATAGTCAAAGTCATTATGTCTTGTGGCATATGAATGTGATGGGCCCTTGCATGGCGGCAGTATGTTTGTGTGAGTGCAAGTGATATGGTTGTTTGGGCCCGTGGCTGGCGGTACGGAAGTCTTGTGTGTGGTGTGTGAATGGCGTGTGAATGGACCATAAAGTGGTTGGTGCCGTGATGTGGCTTTATGGCTCCCCTTCAGAAGGCTTGGCTTCAATATTAATATACTTTGATAAGTATTTGTGCTTTGAAGCCAGCATTTCTGGAGGTGCTAAAACCAACCTGTGTAAGTGGTGGATTAGCTTTATCAAATGAGTGTTAGATTTATATTTGTGTCGGTTTAATGGCCTTTTGTAAGATATTTTTTTTTTCCACAATGGGTAGCAGGGGACTTTCTGCCCTAGCTCAGTCGTCACCTAGGCAAACCTTTACATTTTTGAGTAGTAGACAAAGGGGGAAGTACAAGGGTGAATGACTTGCGTGGTTCTCACTGTTTTTTTACCCAACATGCCCTGCTAGCCTCATATTTTGTTGAAAAAAATCACTATTTCCACACATTTTAGTGTGGGAAAGTTGTGGCATCGCCGGGCAGACACGCATTTCCTACCACCCAGCGATCCCCAAGGTCTCCCGATAAAAATGGTGCCTCACTCGTGTGGGAGGCCCAAGTACCCGCGACAGGCTAGGGCCCAAAAGGTATTGAGGCGACATTAAAATTGCCTATCACAAAACAACCTGGTTTTGCAAGGGGGGTCACCTCGGTTTTTGGCCCCGTGCTCGGCGGCCAGCTAGGGAAACCTATCAAACCCACACATTTCTGAAAACTAGACACCTGGGGGGTTCCAGGGAGGTATGGCTTGCGTGGATCCCCCAACTTTTTCTTACCCAGAATCCCCTGCAAACCTCGAATTTAGGTGGAAAAATCACTTTTTCCACACATTTTTGTGTGGGAAAGTTGTGGCATTGCCGGGATGACATGCATTTCCTACCACCCAGTGTTTCCCAAGGTCTCCCGATAAAAATGATACCTCACTCGTGTAGGAGGCCAAAGTACCCGCGACAAGCTAGGCCCAAAAGGTATTGAGGCGACATTAAAATTGCCTATCACAAAACAACCTGGTTTTGTGAGGGGGGTCACCTCGGTTTTTGGCCCCGTGCTCGGCGGCCAGCTAGGGAAACCTATCAAACCCACACATTTCTCAAAACTAGACACCTGGGGGGTTCCAGGGAGGTATGGCTTGCGATGATCCCCCAACGTTTTCTTACCCAGAATCCCCTGCAAACCTCGAATTTAGGTGGAAAAATCACTTTTTCCACACATTTTTGTGTGGGAAAGTTGTGGCATCGCCGGGCAGACATGCATTTCCTACCACCCAGTGTTCCCCAAGGTCTCCCGATAAAAATGATACCTCACTCGTGTGGGAGGCCCAAGTACCCGCGACAGGCTAGGGCCCAAAAGGTATTGAGGCAACATTAAAATTGCCTATCACAAAACAACCTGGTTTTGTGAGGGGGTCACCTCGGTTTTTGGCCCCGTGCTCGGCGGCCAGCTAGGGAAACCTATCAAACCCACACAATTCTGAAAACTAGACACCCGGGGGGTTCCAGGGAGGTATGGCTTGCGTGGATCCCCCAATGTTTTCTTACCCAGAATACCCTGCAAACCTCGAATTTAGTTGGAAAAATCACTTTTTCCACACATTTTTGTGTGGGAAAGTTGTGGCATCGCCGGGCAGACATGCATTTCCTACCACCCAGTGTTCCCCAAGGTCTCCCGATAAAAATGATACCTCACTCGTGTGGGAGGCCCAAGTACCCGCGACAGGCTAGGGCCCAAAAGGTATTGAGGCGACATTAAAATTGCCTATCACAAAACAACCTGGTTTTGTGAGGGGGGTCAACTCGGTTTTTGGCCCCGTGCTCGGCGGCCAGCTAGGGAAACCTATCAAACCCACACATTTCTGAAAACTAGACACCCGGGGGGTTCCAGGGATGTATGGCTTGCGTGGATCCCCCAACGTTTTCTTACCCAGAATCCCCTGCAAACCTCGAATTTAGGTGGGAAAATCACTTTTTCCACACATTTTTGTGTGGGAAAGTTGTGGCATCGCTGGGCAGACATGCATTTCCTACCACCCGGTGTTCCCCAAGGTCTCCCGATAAAAATGATACCTCACTCGTGTGGGAGGCCCAAGTACCCGCGACAGGCTAGGGCCCAAAAGGTATTGAGGCGACATTAAAATTGCCTATCACAAAACAACCTGGTTTTGTGAGGGGGTCACCTCGGTTTTTGGCCCCGTGCTCGGTGGCCAGCTAGGGAAACCTATCAAACCCACACATTTCTGAAAACTAGACACCCGGGGGGTTCCAAGGAGGTATGGCTTGCGTGGATCCCCCAACGTTTTCTTACCCAGAATCCCCTGCAAACCTCGAATTTAGGTGGAAAAATCACTTTTTCCACACATTTTTGTGTGGGAAAGTTGTGGCATCGCCGGGCAGACATGCATTTCCTACCACCCAGTGTTCCCCAAGGTCTCCCGATAAAAATGATACCTCACTCGTGTGGGAGGCCCAAGTACCCGCGACAGGCTAGGGCCCAAAAGGTATTGAGGCGACATTAAAATTGCCTATCACAAAACAACCTGGTTTTGTGAGGGGGTCACCTCGGTTTTTGGCCCCGTGCTCGGTGGCCAGCTAGGGAAACCTATCAAACCCACACATTTCTGAAAACTAGACACCCGGGGGGTTCCAGGGAGGTATGGCTTGCATGGATCCCCCAACGTTTTCTTACCCAGAATCCCCTGCAAACCTCGAATTTAGGTGGAAAAATCACTTTTTCCACACATTTTTGTGTGGGAAAGTTGTGGCATCGCCGGGCAGACATGCATTTCCTACCACCCAGTGTTCCCCAAGGTCTTCCGATAAAAATGATACCTCACTCGTGTGGGAGGCCCAAGTACCCGCGACAGGCTAGGGCCCAAAAGGTATTGAGGCGACATTAAAATTGCCTATCACAAAACAACCTGGTTTTGTGAGGGGTGTCACCTCGGTTTTTGGCCCCGTGCTCGGCGGCCAGCTAGGGAAACCTATCAAACCCACACATTTCTGAAAACTAGACTCCCGGGGGGTTCCAGGGAGGTATGGCTTGCGTGGATCCCCCAACGTTTTCTTACCCAGAATCCCCTGCAAACCTCGAATTTAGGTGGAAAAATTACTTTTTCCACACATTTTTGTGTGGGAAAGTTGTGGCATTGCCGGGCAGACATGCATTTCCTACCACCCAGTGTTTCCCAAGGTCTCCCGATAAAAATGATACCTCACTCGTGTGGGAGGCCCAAGTACCCGCGACAGGCTAGGGCCCAAAAGGTATTGAGGCGACATTAAAATTGCCTATCACAAAACAACCTGGTTTTGTGAGGGGGGTCACCTTGGTTTTTGGCCCCGTGCTCGGCGGCCAGCTAGGGAAACCTATCAAACCCACACATTTCTCAAAACTAGACACCCGGGGGGTTCCAGGGAGGTATGGCTTGCGATGATCCCCCAATGTTTTCTTACCCAGAATCCCCTGCAAACCTCGAATTTAGGTGGAAAAATCACTTTTTCCACACATTTTTGTGTGGGAAAGTTGTGGCATCGCCGGGCAGACATGCATTTCCTACCACCCAGTGTTCCCCAAGGTCTCCCGATAAAAATGATACCTCACTCGTGTGGGAGGCCCAAGTACCCGCGACAGGCTAGGGCCCAAAAGGTATTGAGGCAACATTAAAATTGCCTATCACAAAACAACCTGGTTTTGTGAGGGGGGTCACCTCGGTTTTTGGCCCCGTGCTCGGCGGCCAGCTAGGGAAACCTATCAAACCCACACATTTCTGAAAACTAGACACCCGGGGGGTTCCAGGGAGGTATGGCTTGCGTGGATCCCCCAACGTTTTCTTACCCAGAATCCCCTGCAAACCTCGAATTTAGGTGGAAAAATCACTTTTTCCACACATTTTTGTGTGGGAAAGTTGTGGCATTGCCGGGCAGACATGCATTTCCTACCACCCAGTGTTTCCCAAGGTCTCCCGATAAAAATGATACCTCACTCGTGTGGGAGGCCCAAGTACCCGCGACAGGCTAGGGCCCAAAAGGTATTGAGGCGACATTAAAATTGCCTATCACAAAACAACCTGGTTTTGTGAGGGGGGTCACCTTGGTTTTTGGCCCCGTGCTCGGCGGCCAGCTAGGGAAACCTATCAAACCCACACCTTTCTCAAAACTAGACACCCGGGGGGTTACAGGGAGGTATGGCTTCGATGATCCCCCAATGTTTTCTTACCCAGAATCCCCTGCAAACCTCGAATTTAGGTGGAAAAATCACTTTTTCCACACATTTTTGTGTGGGAAAGTTGTGGCATCGCCGGGCAGACATGCATTTCCTACCACCCAGTGTTCCCCAAGGTCTCCCGATAAAAATGATACCTCACTCGTGTGGGAGGCCCAAGTACCCGCGACAGGCTAGGGCCCAAAAGGTATTGAGGCAACATTAAAATTGCCTATCACAAAACAACCTGGTTTTGTGAGGGGGTCACCTCGGTTTTTGGCCCCGTGCTCGGCGGCCAGCTAGGAAACCTATCAAACCCACACAATTCTGAAAACTAGACACCCGGGGGTTCCAGGGAGGTATGGCTTGCGTGGATCCCCCAACGTTTTCTTACCCAGAATACCCTGCAAACCTCGAATTTAGTTGGAAAAATCACTTTTCCACACATTTTGTGTGGGAAAGTTGTGGCATCGCCGGGCAGACAAGCATTTCCTACCACCCAGTGTTCCCCAAGGTCTCCCGATAAAAATGATACCTCACTCGTGTGGGAGGCCCAAGTACCCGCGACAGGCTAGGGCCCAAAAGGTATTGAGGCGACATTAAAATTGCCTATCACAAAACAACCTGGTTTTGTGAGGGGGTCACCTCGGTTTTGGCCCCGTGCTCGGCGGCCAGCTAGGGAAACCTATCAAACCCACACATTTCTGAAAACTAGAGACCCGGGGGTTCCAGGGAGGTATGGCTTGCGTGGATCCCCAACGTTTTCTTACCCAGAATCCCCTGCAAACCTCGAATTTAGGTGGGAAAATCACTTTTTCCACACATTTTTGTGTGGGAAAGTTGTGGCATCGCCGGGCAGACATGCATTTCCTACCACCCAGTGTTCCCCAAGGTCTCCCGATAAAAATGATACCTCACTCGTGTGGGAGGCCCAAGTACCCGCGACAGGCTAGGGCCCAAAGGTATTGAGGCGACATTAAAATTGCCTATCACAAAACAACCTTGTTTTGTGAGGGGGTCACCTCGGTTTTTGGCCCCGTGCTCGGCGGCCAGCTAGGGAAACCTATCAAACCCACACATTTCTGAAAACTAGACACCCGGGGTTCCAGGGAGGTATGGCTTGCGTGGATCTCCCAACGTTTTCTTACCAGAATCCCCTGCAAACCTCGAATTTAGGTGGAAAAATCACTTTTTCCACACATTTTTGTGTGGGAAAGTTGTGGCATCGCCGGGCAGACATGCATTTCCTACCACCCAGTGTTCCCCAAGGTCTCCCGATAAAAATGATACCTCACTCGTGTGGGAGGCCCAAGTACCCGCGACAGGCTAGGGCCCAAAAGGTATTGAGGCTGACATTAAATTGCCTATCACAAAACAACCTGGTTTTGTGAGGGTCACCTGGTTTTGGCCCCGTGCTCGGTGGCCAGCTAGGAAACCTATCAAACCCACACATTTCTGAAAACTAGACACCGGAGGTTCCAGGGAGGTATGGCTTGCGTGGATCCCCAATGTTTTCTTACCCAGAATCCCTGCAAACCTCGAATTTAGGTGGAAAAATCACTTTTTCCACACATTTTTGTGTGGGAAAGTTGTGGCATCGCCGGGCAGACATGCATTTCCTACCACCCAGTGTTTCCAAGGTCTTCCGATAAAAATGATACCTCACTCGTGTGGGAGGCTCAAGTACCAGCGACAGGCTAGGGCCCAAAGGTATTGAGGCTGACATTAAAATTGCCTATCAGAGGGGTGTCACCTCGGTTTTGGCCTCGTGCTCGGCGGCCAGCTAGGGAAACCTATCAAACCCACACATTTCTGAAAACTAGACTCCCGGGGTTCCAGGGAGGTATGGCTTGCGTGGATCCCCCAACGTTTCTTACCCAGAATCCCCTGCAAACCTCGAATTTAGGTGGAAAAATTACTTTTCCACACATTTTTGTGTGGGAAAGTTGTGGCATTGCCGGGCAGACATGCATTTCCTACCACCCAGTGTTCCTCAAGGTCTCCCGATAAAAATGATACCTCACTCGTGTGGGAGGCCCAAGTACCCGCGACAGGCTAGGGCCCAAAAGGTATTGAGGTGACATTAAAATTGCCTATCTCAAAACAACCTGGTTTTGTGAGGGGAGTCACCTCGGTTTTGGCCCCGTGCTCGGCGGCCACCTAGGAAACCTATCAAACCCACACATTTCTGAAAACTAGACACCGGGGGTTCCAGGGAGGTATGGCTTCGTGGATCCCCAACGTTTTCTTCCAGAATCCCCTGCAAACCTCGAATTTAGGTGACAAAATCACTTTTTCCACACATTTTTGTGTGGGAAAGTTGTGGCATCGCCGGGCAGACACGCATTTCCTACCACCCAGCGTTCCACAAGGTCTCCCGATAAAAATGGTACCTCACTCGTGTGGGAGGCCCAAGTACCCGCGACAGGCTAGGGCCCAAAACATTTTGTGATAGGCAATTTTGATGTTGCCTCAATACGTTTTTGGCCCTTGCCTGTCGCGGGTACTGGGGCCTCCCACACGAGTGAGGCACCATTTCTATCGGGAGACCTTGGGGAACACTGGGTGGTAGGAAATGCGTGTCTGCCCGGCGATGCCACAACTTTCCCACACAAAAATGTGTGGGAAAAGTGATTTTTTCAGCAAAATTTGAGGTTTGCAGGGGATTCTGGTAAGAAAACGTTGGGGGATCCACGCAAGCCATACCTCCCTGGAACCACCCGGGTGTCTAGTTTTCAGAAATGTGTGGGTTTGATAGGTTTCCCTAGCTGGCCGCCGAGCACGGGGCCAAAACCAGAGGTGACCCCTTGTAAAACCAGGTTGTTTTGTGATAGGCAATTTTAATGTCACCTCAATACGTTTTGGGCCCTAGCCTGTCGCGGGTACTTGGGCCTCCCACACGAGAGAGGCACCATTTTTATCGGGAGACCTTGGGGAACACTGGGTGGTAGGAAATGCGTGTCTGCCCGGCGATGCTACAACTTTCCCACACAAAAATGTGTGGAAAAAGTGATTTTTTTCAGCTAAATTTGAGGTTTGCAGGGGATTCTGGGTAAGAAAACGTTGGGGATCCACGCAAGCCATACCTCCCTGGAACCACCCGGGTGTCTAGTTTTCAGAAATGTGTGGGTTTGATAGGTTTCCTAGCTGGCCGCCGAGCACGGGGCCAAAAACCAGAGGTGACCCCTTGCAAAACCAGGTTGTTTTGTGATAGGCAATTTTAATGTCACCTCAATACGTTTTGGGCCCTAGCCTGTCGCGGGTACTTGGGCCTCCCACACGAGTGAGGCACCATTTTTATCGGAAGACCTTGGGGAACAGTGGGTGGTAGGAAATGCGTGTCTGCCCGGCGATGCTACAACTTTCCCACACAAAAATGTGTGGAAAAGTGATTTTTTCAGCAAAATTTGAGGTTTGCAGGGATTCTGGGTAAGAAAACGTTGGGGGCTCCACGCAAGCCATACCTCCCTGGAACCACCCGGGTGTCTAGTTTTCAGAAATGTGTGGGTTTGATAGGTTTCCTAGCTGGCCGCCGAGCACGGGGCCAAAACCGAGGTGACTCCCCTTGCAAAACCAGGTTGTTTTGTGATAGGCAATTTTAATGTCCCCTCAATACGTTTTGGGCCCTAGCCTGTCGCGGGTACTTGGGCCTCCCACACGAGTGAGGCACCATTTTATCGGGAGACCTTGGGGAACACTGGGTGGTAGGAAATGCGTGTCTGCTCCGGCGATGCCACAACTTTCCCACACAAAAATGTGTGGAAAAAGTGATTTTTTCAGCTAAATTTGAGGTTTGCAGGGGATTCTGGGTAAGAAAACGTTGGGGGATCCACGCAAGCCATACCTCCCTGGAACCACCCGGGTGTCTAGTTTTCAGAAATGTGTGGGTTTGATAGGTTTCCTAGCTGGCCGCCGAGCACGGGGCCAAAACCGAGGTGACCCCTTGCAAAACCAGGTTGTTTTGTGATAGGCAATTTTAATGTCACCTCAATACGTTTTGGGCCCTAGCCTGTCGCGGGTACTTGGGCCTCCCACACGAGTGAGGCACCATTTTTATCGGGAGACCTTGGGGAACACTGGGTGGTAGGAAATGCGTGTCTGCCCGGCGATGCCACAACTTTCCCACACAAAAATGTGTGGAAAAAGTGATTTTTTCAGCTAAATTTGAGGTTTGCAGGGATTCTGGGTAAGAAAACGTTGGGGGATCCACGCAAGCCATACCTCCCTGGAACCACCCGGGTGTCTAGTTTTCAGAAATGTGTGGGTTTGATAGGTTTCCTAGCTGACCGCCGAGCACAGGGCCAAAACCGGAGATGACCCCCTTGCAAAACCAGGTTGTTTTGTGATAGGCAATTTTAATGTCACCTCAATAGGTTTTGGGCCCTAGCCTGTCGTGGTACTTGGGCCTCCCACACGAGTGAGGCACCATTTTTATCGGAAGACCTTGGGGAACACTGGGTGGTAGGAAATGCGTGTCTGTCCGGCGATGCCACAACTTTCCCACACAAAAATGTGTGGAAAAAGTGATTTTTTCAGCTAAATTTGAGGTTTGCAGGGATTCTGGGTAAGAAAACGTTGGGGGATCCACGCAAGCCATACCTCCCTGGAACCACCCGGGTGTCTAGTTTTCAGAAATGTGTGGGTTTGATAGGTTTCCCTAGCTGGCCGCCGAGCACGGGGCCAAAACCGAAGTGACCCCCTTGCAAAACCAGGTTGTTTTGTGATAGGCAATTTTAATTTCACCTCAATACGTTTTGGGCCCTAGCCTGTCGCGGGTACTTGGGCCTCCCACACGAGTGAGGCACCATTTTTATCGGGAGACCTTGGGGAACACTGGGTGGTAGGAAATGCGTGTCTGCCCGGCGATGCCACAACTTTCCCACACAGAAATGTGTGGAAAAAGTGATTTTTTCAGCTAAATTTGAGGTTTGCAGGGGATTCTGGGTAAGAAAACGTTGGGGGATCCACGCAAGCCATACCTCCCTGGTACCACCCGGGTGTCTAGTTTTCAGAAATGTGTGGGTTTGATAGGTTTCCCAAGCTGGCCGCCGAGCACGGGGCCAAAACCGAGGTGACCCCCTTGCAAAACCAGGTTGTTTTGTGGTAGGCAATTTTAATGTCACCTCAATATGTTTTGGGCCCTAGCCTGTCGCGGGTACTTAGGCCTCCCACACCAGTGAGGTACCATTTTTATCGGAAGACTTTGGGGAACGCGGGGTGGGTGGAATTTTGTGGATCCACGCAGATTCCAGAACTTTCCACCACAGAAATGTGAGGAAAATGTGTTTTTTTTACAATATTGTTTGCAAGGGATTCTGGGTAGCAGAACCTGGTGAGAGCCTGCCAAGTCACCCCATCCTGGATTCCCCTGGGTGTCTAGTTTTCAAAAATGTATAGGTTTCCTAGGGTTCCCTAGGTGCCGGCAGAGCTAGGGTTCAAAATCTACTGCTAGGCACTTTGTTGAAAAAGGGTCCGTTTTCACTGCGAAAATGTGGTGTGTCCACGTTGCGTTTTGGGCCGTTTCCTGTCGCGGGTACTTAGGCCTCCCACACAAGTGAGGTACCATTTTTCTCAGCAGACTTTGGGGAATGCGGGGTGGGTGGAATTTTGTGGATCCACGCAGATTCCAGAACTTTCCACCACAGAAATGTGAGGAAAATGTGCTTTGTTTTACAATATTTTAGGTTTGCAAGGGATTCTGGGTAGCATAACCTGGTGAGAGCCAGCCAAGTCACCCCATCCTGGAGTCCCCTGGGTGTCTAGTTTTCAAAAATGTATAGGTTTCCCAGGTTTCCCTAGGTGCCGGCAGAGCTAGGGTTCAAAATCTATAGCTAGGCACTTTGTTGAAAAAGGGTCCGTTTTCAGTGCAAAAATGTGGTGTGTCCACGTTGCGTTTTGGGCCGTTTCCTGTCGCGGGTACTTAGGCCTCCCACACAAGTGAGGTACCATTTTTCTTGGAAGACTTTGGGGAACGCGGGGTGGGTGGAATTTTGTGGATCCACGCAGATTCCAGAACTTTCCACCACAGAAATGTGAGGAAAATGTGTTTTGTTTTACAATATTTTAGGTTTGCAAGGGATTCTGGGTAGCATAACCTGGTGAGAGCCAGCCAAGTCACCCCATCCTGGAGTCCCCTGGGTGTCTAGTTTTCAAAAATGTATAGGTTTCCTAGGTTTCCCTAGGTGCCGGCAGAGCTAGGGTTCAAAATCTACAGCTAGGCACTTTGTTGAAAAAGGGTCCGTTTTCACTGCGAAAATGTGGTGTGTCCACGTTGCGTTTTGGGCCGTTTCCTGTCGCGGGTACTTAGGCCTCCCACACAAGTGAGGTACCATTTTTCTCGGAAGACTTTGGGGAACGCGGGGTGGGTGGAATTTTGTGGATCCACGCAGATTCCAGAACTTTCCACCACAGAAATGTGAGGAAAATGTGGGTTTTTTTACAATATTTTAGGTTTGCAAGGGATTCTGGGTAGCATAACCTGGTGAGAGCAAGCCAAGTCACCCCATCCTGGAGTCCCCTGTGTGTCTAGTTTTCAAAAATGTATAGGTTTCCTAGGTTTCCCTAGGTGCCGGCAGAGCTATGGTTCAAAATCTACAGCTAGGCACTTTGTTGAAAAAGGGTCCGTTTTCACTGTGAAAATGTGGTGTGTCCACGTTGCGTTTTGGGCCATTTCCTGTCGCGGGTACTTGGGCCTCCCACACAAGTGAGGTACCATTTTTATCGGAAGACTTTGGGGAACGCGGGGTGGGTGGAAATTTGTGGATCCACGCAGATTCCAGAACTTTCCACCACAGAAATGTGAAGAAAATGTGTTTTTTTGGACAATTTTTTAAGTTTGCAAGGGATTCTGGGTAACAGAACCAGGTGAGAGCCAGTCAAGTCACCCCATCCTGGATTCCCCTGGGTGTCTACTTTTCAAAAATGTATAGGTTTGAAAGGTTTCCCTAGGTGCCGGCAGAGCTAGGGTTCAAAAACTACAGCTAGGCACTTTGTTGAAAAAGGGTCCGTTTTCACTGCGAAAATGTGGTGTGTCCACGTTGCGTTTTGGGCTGTTTCCTGTCGCGGGTACTTGGGCCTCCCACACAAGTGAGGTACCATTTTTATCGGAAGACTTTGGGGAACGCGGGGTGGGTGGAATTTTGTGTATCCACGCAGATTCCAGAACTTTCCACCACAGAAATGTGAGGAAAATTTGTTTTTTTGGACAATATTTTAGGTTTGCAAGGGATTCTGGGTAACAGAACCTGGTGAGAGGCAGTCAAGTCACCCCATCCTGGATTCCCTGGGTGTCTAGTTTTCAAAAATGTATAGGTTTGCTAGGTTTCCCTAGGTGCTGGCAGAGCTAGGGTTCAAAAACTACAGCTAGGCACTTTGCCAAATAAGGGACATTTTTCACAGTGGAATTGAGGTGTGTCCACGTTGCGTTTTGCGCCGTTTCCTGACGCGGACACTAGGCCTACCCACACAAGTGAGGTACCATTTTTCTCAGAAGACATTGGGGAACGCGGGGTGGGTAGAAAGTTGTGGATCCATGCAGATTCCAGGACTTTCCACCACAGAAATGTGAGGAAAATTTGTTTTTTTTGACAATTTTTTAGGTTTGCAAGGGATTCTGGGTAACAGAACCTGGTGAGAGGCAGTAAAGTCACCCCATCCTGGATTCCCCTGGGTGTCTAGTTTTCAAAAATATATAGGTTTGCTAGGTTTCCCTAGATGCAGGCAGAGCTAGGATTCAAAAACTACAGCTAGGCACTTTGCCAAAAAAGGGTCATTTTTCACTGTGAAATTGGGGTGTGTCCACATTGCGTTTTGCGCGATTTCCTGTCGCGGGCTCTAGGCCTACCCACACAAGTGAGGTACCATTTTTCTCGGAAGACTTTGGGGAACGCGGGGTGGGTAGAAATTTGTGGATCCACGCAGATTCCAGGACTTTCCACCACAGAAATGTGAGGAAAATGTGTTTTTTTGGACAATTTTTTAGGTTTGCAAGGGATTCTGGGTAACAGAACCTGGTGAGAGGCAGTAGAGTCACCCCATCCTGGATTTCCCTGGGTGTCTAGTTTTCAAAAATATATAGGTTTGCTAGGTTTCCCTAGATGCAGGCAGAGCTAGGATTAAAAAACTACAGCTAGGCACTTTGCCAAAAAAGGGTCATTTTTCACTGTGAAATTGGGGTGTGTCCACGTTGCGTTTTGCACCGTCTCCTGTCGCGGGCACTAGGCCTACCCACACAAGTGAGGTACCATTTTTCTCGGAAGACTTTGGGGAACGTGGGGTGGGTAGAAGTTTGTGGATCCGCGCAGATTACAGACCTTTCCACCACAGAAATGTGAGGAAAATGTGTTTTTTTTGACAATTTTTTAGGTTTGCAAGGGATTCTGGGTAACAGAACCTGGTGGGAGCCAGTCAAGTCACCCCATCCTGGATTCCCCTGGGTGTCTAGTTTTCAAAAACGTATAGGTTTGCTAGGTTTCCCTAGATGCCGGCAGAGCTAGGGTTCAAAACCTACAGCTAGGTACTTTGCCAAAAAGGGTCATTTTTCACTGTGAAATTGGCGTGTGTCCACGTTGCGTTTTGTGCAGTTTCCTGTCGTGGGCACTAGGCCTACCCACACAAGTGAGGTACCATTTTACTCGGAAGACTTTGGGGAATGCGGGGTGGGTAGACATTTGTGGATCCATGCAGATTCCAGAACTTTCCACCACAGAAATGTGAGGAAAATGTGTTTTTTTTTACAATGTTTTAGGTTTGCAAGGGATTCTGGGTAACAGAACCTGGTGAAAGCCAGTCAAGTCACCCCATCCTGGATTCCCCTGGGTGTCTAGTTTTCAAAAATGTATAGGTTTGCTAGGTTTCCTTGGGTGCCGGCAGAGCAAGGGTTCAAAAACTACAGCTAGGCACTTTGCAAAAAAGGGTAATTTTTCATTGTGAAAATGTGGTGTGTTCGCGTTGCGTTTTGAGCCGTTTCCTGTCGTGGGCACTATGCCTACCCACACAAGTGAGGTACCATTTTTATCGGGACACTTACGGTAATTCAGATTTGTAAAGCAACTGTTATTACCTATTGACTTTCGATGCATTTCTGCCTTCCAAATGAAAGACAAGGTGTAAAAAGAAGTTATTTTGAAAAATGACCTATAATTCTCATGCTAGTATGAGTATTACCAATTTCAGAAATGTGCAAATATCTACTGTTTCTAAACTCTATATTGTGTTCCCATTTCAGAAATGCATAGGAGTCTTTCATACCGAATATTCCATGTATACATTTTCCCAGAATAATTGCTATATACCCGGTACATAATAAAAACCATTGCAAGACGCTGCTCAGTTTTTGGCTCTGGGTTCGTCGGGTTCTTGGTGAACCTACAAGTCCTATATATCCCCACAACCAGTAAGGTCCAGTGGATGTAACGGTATATTGCTTTCAAAGAGCAGTCATAATTAGAAGAAGTTACAGGTGAAAACGTTGACACAAAAGGCTGTTTTTTTCAACTAATTTTCCATTTTTCCTATATTTAACTGTTAGTTTCTATAAAGAAACCTTGATGGATTTACACAAATGACCCCTTGATGAATTCAGCATTTTGTCTACTTTTCTAAAATGTATAGATTTCTAGGATCCATTATTGCTTTCATACCCATTTCTACCATTAACTGGAAGGAGGTTGAAAGCACAAAAAATAGCAAAAAAGGCTATGTCCCAGAATAATGCCAAAACTGTGTAAAATTTTTTGGTTTTCTGACAAAAGTCTGTCATTCCCTAAAATCTGGGAAAATGGAGATTTCAGCCCCACAAACCCTTTTTTGATACCATTTTCAGGGAAAAACCCAGACGCTTTCATATGCGGGACTTTTTCCCATTTTTCCCCAAAAAACCAAAATTTAGCTGTATTTTGGCTAAAATCTGGGACCCTCCAGGGGAATCCACAAACCCTGTGTACCTTTAGAATCCCCATGATTTTGGAAGAAAAGGACGCAAATTTGACGTGGATACCTTATGTGGTCAAAAAGTTACAGAGGCCTAATCGCGAACTACTACAAATAGCCAAAAAAGGGCTCAGCACTGGGGGGGAAAAGGCCCAGCAGTTAAGGGGTTAAGGAATAGGAAGAAATTTAAAAACATAAAAGTAAGATAACGGGCAACAGCCCTGTTTAAGATGGTGCTCAACGCACCAGAGGAGCAGTGAGAGCCAGGCAACTCGCAAATGATGGCAGCCAGGACTGCCTGCAAGGAAATAAAAGTTGCAATCCAATTTGAAACTCGCCACAAAAGTAAATGTACCTTTTTGGTACTAGATCTAAATTATCTGTGTTGTTTTAAAGTATAGGGCATGATTCAGAAAGGTAAATTTACACTTTTGTGTAAGTTTATAATTATTTGCTGTTCACAAATGTATTTTACAAGTGGTATCTTTAAGAATGTGGAGGCTCCACACATAAAAACATAGGACAGTCCTATATTTTTATGTGCAGAGACTCCAGCATCTTAAAGATACTACCATTAAAACGCCTTTGTGAATAGCAAACAACTTACAGAAAAGTGTAAGGTTGCCATTGTGAATCAGGCCCATAAGGCCCAGAAACTTAGTGATATATTGAGTCAAGGTATACTGCGGTAATTTTGCTGGTATATCGCAGGACATGCCAATGATAAAAGAGTATATGATTGGCTAATGACTGTCCTTAAAAAACCAAAAGACAGCCACATTGTTTAGACCACACTTTGGTTGTATTCTGGCTTTGACGTGTAAATATAGTTTCCTACTGTTTTGTAAGTGAATAGGAAGGGATGAGTTAGTTTCTCTAACCGTGTAACGGTAAGTGCAAGTTGTTGTTTTACTTTCTATGTTTAAAAACAATTTGCAGAGTACTGCGGTACTACCATATTGTTTAGACCAGTCTCAGTATGAGTTCTGGATTTTAGTGGTAAATATAGTATACTACAGTATTTTTTATATTCTTTCAATATTTTTCAAATGATTAAGTACACTGTACTAAACTATATTTCCCCTTCAATCCAGAATGCAGAGTAAGTGTGATCTTAACAATATTTTGCTCTTCCAAAATTGAAAGTGCGAAATATAGTTAATACCATGCTTATTGTGTATTCTGGGTTTTAAGGGGATATATAGTGTAGTGCAGTGTTTTTTAAAATGTTTACATATTTTTTTAAGTGCACTGTACTACACTATATAAGTACATAAGTAGTGCAGTAATTTCTAGGTTGTACTGTGCTACTCTGTAAATATTCTTTTTTTTAAACTAAATATGTAAACAATTGAAAAAAAATATTATAGTACACTATATTTGTAAAATATAGTGTAGTACAATGTATTTTTATTTTTTCAAATTCTGCAATGCTCTGTAAACATTAAAAAAATATTTAGAAAAATATAAATAAGTTTCCTAGCTATTACCACTATAATAAAGTTGTAATAGGTAGGGAAAAATATCAAACCTACTACCTACCTGTATCCAAGTCCCTACAACCCAGAGCACAGTTTGTGTGGTAAAGTGTGGTAAAAACAACATGGCTGACTATTACTTTTGTTAAGAAAGACATTAGCCAATCATATACTGCCTTTTCATCGGCAAGTACCGCTGTATACTGAAAATTTACCTTGGTATACTGCAGCCTGAGATATGACTAAGTTTATGTACCTTATAAGTTTAAAACTACTGAAAGGGCTTTCAGGAAACAGCAAAATAGATCCTTCCCAAATCATAATCTATATTCCTGCCAAATTTCATGAAAAGCCGTTCAGCTGGACCGCCCCCACCCCCCGTTTTTTTTGCACCTCCTTAACTAATCACCACAAAACATTGCATCATCTGTCAATGTAGAAAAAGGGATAGGTCTGCAATGTTTTGTGGAGATTTGTCAAACTGGGGAGAAATTATTAACAAGCAAAAATCAGAGGAATTCCTATCTCTGGAAATCCTAACTGTAACTACAGAGTGGCTACCAGCACTCTGTAATGTAAAAAAGAAATATATATATATATACATGCACACACTCACCAACCCATACAGCAACTTCGACACCAACTGACAGACTGATACAGTCATTCAGACAACCTAGTCAGTGACCCATACATTCACTGAGATACCTAATCTCTCACTTATACAGTCAGTCACGCACCTACTGAATCATCGATACAGGCACTCATACACCCAACTGATTCATCAGTACACCTTGGTATATATATTTAACACTCATAAGCATTTTAGAAACAATCACAGTCACTGGATGATGTCATCAGTGATGTCATTTGAGATGTCATCAATGATGTCACTGACCATGTCATGAGTGATGTAATATGTAAGGTCATAAGCAGTGCATTGCGGGGGCGCGAGTTATAGTTAGCTCAGCTAACTATAACTGTTGAATTTCTCTGGTTTTGTATGAGTGAAATGTCAGCCTAACTATAACCTCCCTGTAACCTTTGGTTTTTTCAGTAAATACCTAAGGCTTTTTTAATCCTATTTCCTAACTATAACAGCTCGGTAACCTTTGTCTTTTTCTGTGAATTTCTAAGGTTCTTTAAATGCTAATTCCTAAGTATAACTTACCAGTAACCATTGGTTTTTTCAGCGAATTTCCATGTTTTTTTAAGTAGCAATGGTCTTTGCAGAATGGTGTGGAAAAAGGGCAGGGCCTCTGACCAGCTCTCAGAAATCCCGCTGAGTAGGACTTATAGAAAGTACCAGGAGGGCTTCTTGGGCCCCAAGGTTCGTTAACATCCAAGACAACTTTATTCCCCAACTAGTAGTGTGCCAGGAGACGTATTTACAGAGTGGCGCAGAAAGGGCCCCAGAACACCTCTTAGCAAACTGAATGTGTGGAACTTGCTGGAGGTAACAAAAGGGATACTTGGCTCCCAAATACCCTTAATAGCCAAGTGGACTTCATCCCCCAACTAGTACTATGCCAGGAGGCACGCTTGCAGATTGATGCAGAAAGGATGTCCTTGATGATTGCACCGGTAGTGCCTGTATGATTCTATGAGTGCCATTGCCAAGGACAGACTGTAAATACCGGGTGTTTTTGACAAAGTGTAAAACACATGTATAAACATATTTGTCATAACGTTTTAGTGTAGCTATTTAGTAAGATACTAATGTAACTTTCCCCTTTGTATTCATTTGTAAAAATACCTACATCAAAAATGCATTTTCATTCTTCACAACAACACCGGAGGTCATAATGACATCAGTAGTCACAAATACAAATGAAAAAGTGTAAAGCAGATATATAGACATATTTTACACAAAGTTTGAGTCTAGCTGTTTAGTAACATATTGGTTTAACTTTATTTTAACAGCATATTTGTAAAAAAAACTCATGAACACAACATAACTTCCAAAACAGCATCAAACTATCCATTGTTACCCAAACTCATGGGGAATCAAAAACTGCTGCAAAACTAGTGCATTGCACAATGTGTGACAAGGCCCTCTCTACAGAACAAAAAATATTCATGTGGGATGACGCCCATCTCATATTATCTTAAAAACTATCATAGAAAACGTCGCCACCTGGCGATCTACTAAAGGGAAGCTGGAGGACCATCAACATCAGTGGCAGCAGTAACAATACCTGGCCAGAAAGTCCCTTTAGAGGTGCAGACTACTACAACAGATATGGTGCCACAGTTTTCAAGAATGGCCACGTATTGGATGGACTGTAGTGTTGTTATAACAGCTGGTGAGCAGTGTGTTACAGCTATTCACAATGCTGCCAAAAATCATAAATGGCATTTTTTCCCCTTTTATATTTTTTGCACATTTTGTAAGAGGAGTTCATAGTGAGCAGCAAGAAGGCAACGCAAAGCTGAAGGACCCTTGACTTCAATACCAGCACAACAACACTGAAGCAGAGAGTCCATTCAAAAGTCCAATCTCAACTTCAAGATTTGGCTCCACAGTTTTTCCCCAATGGCATCATACTTCATGGATTGTGGAGTTGTAGTTAGTGCTGGAGAGCAGGTCATAACGGCCCTTCGCAATGCTGGAAAGAATAATAAATGTTTATTTTTTATTTTTACTTTTGCCCTTCATATTTTTTCTACATCAGCAGGCATTTTATTATCTTACAAAATGGGTATCTAATATCTGTGTGTTGTTCATTGTATTATCTTCCAATTTATTGTACCACTACTTTCATATAACTTGCCAGGTTGACAAGTCAAACCGTCCCTCTACAAATAAATACACAGGTAACTTTTGCCAGTTATCATAATTAACTTTTTCACATTTTACATTTAAGTCAACAGCCTATCTTCAAATCTTCTAGTAAGTGCATCAACAACATATACAAACATACTCTGTTTTTTTACAGAACAATTTTGTAATCTCTTTTTAAAACTATCAACTGTAATATATGTGTTTGGTTCTGCAAATCCTCCTCTTAACAGCTCTTCATTTTCCCTGCTCAGGACCAAAGAAACGAAACTGCACATCACCACAAAACTTGTGCCACACTACCATGCAGAAGTGCTCTGCTTATTTCTCCTAAACATAAAGCAGGAGTTTTCACATAATACAGCCTCCAACCTAAAGTTCTCATTGTTGAGTAGTATAACTTACTTTGTGTTTTAAACTTCACCTTGGAAAGATACGTAGGAATTTTCTAAATATATCAATGGATTGCTGTCTAATACTAGAAACACTTCTACAATTCCATTTGTATACAGTACCCTGACTACGCTTTACTTGTGCCTCTTCTGCAATAACTTCTTCTACATTTCTAGGTACCATCACCTCTTTTGCTATAGGACTACCATTCTTCATTTCATAACAACGTCTTTAATCAATAGCATGAACTAATTTGTTATCCTGGAGATAGCTTTCTTCATTAAAGAAAGCCTCTGTACAAGAAGTATGTATCCATTGTCCACTAAAAACTGTACAACAGTTACTTCTATTCACTAATCTTTTCTTCTGGTTTTGTCTCCTCATGCAAAACACTATTTTGTCAAGAGTCTTCATTCTATTTAGAATCAAAATGAAAAGCTTCCTCCTCAAAGCAAAGGCCTTATCAACTACTCTCTCAACTTGTTCTTTCTATTTATTTATTTATAAAGTTTTGTTTAGCGCGAACATGACCCTAGAGGGTATCAGAGCGCTTTATATTATAAAGTAGGTAGGATACAGTTGTAAGAATAGACACTCATCACATATAAGAGAGTAGCATGGTATAACTGGTATCTATGGTTGCACATCAATGTAGTAGTCATACAGAGTATCGAAATGATAGGCAGGTAAATAAACAATAAAACATAATGTATCTTAGGGTACTGTTTCATTGCATCTCTCCTTCTTCTACACTTTTTAAAATGAATCACTAAATTTACAAGGCTATAACTGTGCAATCATTATAACATTTGTGCAGAACCTATGCAGCCTTCTAAACACCCACTAAAACCCATCCAGTCATTGAAATACTGAGGCACATGCATGCACTAATGAAACAATATATATATTTTTTGTAAAAAAAGCACCTCCATTTCAACTGCGTTTCCTTTGAAAAACTACCTCATTCAGCTCCAGCCTTATCCTGACTACTATTGCTCCTTCACTTCAAAATGCTTACAGTATGGATTGTGGTCCACAGCTACATCTATTGGGCTAAAGAGGCTGCAAAAAAGAGAGGCTTTGACAGGGACTTGGGTTTTCCAAATGTGCAGATTATGTGGTTTGTCCAGAGAGGGTTAAAGTTTCATCAGTTGCTGGCTTTGGTTAAATCCACTGTGAAATCCCAAGCTCCTCGCCACATGATTGTGCACTGTGGTGGCAATGACCCAAGCACATTGACTGGGGTAGGGCTGGAAATCCTAATAAAAGAAACCTTTGCAAAACTGATGTCGCTTTTCCCTTACACTGTCTTGGTGTACTCTAATATATGCCAAGGACAGAAATGAAAGTGGTCAAATAAATTCTGTCCACAGATTGTCGAAGCCAGGAAACATGTTAATAAAACTGTTTCTATATTCCTCAGAGACCATCGCATGGGCTGTATCTATAACAACAATCTGCGTTTTGACATGCATGGAAATTGTAGAATTGATGGAGTGCATTAGGGTGTTTTTAAGTGACCTGAAACTCTGAATCCCGTCTTATGTGTAGCAGCAATATACACACAACCAACACAACGGCTCTTCTCAGAGCCTCCCTGGTACCCGAAATATTGTGAAGTTTTTTTCTAAAGGTTTCTTTTTCTTTCGTTTTAGGGGATCTTCGTGATTACGTCACAATCCCCGTGGACACATTGTGAAAACAAAAAACAAAAGCGGACATTCAATGGGCACCAACACATCCAAAAATAATATGTAAAAAAATCCATTTTGAACATTGCCCTACACACATTACTATAAATATACTTCTTTCAAAGCATGTTTAAACTCATATTTTTGTACTAATTTTTTTATAAAACCATCATTCAGACCTATTTTCAGTTTTCGTGGTTATTCGGGTGTCGCGTTGACATCGTTAACCGCGACGATCGCGCCTTTCCCATAAAGTGAAAACACATATATGCACACACATTACAGTATTCTACACACTAGAGGTTTATTACTCTACACTTCAAACTCATATTTTTCTAGTGTATTCTAGAACAACCATCTCTAAAACCTATTTTATATTTTCACGGTGACTCCGTATATCGCTATGACATCAGCAATCACGATCCCCGCGGATACGTCGTGAAAGCAGAAAGCAAAAGCAGGATTTCAATAGCCACCACCACATAAAAAAATTATAACTATATAGTTAATTCTAACCATCACAGTAGATAACTTACTATATAAATAACTCTGTTAAAACATTTATCAGAATCTCAATATCTCTATAACAATGCGTATTAATGATTCACTGATATATTTCTTTTTATATTTCCACCAATATTCGCGACGAAGTTGATAGTCGTGATGTCCCCGCGACGGTACATGGGGGCCTCGCTGGCGGTCACATCAACGCCACAAATATCACGTGCCATTAAAAAAATACAATTTGGACACACAACTTGTGTCACTAACACCTCCATTTTTCAACCATGGGGTCAGAGTATTTCCACCCAGACCCCTTAAGTGGGCTTTCACACAGATTTTCAGCCCTGGGAACCCTTCCCGATAGATAAAATGGTGGACGCAACTTTCTATTCAGGTTGCGTCCAGCCAATCAGATCATTCCTGTTGGCACGTGCATTTGTGACTCATCGCAAAACCTTCACAAAATATCTGCGGCCAGAGATATCATTATAATATTAAACTTAAATTTCTCAACAACTACTGAACAGACTTATACCAAATTAGCAAAAGGTACTTCCTTGAACCGACATCTACCTCCCTGCCAAATTTGGTGTAAGTCCATTCAGCGGCTCGGGTTGTAGAGGTGGCTAAAGGTTCCTATGGGAATTAACATTACAAACGCAACCTTATTTCGGGCCCCAAATTCTCGGTCCCCACTGCACGGATCACTCCCAAACGTTCCTAATCAATAGTACCCACCGTGACACCATTTTGGCAAAATTTCATGCATATTGGTCAAATGACACCAAAGTTATAGCCAACTCTTAGGGAAGAATGGGCGACCCAATAAGCCCTTGGAGGTTTGGGTAACTAGAGCTTAATATAGGGTGCAAGTGCCTACTTGAATTTTTTAAATGGAAAAATTTAAATAGTTAAAAACAAATTATGAGAACCCAAATTAATGGCCACTTACAAATGGAATTGTAGAATTAATCAAAAGAATTCCAAAAGAAGGAATAGGGCAAACAATACAAATACAACAAACAAATGTAGAAAGGGTGTATAATTTTTCAACACAAATTTATGTAAAAAAATGTAACACAAGAGGGTACAAAAAAGCATTTCACATATAAAAAAAAGTACCTGAGATGGATACTATGTTTACAGAAATCTTATCTCATGGACACTTTTGCAAAAACCCATTTCTTACACTAAGGAAAAGGAAACCGTCATTGAATATACAATGAGCAGCTCCTACAAACAAATATGGACAAATATGGGTTGCGAGTGTCAACGTTTTGGTCTTATCTGGTGTAGTCATCTACAAGACCATCTTCAGGACAGAGCGTTCAGATGTGAACTGAACACCCTTAAGAAATTTGAACATAAGCTTTCTGTTCCAGATAATCAATGATAAATATGACTCCGTTTTTGATGGAAGAATAATTATTTTCAAATATTGGGTAAATTGTAGAAAAAACAATCCATCATGGGTAGCCAAGCTGAATGCAGTGCCTTGATTTGGACTGAATGAATGAAGGGAATTCTTTGTGATCCCTTGGACACTCGACTAATGGGAGGTGTGCTGCTGCCTAAAGCATCTCAGGGACTCTCTCTAATTGAGGCACTAAATTCACAGTGGGACGTTTTCTATATATTTATTGAACCAACGGTATTGTTGTGTAGAATACATGTGCTGTGATTACAAGCACCAAAAACGTAAATAGTAGATACAGTTTTACTATGGTGCTAAAACAGTGTATATATGCAGGCATAAAAACAAGGCAATAATCTGGTGTACTCGTACTATGCAAAACCCTACTCTAAGTGTACCCAGAGGGTGTGTGGGTGTAAAGCCAAGACTCCCCCCTAGGGACAATCCAACCCCATTACCTGACAGGAGAGAATGTAAGAGCCCGTCTTGGTCCCGAATTGGACACCCCCTCACGGAGATGTCAGACCGCTGCGTGGTGAACTCTCAGCATGCAGGGACCCTCGGTGTCAGCTCAAGTGCCTCCTCTACTAATCTTATGGGAGGCTCTTTATTTATAATAGAAAGCAGCTTTGCGATGTCCGTATAGATCAGTGAAGTTATGGATATGTAGATAGCCCTGTCGCTCCGTGGATGAAGATCGAAACAACATTTGTACAGACTGTGTAGAAGGGCCTTGTGCATGATGTTTGATGCATTGTGATAATGTTGTGCGAAAGTAGATGTGTAAACAAAGTAGTTTCAGAGAAACTAATCCACCATTGTCGTGCACGCAAATATGTGCAAAAGGTCACAGCAGAAATTTTATTGTGAACAATATGACAATGTAAGAAATGAGCAGCTTCGCTACATGGGCCGGGCACATAACAATGTCATGCTGTAGAGAGGCACCCTCTTGCATATCATGTGAGAATCCCTAAATTTGCTCCATATTCCTAAGTGTGAAGGGATGTGGCTAATTGCTAAATTAACAATTTTGCAACTAAAAATGGATGAAAATTGTGTAATTTTGAAACAATCCTTTAGAGCCTCATGTACAAAGCCATTTTGTTGTTGCAAACCCTGTGATGTAAAAAATCACAAGATTTGTGAAGGCGGACTGGCTTTTTGTTTTTTTTCTAACTCCCTTTCGTGATTTGGAAAAACATTTCTGAATCACAACATGAATTTTGCAACTCATGCTGAATTAAAATTAGGAGCGAGCACAAAAAGGCTTTTCCTTCCTAATTGTGATCGCAATGCGACTTATCAATGGTTTGTGATCATAATTACAGTCTCAAACCGTTGATATGTTACCAACACCTCAAAGAAGGTGGTCACTCATTAGCAAAAGGAATGCGGTCCCCGTTGGACAGCTTCTCTTTTAGGAATTACAGTGTGCAGTTTTACATTATATTGAAAGTTATTATTTGAATCAAAAAGTATTATTTAATAACCTTTTCCCAAATTACTCTGAACATTTGTTGCCCCAAAATGAGATCTTCAGGAGCCTGTTCTCTTGAATGGTGTCCACTGTCCTGTAAACAAATGTGATACCTAATATCCGTGGGTGCTCTAACAACAATATGTAATAGTAACTTATCCTGCTACTATGTTATTGCTACAAACCCAACACATCCTCATTACTCAAAGTGATGTGGAAATTCTTTAAAAAAAACAATGAACTCTTATACTAATACTTTCCTGCATGCAATGGTCAAATTAAACCGGCATAATGCAAGACAGCAACAAACAGGAATCGTCCATTGAATGACTTTTCATATAGGCGACATGGGGTAGGGGCAGAGCCTGGGTGAGAGAAGGTGGGTATGTATGCCTGGAACAGCCTCCCCAAGCACCTCCAGAGCATTACCTCCTCGTAAGTCTTCCTCGCCACATGATTAACGAAGTGAGCTTCAGCTCCACACCAGAACCCTCCAAAGCAAAAGTTAGCCTCCCATGCCTCCCATCCCTTCCCAACATGGCCTACCCCTATCACCCTTGACCTCTATAAGAGGAGGGCCGTCCCCACCCCCAGCCTGTTTTTTTGGTTCTGCGCTGCGCTGCAGATTCTCCAGAGCGTGTTTCAGGTAAGTGGTTCCGGCTGTAGCTGGAACTGGGGTCCCTGGTTGGTGGCCCTGCTCTACCGGGCCCTAGGACTCTGGGACCATCCTCCTTCCTTCCCCCGGTGTCAAGTCTGGGCCGGTTAGGCTCTGCTTTAGTGAGCCGAGGGTTTACAGGACGCCGGACGAGGGGGTCTGGGGCTCTACCTGGCGGCCATTTTCCTATCCCCTTGTCCATGTGGGCAGAGTGTTTGGTTGTTTTACTCATGCCCGGGCCCCCCCCACCTGGTGTCGATCCTTCTGTTGGTGACGCTCCAGGTTTCCCATTGTGCCTGCTGGTCATTTACTGGGACGGCTTGGGGGCTGGTGTGTGAGGTGGGGGTAGGGGCACCCAGCGGTCCGTCCTACGGTCCCCGGGCGCGCCTCCATTTCATGTTTTGTTTTTCGGGGGCCCCAGGGGGCCTAGCTGCGGCTTACACTGTTTCTGTCCCGGGGCGGACGGCCGGCGCAGGCTGCTGCGGGGCTCCGCTACACCTAGCATGCCGCGGTTGGACGGTTGGGTCTGGCTTCTGTTGGCCCGTATCGCATTTACCTTGTGCGGCTCCTAGAGGTGTAGCCGGTCTCGGGGGCTTTGCCTCGATAGTCCGCCTGCTGAGCGTGGTCTCTTCGGACAGGGTTTGGATCCGTGCAGCTCCCCTGGGCTGGAGTAGGTGCGCGAACTTCCGGGCGCCGTGCACTGCTGCCATTGCCTCAGGCGATCCCGGTCCCTATGTTACCGCACACTCTCCCATTCCTCAGCCAAGGGCGTGCGGCTTATGAATTACATGTGTCCTTGAGTGGCGCCAGTCCTTGGTGGGTTTCTTTCTGGCTCGTTTCGGGGCATAGTGGGTTGTAGTCGCCTTAACACACATAGCTTTCGGGGATATAATTTGTTTGCGGTGTCTTGCACACACGCATGCGCGCTACGTTCTTCTCACGCTGCGACGCTGTGATCATGGTTTACGGCTGTGTCGGTGAGCAAGTAGTGTTTGGTGATCTCATCTCTGCTCGGCTCTTCTGCTGCCTGTCACGTTTCGCTTGGTTTCCCCCATTATTACCTAGTGTTATCGGTCCTGCTTCTAATCGCAGGTGTGAATGGCAGATTACGTGTTTGTGCCCCCTGGCTGGGTCCTCTACGTTCCTGTCTATTTTTGTAGTGCGCATTGGTGTTTGTGAGGCGGCGTCTGGGAGCCGTACGTACACTGTAACGTTCGCTTCATGACACAGCATTGGGCCCTTCTCCTTCTCTCTATATTCTGTGATTGCTGAGAAGGGTTCCATTGGGTAGTGATACGCACTTAGTGGAGGTGCTCTTTGATTTCCATTCATGTACGTACTGGTGGTGGCACATACTTCGTCCATTTGCCCTATGGGGTGTGTGTTCCTGTCCTGGTGTTCTACTGGCGTTTGGGTTATATCGTGGGGCCTCGACCTTGTTTTGTTTGCTGGGTTTGTCCCTGACTCCTTCTTCCCTTCCGGGCTTTGGGCCTGCGGTCCTTCCGTCCTGTATACTCCTGTTCCCGCCTGCTCTCCGTTGTTGTGCGGGGTCTGTCCTGGTTGGTCCCTGGCTGGGCGTCCACCTGGGGATTCCGGAGCGTGTCTGTTGGGGGCGGGCTGCTGTTCGCACAGGTCCGTCCTTCTCTGGGCTGCTTCGATGGTCGCCATGTGGTCTTTTGCTTCTGCTCCTGGAGGGCTTGCCCTTTCTTGTCTGGGGCCACGGCCGTGCCGCCCTCTCCTCCTCCGGCTCCCTGGTTCGGTGGGCGGCTCTTGCGCCCCCATCCTGGTCGGGCTCCTCCTCGTCTCCTGGGGGTGGGGGCTCTATTGGGGGCTCTCTCTACCTTCTCGTCCAGGCTCCCGGCTTTGCGCTTTCCTCTGGTTCCTTTGCTTACGTGGGTTCTGGGCATGTTTGGCCTGGACTGGGCATTTGACCTGTTGGGGGTGCTCGCCTGGGTGCTTCTCCCTTGGTTTCTGCTGCTGCGGGTTTTGGACCTGGGAGCTATTGTTCATTGGTCCGTATTGTGCTTCTGGGGACACTGGCTCGCACAGGACGGGGGTTTGTCTCCTGCCTCTGCTTTCTACATATATCCCTTGGTGGTGTTTGTTCGAGCGGGGCTTTTAATTGTCCGGGGGTGCTGGGATTTCCCGGTTCTCCTTCCCCGGGCGGGGCTCTGCGCTTCCTGTGCGGATTTTGTATCCCCTGGTTCGACGGGTGGCTCTTGCGCCCCCATCCTGGTCGGGCTCCTCCTCACCTCCTGGGGGTTGGGGCTCTGTTGGGGGCTTTCTGTTTCCTCTCCTCCCGTCCTGGGTGGCCTCTGTCTCGGTTCCATGGGTCCTGCCCGCTGCCGGGCCACACCGGTTGTTGGGCTCCCCTGCTCGTGTCCGACTTACTGTGGCTCTTTGGTTAGTCTACTGCCTTTGGGTGGTGTGGGCTTGGTCGGGCCAGGGGTTCGGTGCATGCCTCTGCTGGGGTGTGCGTTTTGGCCTGTTCTTGCGGGATCTCTCTGGTCCTTCTCCAGTGGGTCCTGTTCATCCGGTTCTGGTTTGCCGGAGGGGTATTGGTGTTTTCCCCATCCTGTTTCTGGTTATTCCGGTTTTTGGTTGCCTTCCTCCTTGTGCCTATCCCCCTTCGGCTGGTTTCGGGTGGCCCCCCAGCTGTTCATGTCGGGGTTGTCTACCTTGGTAGGGGCCCTCCACAGGGAGTGTTTTGGAGTCTTTGTGCCTTGTTGACAGGTGGTACTTGCCCGGTCTGTCCGTGGGGGTCCTCCCCGTCCGGTTGGTTTCGGTGCCTCTGGGCCTTCCTTGGTTCCGGTTCGTTCCTGACTTCGCCTGTTCCCGTTGGTGTCACTTCTCTTCCCCGGTGGCTCCCTTCCTGCCCTGTCTGCCAGTGCGGCCGGTGGTCTTTCGGTATCCCCTTCCCGGGTGTTGGTGGCCTTTGCCGTCCTGTGGGGCGTGCTTGGGTTCCCGCTCTGTTCTGGGTCGGTTGGTAGACCTGGTGGCGGTTTTCTCATCTGACTTCTGTTGGCCATTCCTTGGCTTGTCTGGGGTTTGCCCCTGCCCTGCGGGGGCTTCTTGTTGCTCTTCTGGGCAATTTTTCCCCTGCCTCGTTCTCCGGGGGGTTGCGGGGTTTGCCCCTTTGGCTTTTTGGCACGGTGATGCTGTCCTTGCCTGGGTCATGTTTGTTCCGGTTTCGGTTTGAGTCCCTGGTGTTGGCTCTGTCTACCTTCTCGTCCGGGCTCCCAGCTTTGCGCTTTCCTCTGGTTCCTTTGCTTACGTGGGTTCTGGGCTTGTTTGGCCTGGACGGGGCATTTGACCTGTTGGGGGTGCTTGCCTGGGTGCTTCTCCCTTGGTTTCTGCTGCTGCGGGTGTTGGACCTGGGAGCTATTGCTCATTGGTCCGTACTGTGCTTCTGGGGGCACTGGCTCGCACAGGACGGGGGTTTGTCTCCTGCCTCTGCTTTCTACATATATCCCTTGGTGGTGTTTGTTCGAGCGGGGCTTTTAATTGTCCGGGGGTGCTGGGATTTCCCGGTTCTCCTTCCCCGGGCGGGGCTCTGCGCTTCCTGTGCGCATTTTGTATCCTCTTCTTCTTTGTCCCTGGTTTTGGGGTCCTGGGGCCTGCTGGCTCGGGTTTGCTCCCTGGAGGTGTTGCCATTGCTCTGGCTCGTTTTGCCCGGCTCTTCTGTCCTTCTCGCCTTTGCTGTGTGTCTGCCTGTGGCCTTCCCTCCTTGTGCACTCCTGTTCCTGTTTGCTCTCCGTTGTTCGGCTGGGTCGGGCCTGGTTGTTGGTTGTCTGACTGGCCACCTGGGTGCTCGCTTCGGCGGCTCATTTGCTATATGTGGAATGTTGCGGGGGCGGTTTGCTTGGCCCCTGCGCGGGGCTGTCTTGCTCATTCGTGCTGCGTTCCCCTTACTGCCGGGTTGTTTATGCTTTCTTGTGCGTGGTGGCCCCCGGTGGGCGTTCGCATTCCTTTCTGGTGGCTTGGCCTTGGGCCTGGTCTCTTCCGCTCTTCGGCCTCCGTGGGCGGCCTTGTGGGCTTTCCGCTGTTGGTCGGTTGGGTTCCCTTCGTGGCCAGGTCGCTTCGGTGTTGTTTACTGCGGCCTCCTGGGTCTGCTTTGCCTTGTGCCTGCCTGGATTCTCTCATTGGTGTCGCGCTCCCTTCCGGGAGGTCCCTTGTTCGCCTGGGGTCCGTGTCCCACCTGCTTCTCTCCTTGCTGGTGGGGTTTTGGAGGCCTTCATTTTTTGTTGTTGGGTGGGCGTGCTGGGTTCCTTTCTGCACCTCGATCCGTTCTTGCGGCTCCTGCCAGTCTGTTTTGTTGCATCTGGTTCCGCTGCTTCGGTCCTCGGTTGCCACCAGGCCTGGTGGGTTTTGTTCCCTTCTTTCCCTCCGGTCGTTGGTTTTGGGGTGAATTCGGCTCTCTCACAGTTGGTGGTCCCCTGTGCAGTGTTGCTGTGGTTCGGTCGGACTGCGTCTCTTTACTGCTGTGGCTTTTTGTTGGGTCACTGTGGTGGGGTTGCCCTCTGTTTTCTTCGGTTCCGAAGTCTGGGCTTTTGCTCCCCTCTCGCTTTTGACTGTCCGTTGGGCGGTCTTGGTGTGTTTGGACCGGCTTGCTGCTTTCTGTTCTGGAGCCTGTTTGTTGTTGCTTTTGGCTCCGTGCGGTCTGATCCCGTGCCTTCTGTCGTTGGTTCGGGCTTGCTTTCTGGCTGGCCTCCGGGTCTCGAGGGTCCGGGTTTTTGGCCCTCCCGGTGTCTCGCTGTCCCGGGCTGGTTCTTCCTGCTCGTGGTTGCCTGTCTCTTGGGTGGGTTCTTCCACTCATCTGTGTTTTCCTTTTTTTGTGGGTTTGCCATGCTTCTTTGGCTTCCCCTTCTGGTCCATTGGTTTCTTGTGAGTTTCCATGAAGCTGCTTGGCTTGGGTATGTGCTCACTTCATCAATCATGTGGCGAGGAAGACTTACGAGGAGGTAATGCCCCGGTTACTTACCGGTAATCTTCATTACTCCGAGTATAGTCTTACTCGCCACATGAGTTCCCATCCCTCCCTCCCTGTGTTGCTATCGGCTTCATGTGTATGCTTGGTAGTTCTCAGGCTGGGGGTTGGGCCGGCCCTCCTCTTATTGAGGTCAAGGGTGATAGGGGTCGGCCATGTTGGGAAGGGATGGGAGGCATGGGAGGCTAACTTTTGCTTTGGAGGGTTCTGGTGTGGAGCTGAAGCTCACTTCGTTAATCATGTGGCGAGGAAGACTATACTCGCAGTAATGAAGATTACTGGTAAGTAACCGGGGCATCACCTCACTTCTTGAATTCTGAATGGCCCCCAAGACCTGGCTGTTTGAATAAGCCTCTGGGACCTGCAAGTGCCTGGAGCCCTATCAGGTGATTAGCCGTGCTTCAAAAATCCTGATTGATTGATTGATTGATATGCGCTACATGTGTATTTAGTACATCACTCAGTTTGTAGTTTTGGGTTGGGGAAAAATAGTTCAGACCTTAACTGAGAACTTTAAGGTGAAGGTTTACTAAAGTCTGTGTGGGTGTTTGCAGGGGGCAATGCAATGTTGTACTTCACACAGAGATCTTTTTAATCAAATAAGCACTATATTTTGCATTACATTGCACCACACTAGGATCCGCTTAACTCTGTACTAAATCTACCTCCAAGGGTGCAAGCATGTTGGTTGTGGCACTTATGGGAGAGACTCAGTGGCTCTGGTATTCTACATTGGGGGGTTCCTAGTTATAAAAAAAGTCACATCGCACAGCACAGCAAGTCAACTTGCTGTGCTGCGTGACGGGGAAAGGGCAGGTATGAGACGTATTTAAAAGAATACAATGCATTCCTGCCTTTGTCCCTGTGCTGGTGTCATTTTGGCTGCCTAGCGCCAACGCAGACACCCTTGCACCATTGTGCTAGGGGGTCTGCATTGCAAGAAGAATTGTTTTTGTGCAGAAAGGGGCACCTTCTTGCACAAAAACAATCCTGAGTGGCCTATTCCTCTTTCTATGTGTGCTGCAGAATGCAGCACACATAGAGAGAAGAAATAACGAGGAGAATTAAAGATATTTGTCCTCGTTACGCCTCCCCTGAGAAGGCGTATCGTTTTGGGTCATTCCCAGGTCTACCAGTGAGAGTAAATCTGGGAATGCGTAAAAATTCATGGGAGTTACGTGGGAACACCCACGCAAAGCCCATGGAACGCCTTCCTAGGGCAGAGTAACGCAATGCAGTGATTTGCACTGTGCTGCGTTACTCCAGATTTATGAAGCCACTCAGGGCATGCAAAATGGCCTTGGGTAAATTCATAAATTGCCTTTTGGGCTTGCGGCGCTCAGAGCTATGCATCTCCTGTCATAAATATGCCTCTGGCAGTGGCGGCTCGCATAGGGCGTGCTGCGGGGCGGTGAGGCAGGGCGGGGGAGGGGCAGGGTGGGGGGGTAGTAAACTCGGACATACGACGGAACGGAGGAAAGTAATTATTACGTTCCTCCGTTCCGTCGTATGTCCGAGTTTACTACCCCCGCCTCACCGCCCTGCAGCACGCCCTATGCGAGCCGCCACTGGCCTCTGTGTACCTAATTTGATGCTGTCTACATTTAATCGTATAGGTTTATGCAAATTAGTGATGCAAGCCAGGCTCCCTCTTGTTTATCATTGGATTATGTCTTTTCTTTTGTTATCAGTCCCTCAGGCTTCACTTCCTCATTCCTCCCTCTAAATGAATAAAATAATGGTTCCGAATGTTAAGGGAATGGCCTTCCTTTTTTATCACTCTCAAACACTGTCTTGTCGGCGCAATAAAAAGAAACAAGAACGAGAAAATTATTCTTGCTCGCCTACATTGTTAAGCACCTGCGTTGTGCTCGACCAGCCCAAAACGAGGCTCCTTGTTACAAACAACTCGCGTGGTATATTTTGAAACAAGAGCTTAATGTGTTCGCTTGAATACCTTTAACTCAAGCTATAAATTAAGCAGAGTAAATATGGAACGCTCTACTGTAGTTTTCCGCGCACGTTCAAGCACTTACCGACAGTGATGTAGAAAAATACAGACATTTGTTGCAGCACAATAGCCCAAAACACAATGGCGTTTAACCAATCTACTTCGAAACAGCGCCATTGTAAAGCGTGGCTTTGTGTATACGAACTGTCTCTTCTGTTACAGCTTTAAAACACTGCTTATCACTCACGGCCAGGTTAAAGACGGTTTCCACCATTAAGGGCATAATTTTCTTAAATCAAAAGTGAAAGGAAAACCGCAATGAAGACTGAATATTCACTTTTTTAATAGAAAGATCAGCCTGCTATCACATCTCTATCAATAGCAAAGATAAATGCTTAAAAAAGCGCCATGCTTTCTTTTTGTCAGAAATTCATTACTTTTTATTAGGGTCATTGCTTGAAAACTTCAAAACACCATATGGACCTAATTGTGGTTTATTTTGGCAAAAAGGAAGACAGTGTAGAACAATTGAGGCATTACATTCTACGATTCCATTACTTTCATCCCTCTCGGTTTTATTACTGTGTCATTAAAGGCAACTTGAGTGAGGGAAGAATTATAGTGTAATGTGCTTGGACTAGTAGATTAATAAACAAAAGACACTCAAGTTTAAAGGTATCTAACAGCTGTTTTCATTATTTCACGTAAATACGCTTGGAGCATATCTACGTGATTAGTCGAAGGAGTCCTCCCTCGCTGTCACTTGCCATGGGCACCGCTATGTGCAAGTAATCAAAGTGCTCGGAAAATGAGTTAACATCGCTCACTGCTGAAATACACAAATGTCAGAGAGTGACTGCACATCAAAGTTTAGTCAGCTCATCTGCTGCAAACAAACAGATTCCAAAGCACATCTCAGCTTTAAACACACAGGCTGCAGCGCCATGACTGAGCTGAACTTATTGAGAGATACAGTTGTGCTCCGCTTTCAGAATACTGAGACAAAGATGCATTAAAAAAGTCCTTGAGATGTGATATATATATATATATATTTTTTAAGTGTGTGTTCATGTTTTTTTCCTACTATGGGTCATGTTATGGGAGCCCCGATTGATGTGGTAATACTGCAGCTGGTAAATACTGATGTCGACGTGCCCGGTAATGCAGCAATACCACATGATTATCCTCAATCCAAGCAGCACAACTACATTTTCCATCCGTAAAATATGCCACGTTTTACCTAAACAAAATGTGTAAAGTTAAAAGAGTATTTAATCTTTGTGCTACACAAACTTCGGCCCAGATTTGCCAAGTCTTGGCTTCTGGTTTGCGTTGCTTTTTCAGCGCAAACCCGACGCAAAGTCTGGTGGTCAGATTTACTATCCAACGCAAACCGAAATTTGCGTTGGTTTGTAAGCCAAAGTAAGGCAACAGAGTGCAATGTGTTGCCTTATGTTACTTTGTGTCAAGGGAGGCATTTCATGGGTGGTTCATGGGCGTTCCTGTGCAACCACCCATAGGTTTTGACGCAAATCCCTAAGTACAAAGAATTGGTAATAGGTATTTGTGCCAAACTCCTGTGACTCCCTTAGGCAAGCATAACGAGGAGAAATGCTTTCATGTCTCCTCGCTTTTCTACTTTGCAGGTGTGCTGCATTCTACAACACACATACAAAGAGGGACATGCCTTAGGGGCTTATTACGAGTCTGCAGTCCAGGCACCGCCAGACTCGCGGGGCGAGGCGGTCTTCCGACCGCCCTATTATGACCAGGGCGGTCGGGCTGCCCTGGGACCACCGCAACCGCCAGGTATCAGAGAACCCTGGCAGTGGCGCAGTGGTCTTGAGGCCTCAAAATGCTTGGCGGGGCAACTGTGGCCCCGCCAAGCATTTTACAAGTTTCCTCACTGCCGTACCTTTCATGGCGGTGCGACCGCCATGAAAAGTGTGGCGGTGAGGAAACAAAGGTACAGGGCCCCCTTGTGCCTCTGCATCATCGGGTGCATGCAGCGGGGCACATGTTGTGCCCCCCTGTGTGCATGCGCCCCAGTACCTGCACGGCATGAACAGCAGCAGTCCATGCCGTGCAGGTACTGATTTTGACATTCCCGTTGCGGTGACTATTTCATAGGCACCGCTGCAGGATCGCTTAAGAACAGACCGGCAGACAGGAAAAAAGTCCTAATCTGGTGGGCAGTTCAAACATAGGTTTGGTGGTGTGGGGGTAGGGTGGTCCCCCTACCGCACCGCCAGACTCATAATAAGGCCCTAAGGGGCATATTACCAAGGGCAGTATCGCCACTTTAACGGCACTTTTTGCAGATAAAGCGGCGATACTTTTATCGCCCTATTAGCAAGCTGTCGCTAACAGCTGTTAGCGACAGCTTAATGGCGATAGCGGCCGTTTTGGGTGCCGCTTTGCATGTCAGCGATAATTATCGCTAATGACATGCAAAGTAGGCGTTCCAAACTAAAAGCAACTGCAAACAGTCGCAAACACAACTTCCCCCTATTATCAATGCCCGCAAAGCGATAAAAAAAGTCGCGCTAACCGCGATTATCGCTGGAATTTAACACCTGATAAAAACTTGACTTAACCATCTTGTCAATGGGAGGTGGATTGTAAGATTAAGTCCTCACCTGCCTATTAGTGAGCTTTCCATTAGCGCAGTGAATTTATCGCTGGATTTCTCGCGCTATTGCTGGCTTTTGCCGCTATCGCTGGATTTTTTATTGCCTTGGAGATAAGCGTTGATAATAACGCGTTATCTCCGCGATGAAATCCAGCGATAGCCGGCGTTAAAAAAAACAGCGCTAAGCGCGCTTTGCGATAATTATCGCAAATCCTTGGTAATATGGCCCTCAGTGTATTGTGTTTGCACATGAAGGGACCAACTTTACTTGCTGCACTGCGTTGTGTCATTTCTCTGTAAATTGGTCCCTTGGTGAGGATAGCAGGTCGCTTTAAATGTATATCAATTATGTGATTTATTTTCTACTTTTTAAATCTTTTTCTCAATTAAGAATGCCTTTTTTCATTAAAATGAACCATTTGCCTCACTTTCTAACTTCCATGTACCATAGAACAATGATTAATTATCTGTCAAAATGGAAAGTCATACCTATGTTTAAAGAATAATCAGGTAACTCATATCACAGGCGCGGGCATTTCAGAAAGAATTCAGTAACATGTATTTATTTGTTTATTTATGTATTAGTTAAGAGTTTTGCACAGAATCTTTCTGCGGCTTCCAAGTGATTATATAAAATGTTGTTTTTGATTTACAAGTTTTGTTGTTAACACTTGTAAATTCCCATGTAAAAACTTCACAATGGGTTTTAAGGGAAATCTTTGTTTTTAAAATGAGAACAATTCTGCATACATTATGGTAGGCGGGAAGTCCTTCTACATTATTAAAGGCATCTTTGGCGTGGGGTTCAAGCTGAATTTTTGCAACTGCCGTAAAAAAAGAGTTAGCTGACTCGGATGGGAGCTATTGAAGGCCGCATGCCACAGGCTTTGCCCTTTGTGGCTTCTCGCATCTCAGACTGTGAAAATTTGAGCCCCAGCCTTTTAGAAAGGTAAGAAGCATGGAGAGCCCCTCGGTGATAAATGAGTTTGCATCATCTGTCATTGTAACTTCCTGCCAACAGGGTCAGCCGGTCTCAAATAACAACTTGTCAAAGTTCAAAATACTGATTGATAAATGACTTTGCCAAATCTGATTACACTTATTTTCTCATGTTCCTTGTTACTTTATCCCACTATCTTAAAAATACATAACTAGGTAACATTTTCTTCAACTTCTCTTCTGAAAACAATTGACCCTTAAAAAACAAACAGGTGAGACAATTCTCCAGAATTTAGACGACTCACTTTTAATGTAGTAACCTGTTTTATTGACATAAATTGTGTTTTAATGAGCACGTTATTTTCGGAATGCTTCATTTCTAATGCCCCAGAGTACCACAATTTGTTCAGGATGAAGATCGAGAATGTTTTACAAGACCTTTACTCTCAAGAGAAATTTCTCTGTAAATATAAATTGCAAGGTTCACGGGAATGTGTTATGGGCAAGGCATGGATTACCTAATAAATTAGTAATAAAAAACTTAATTTTACATGCAAATTAGCTGAAGCATGTGTTTAATTTATGATTGACTTCAAACAATAGTAGACCAAGAGAAAGGTAAAGCTAATTATCAATGTTCTTTTAACATTGATGCTTTTAGATATATGGTTTCATTCCCAATATATGAACAGTTGCTTACCTCTATTTATATATGTCCCTGGATTTCCATGTCTCGGACATGTATAATGGCAATTTGGGGATTTCATCTATTTTCTCTTTTGGTCAAGCATTTAAGATATCGCTAAATACATTCTTTTAATTTCCCTGTTCCTTTTCAGATTAACAGCAAATTGAAACACTGGAGTAGGAGAAAAGAACTTAAGGACTTCCATTGTAACAGGGAATGAAGTATGTCAGGATGTAATTAATTCAAAAACTGGGAAAGGTGACAGTGAAAATACTAAGCAGAAAGAGCATGTGATGCACACAATAAAATCCAAATTGCATCTGATATTTTTGGTGGTCAAAGACTAGTTAGTGGTTGCTTAGAATATGGGGCAAAAGAAAAAAAAATATGAGAGGAATGGTTGAAGTAATCTCATCCTCTGGTAATTACCTGGGCCACATTCAAGTCCATTTTTTTTGCTTACTAAGCCACCTTAGACAGGTACAAGCCTAATACAAACTAGCCTTGTTCCTTCTCCATTAGGAACAGTCCAGCCAAACTGTGAGTCCAGGTCCCTTCTGAACTGGAACACAAGCAACCCCAGGCTAGTTTTGCCCTATTTGGTTTTCTTGGGTCGTATAGCACAGTGAACACAGACTAAAGTATTGGCATACCTATCACATGTAAGGTGTTTCACTTAAAAAAATAACACAGTGTTTGGTGAAATCCTTGATTTATTCTCAGTCACTGATATAAAGGTATGAGGAATTATTTTAATGCATAGTATGTGGAGGTCAAACTTCAGCCAATTTTGCACTTTTTTGCTGGTTTCTCATCTGTCTAACCTTGATGAAAAAAATGCTTAATGTAGGCAGAATATCCTGCAAAACAACTATTCCTCATTTCCTAAGGTGAGGAATGTGAAGAATGAGAAATAGTTGTGCTGTCCGGCACTGTCAGGTGCCAGGCTATGTAATTACTTCAAAGCAATTCCCATAAGGGCAATTGCATTATCGAGCCCCTGACAGTAGTACTAAAAGCAACCCTTTTGGGCTTTTAACTTCATTTTTATTTATCCTGGGGTACAACGTTAATTACACTCTGCAGACAAAAAATAAAATGTGTGAATTTCACCTATGTGGAAATTAGGCTAGTAATTTTGCTCAGCTTTACAGAATATAACTTTAGCTACAGACCAGCCCATCATTTATTTTTCAACTATGCCACTGTAAAGAGAGACCAAACATAAGGCAATAAACATTGGTCTTGCTTTGTTACCGTCTCCTAATTCCAGGCCGCTTTATTTTGCAGCTGATCCACATTGTATTGTTTTAATATTATTTCAGGTGGAAAAATGATTTCTTGGAACCACCACCCTCCTCCTCAAGTGTCTCCAAACAATCCAGAACACAGCAGTAAGAATCATCCTGGATCTGCCCAGAGAATCCCACATCACCCCCCACCTCTGTAGCCTACACTAGTTCCCCTTCTAGAAGAGATGCCACTTCAAGCTGCTCACACACGCCTACAAAGCCCTCCACAACACTGGACCTGAATACTTGAACAATCGACTGACCTTCCATCAGCCCACCAGACACCTGCGGTCGGCCTCCCTGGCCCTCATCACCATCCCCTGCATCCATCATACTCGAGCTGGAGGATGAGCCTTCTCCCACCTCGCTGCCAAGGTCTGCAACGACCTCTCTATCTACCTCCAAACCTCTACCTCCCTTGCCAAATTCAGGAGTGGCCTCAAGACCTGGCTGCTCGAGTAGCCCCACTCCATGCAGCACCTGGATAACCCTCTGGGTGATTAGCACACTCTACAAATATTGATTGATTGATTCCTACATAGTTGCAGTACATCATGGGGTCCAATGAGGCACCATCTAATGAAAGCTTGTTTGTGCATCATTTTGAGATGTAATATATTCGCACACAAGAAAAATGGCTTCTATCCTTATCTGTGACACTTCAATGATATATTTGATTATATATTTGACTTGTGGTCAGTCATAAGAGAATCATGAGAACAGAACATTAATGCTTTAAATCAAGGGCACAGCCACATTAAATTCAAATTTCAGGTCAGCAAACCTTTTATACATTTCCTGGTTGCTAATAAAGAATTTAAGACTTTATTACAGACAAGATGAGAGGTTAACTGAAGACCTAGCAGAATGGGCAGAGATGCTGACTAAATTACTTGACCCACCAAATAATAGACCACCCTGATTGGTGAATGTGAGCTGTGGGGAATAGCCTCCTGCACTTGTAAAAGCACATGCCACTTCTTTTCATACTGTATAGTGTATTATAACAAGATCCATGTGGGATTGTGCAGACTGTAAATTTAGATGTCTAACCAATGTAAACCCTATATAAATGTGAGGTCCATTCTGGGGCAGGACTTTTCCTGGCCGATCTAGAACTGTTACAGTTGTTTAAGAAAACAATGAAGAGAATTAAAGAAAAAGAATCCCCTTTAACCTTAGGCAAGCTTCCTTCCACTAGCATTTAAGAGACAGCTATAAACTCACAACTTCTGCCTCTGAGGCATATGATAATACCTGAAGATGCAACTATGAAAGTATCAAGAAGATGCTTATTAAAATACTTCAATACTGTAGTTATACAAAAAGATTGGAAAGTGCTACTAAAGATATGTATGGTATAAATAAAAGGATCTATTGAGAAAAATGGCTGAGCAAACAGGAAAAAATGTTTGTGTCTATATAGTCATTCCAAATTTCTGACCTCAAGAAAATAGTACTTAAATATGGACCTCTAAGCAATGGTGACATTGAAATTAATTTTCCTCTTCAAATAGCAGCATATCTTTGCATATAAAAGATTTATACATGTGGGTTCCATGGTAAAGTCGATTGATTTACAGTGAGGAGGAAATTTCAACAGGGTCTACATGGAAAAATGAGGGACGTGTATGTGAGACTAGCCAGCATACATTGCAGTATCACTGTGAATTGCAATGCAATCATTACCCACATTCAGGTCAACTAATTAGGTAACAATTGTATGCCGTTTGTGAAACATTGTTTTGCATGTATTCCATTAAATGACCTTATGGCATGTTGTATGTGGGCAAGGCCAATGAATTACAAAAAGAGATCTCAGGAAATTAATGATAAAATAAGGTAGAGCGAACATAAGAAGACACGCAGTGAAACAGTGTTATTGACACAAATATAGAAAAATCCTTTTAATCTTATAAATAACAATGTCATTGTGTCTTTAAGAATAATTATTGGCAAGAAAAGTATACACTATATTAATAACATACATTACAGTCATAAGACATACTAATACTCATACATACCCATGCATATGTCCACTTTTCATCCCTCTCATTATCAGTGTGCTACAAAAGTACATTATGATTGTACAGTATATGTTTATATCACAAAACAAACAAAAAGTTTTAATTGACTAATACAACAAAAATCTGTACATATTTGTGGCCAAAAAACGAAATTCTGTATATCTATGGGTAAGACCATACATTATACTAAAGATATTTACGAAAGAGAAAATAGATTAAATAAAATTTCAGATTCTGGCTCATGCAGAAAAGAACAAACGTGGTTGAAACCACAAGCAACAAAGACACAGAAAGAAGCCTATTGTGTCAAATGAACAAATCCATTTTTTAAAAAGTCTTCAAAGAGAGATTCGATCTTGTTCCTTTCTTGTAGGCAAATGTTCCTTTTGAATTATAATGAACAAAGAAGATAAAGAGGTATATGACATCATCTGGTAAGCATAAGGGCAATAAAATGCATGCAACTGAATAATGACAGCTAATTCTGAGCACAACCATGAGTTAGGCAAAGGATGACATTTATAACACTTTAGGACTGGCTTCAAGACTGGTGTTGAGATTAGACAACAGACTATTCCTAAGTATAAACTGAGTTGTGCTTAGTGGTATGCATTTAGAGCTACTTTGTTTTTATGAATACTATAATATGCTTCATATTTTTGTCTTTTCTGGATCTATTGATATTTTTCTCTTGCTAAAGGGCAAAGGGCCCAAAATGCATTGAGCACAGGTTATAATTTGATTAAGGGAGAGCAGCTGAACACTTTAGATAAAAATGCTATTAAATAAAAGGGATTGTTTGTCTAAAACAAGATGGCACCTTGGTTTATTATTGAGGTTTTTGTATCACCAATTTTGTTTTAATTGGAAAGTCAAATAAAGATCAGGAAACACTCTGGATGCCATCTGGAGTGATCGTGATGGAAACCTGAGGTAAACATTTGCATTTTCCTTTTTTACAAAAACATTTATGAGTGTCAGATACTCCATTCTTCAAAACAATTTTTCCCCATTTCCACTTTAAAGACTACCTTATAGAAGAATAAAAGGTACACCTCTAAAAGCATGTTTTGGCCTCCTGTATCTCAACGGGTTTGGCTGCATATTAGATACCCTGTACCACCTGCTATTAATATGTTCCAGTGATTTCAAAGACATGTTTCTAGCATTCAAATGAATCCTGAACCTTTGTCCTAGTGGCGAGATGTGTCACACTTATTGATGGGCCTGCCTCTTGACTCTCCAATGACTGCAGCTCTAGGAAGAAATTCCATTCTGAATGATTAGGTTATCAACCTGTAGTGCAAGTCAGCAGCCCAATACTTTTGAATCTTTAAAGGGCCAGCCCCGTCATCTAATAGAAGTACATAGACACCCTACATAGTGGTGCAGGCAGTTCTGCCTCAAATGGACAATCATATCGCAAAAACATTGCAAAAAAGGTTACACAAATGAGAAAGGGTGGAACGGATAAAAGGTCTAACTGTCATCATTCATAACAACAGAAGGAGGGAGTCAAATCATCTTCCCAAGTTAGTTGAGTATCTAATTAGATGAAGGAACATGTGTGTGAACTATCTCTGTCTACTGCTTCCACCCTTCTTAAGAATTGTCTCCATCTAGTTTGTTTTAGCTGTTCTGTGAACCAATTGTGCTTATGTTGGTTAATCTTTTGTTAATAAACTTGTTATTCCGAGACAATTTCTCGTCAGGTTTTGGTAGTCAGTGCTTGTCCTTCCAATGCTTGGAGATCAGCTATATGTACGAATTCAAATCTTCTCTTTAAATAGACCTAAAGAATAACAAGAGAGAGTGGGTGTAAGCAATTATTGTGGCTTCTGTTTGGCCTTGAATCATGTTGTTGCAACTTAAAATTCCATCATTCAGTCTATCTGTAGTGCTGCAACACCCCCCAATCTTCACCTGCTGATTTAAAGGTTCAGCAGTCAGCTTTCAGAGGAAAGACTCCTCTGGGGGGAGAATGTGTGCTTTCTCGTCACTGGGATCTTCCAACACCATTAGGGAAGTTTACAATGAGCATCAGTTTTCTCTTTAGTATATAAGTGAATGTTTTCATTCTGATAGTGGGGAGTTTTTCTCTGTGAGTTCAGTGAGAGGCAATTTTCAAATATCATGTCTTGAATGTGTCTGTATTTAATTAACTCCCTGATATTTTGTTTAGTTGAGAATCATAGGCAAACGGATCATTCTCATACTTTACTGTCTGACCATTCCTTCATTCATTGTGTATTGCAAGAGTCTACTTCTCATGCTCTAAAATTATGTTTTTCTCAGCCAATGTCACCTGTGATCTTATGAGCAAGTGTTTTTTTCCGACAAAGAGGTACTTTCTAATGTGGCCTCCACTATTTATTTGAACACATCTTTTTTGCAATCCCGGATCATGGGACATGCTTGCTTTTCTCTCTCTATATGGACTGCAAGACCCATGTCTTGGCAAGCAATCACTATTGTGAAGTGTGGGCCTTGTGCAACCATCCACTGCCACACTGTATCTCCAGTTGTGTTTTGCTATTTGCAAGGACTATAAAACAGAGAGATTATTGCATCAAGGTGTCATACGACTCTGTTCGGCTCCAGGCTTGGCAGCCACTTTGACTTTATAAAATTGTGTATTTTGAGGAATGTGTTTAACTCTGCTACTTTGGCATTGGGGGTTCTATATTTGCAGCTTTCAGACAGATATTCCTAACACAGAATCTCTATACATGTTTAATGTGTTGATTCAGTAAACACCCCACCTACTGCAGCTTATTATGTTTTATGTGGCTTTATTATCTCAGATCCGAGACCTTCAATATCATTGGTTACACCCTCATACAGAGGACATATAACGAAATTGACACCTGAATTTGTAATGGCCCAATTGCATACTTATAATCCATACCATCCGATGACCAAGACTGATTTTTACTCTCATTTGATTCCTTCCTCCCACAGTGTCTGCTTGGACTTCCCACATTTAATATGCTTTGTGAATCACAAGATATTTGGGTCTGCAATTTGATGGGAAGGGCAATCAATGGAATTTCTTTGAAGAGAAAGTACGTTGGCTGCCTCAAAGATGAGGACTAGCCTCACAGAGAAATGATTTGTGGTAGAAATTGAATATAGTAATTGAAGAGATGTAGATTTCTTTAACAATATGCCTCTTGGAATATGGTACTGGTTAACACCCACATTTTCTTTTACAAAGATCCTGACCAAAACATTCTAGGTAGGACACTATTTATTGATCTGGTGCTTGAGAATATTATATTAAATGTAGAAAATAGCACTTTCCATGAGGTACATTTTAGCATGAAGTACAAGTGCCTGAAGGTGGAGTACTATCATGGAAGACGTTACGCACAACTGCCTCGACATATGTCAGTGCCAGCCGAACTAAACAACAATCTGTCTTTATGAGATGGTATGTAAAGTTGTCATCTGACCTTCCTCAGACGTTTCCATTCTGAAATAAAATCTTCGCTCTTATGTTTCAGTGTTGCATTCCTGTACCTTCCTTTAACTGAGGCATTCATTCTAACAACATATTAGCCACTTGATCCTAAGAGCAAGTGACATTTTTTACACCATTATTACAATAAACAGAATCAGACTTAAATGCCATGCGAAAATATCAGTTTCAACTGTATTGTCCTCCAAGTGATTTCTGTATAACTGAATTGTTCTGCCACTTTTCCCTACATTTTTCTCTATGATAAAAAAAGTTTTGACGGCCCTTCCCAACATAAGTGGAAAATATGGAAGAGGAGGTGACTTTTGAGATTGGGGGTGATGGCTAGGAGAAAGATTTTACATGTGAGGGAAACAGAAAGAACTTTGCAGACAGGCATAGTGGGTGAATGGAATAGATTGTCAGGATTGTCCCTTGATCAAGATGACTAGAACCATCTAGTAAAAGTGGGTCTTATTTTCAATATGTCAATTTCAAGACGGATTGTACCTCACATTCAGAGCTTAATATGGATGCATAGCTGTGACTTACTTTAGAATAAAATACTACTTTCAGCCTTTTGATTTGAGGAGTAAGTACTATGAATAACACATTATGCCAACAAGCAATGTGGTAATGGTAACTTACCAAGAATAATTACTCACAAATCACAAACAGGGAAAAACTATTGCCTCTGCATGACAGTGGCCATATCTGATAAATTCTGCACATCTTAATATATGACATGTAACTCTCTACCCATAGTTTTGAAAGAGAGTGGTGGTGGGCAAAGTTAAGAGTAATGGTGGTTAAGCATTGAGCATCTATAATATGGGTGAGGTTGAGAAAGTGGAAATTAAAGGCCAGAAGATTCAGCAAGAGATGTTGTGAATGCCGGACACAATTGTGAGGAGGGAATTGTTACAGGTGTTAATTCAACCCTGCAGAAGTAACCAGATTAGGAAGGGGTGGTGAAGAAATAGAAGAATTAGAAGTTGAGGATGAATCTGCTGTTGTTGATGAATCCAATGTTGATGAGTGGGTGAAGCAATGTTTGCCTAAGAAATGTATGCTTTGAGCAGCTTGAAGGAAGAACAGGTAACATCATTTGCAAGGGCCAGTAGAACCATTTACATTGCATTCTTTTTCAGACTCTGAAAGGCAAAGCCAAATGGCATGAATTTAGGGTAGTGCCAAAATTATGACCATGGAAAACCTGGGGGCATATTTATAAAGAAGTGGCGGAGCACAGCGTTAGCCTCCTTGGCTAAACTCCGTGCTCTGCCACTTCTGAAACGCAGGGCTGCACTGTATTTACAAGAATACTGCACAACGCAGCACACATGGAAACAGCAAAAAGAAGGAGAAATTAAGCGTTTATCCTCATTGCACCAGGGTAAGACCGGGTTTCCTTGTTCTTAATTTTGGCGCCGCTCCATATTTATGCCACCCTTGTAAATATGGGGCAGCCTCAAAATCAATGGGTGTTGCGGTGGAAAGCCCACCACAACACCCATTGCCTGCCCCTTTCACACTAAGGGGCCGATTCCGATTTGGGCCAGAAATCTCTCCGACCGAGCCGGACCCGGAGAGATTCCCGACCGAATCGGACCCTAGCAGCCCGACCGAACGAGTACGATGCGCAGGTATGCCATCGGACTCGATTCGGTCGGACTCCCATTGAAGTCAATGGGAGCCAGTCGTACGACGCGTACACGGGCTCCCATTGACTCAATGGGCACGACGCGAACAAGGGCGCCCCCTACAGCGTGTTCGCGTCGATGCGGGTCACGCCGTACATGCACGTGTAGGGGGGACCCATGGGTCCCCCCTGTGTGCGACTCGCGTGCCTACGCTTCCAGGGGGTCCGACACGGACCCCCAAAGTGTGGCTCCGACAGCTCCTTGGAGCCGGACTGCGTGAGTCGGTCGGAGCGGTCGAGGTGCGCATCGTACTTACCCGGCCGGGGAACGTCTCCATTGCGCGGTGCGAGTCGTGTCCGTGCGAGTCGGTCGGAGCGGTCGGGTCCTGCGAACGAGTCGGTTGGAGATTTCGCGAGCGCACACATCGTACTCGCTTGCCCGGACGCACGTACGATTCGGTCGGGAAATAGGGCTCCGAATCGGATCCGGTAAATCCGAATCCGATTCGGAGCCCTACCGGCCGAGATCGGAATCGGCCCCAAAGTATAGCGTGAAAGGGTGCCTTATTCACAAGGCGGCGCTACGCCAAGTTAAGTGGCTTAATGCTGCCTTGTGAATAAGGCGAAGCCCCTAACGCCACCCCAACATCAAGAAAAGCGGTGTTGTGGCGATAGGGGCTTGCAAATATGCCCCCTGGTCTTACCCTGGCACAACGAGCAGAAATTTTTTATTTCTCCTCGTTTTTGCTATTTCCATGTGTGCTGGGTTGTGCAGCACACATAGAAACAGCAAAACACCATTGAATGTTTATGTGCAGGAAGGTGTCCCTTAATTAGCTCCAGCGCAGGGGGAAATGCAAGGCTGCACAGTATTCTTGTAAATACGGTGCAGCCCTGTGTTTCAGAAGTGGCAGAGCACAGCGTTAAGCCAAGAAAGCTAACGCCGTGCTCCGCCACTTCCTTGTAAATATGCCCCATTGATTAAATCACACAGGCTGCACATCCAAAGGCAGATACCACTTATAGAATCTCGAAATATGAGCAATGCCACCCTATACAGTAGTTAACAAGATGGTTTATTGTAGGAATCATCTTCATTAAGGTCTGCTACAGACAGTGAAATGTTATTGGTGGTTATGAGACAGTAATTTAAGAAAGTCTGGAAAAATAGTAAAACTCATGCCTAAATCATTGAGGTAACAATAATATTTCTGTATATGTGTAGATGAGGATGAGGATTAAATAACTCAGCAGGAAGGAAGTTTCACTTGATGACAACTATATTCACAATTCTACAATTTGATAAATGACTACAATTAAGAGGAGTAGATTGGTACAATCTCTGTTTTGGGCGGTGATTTCAGAGCATATGAAATATCAATATTAGTATGCAAATATCTATTATCTGATATGCGCTTCTCTTCCAATGCCCATCCATGCTGCGATCTGCGACACACACGCTGTTCTGTCCGTTTGATGAATATCTTCCAAAGACTATGGGGCATATTATCAAGGGCTCTATCGCCGCTTTAGCTGGACTTTTTCCCGCTAAAGCGGCGATAATTCTAACGCCCTATTAGCAAGCTGTCGCTAACTGCTGTTAGCGACAGCTTCTAGGCGATAGCGACCGGGTTGGGTGCCGCTTTGCATGCCAGCGATATTTATCGCTAATGGCATGCAAAGTAGGCGTTCCCAACCTAAAAGCGACTGGAAACAGTCGCTAAGCTCGCTATCGCCTATTAGCTAGGCAGGGGAGGTGATTAACGAACCAGCGCTAAACACGTTTAGCGCTGGTTTGTTAACGCCTGGTCCTGACCTGACTTAGCCATGTAATCCAATGGGAGGTGGATTACATGGCTAAATCCCCTCGCCCTATCACCTAGCTAACACTGGTCACAGTGTGAATATCGCTTGTTTTCAAGCGATATTCACACTGTTCTCCAGGGTTTCTATCGCTTAGGAGATAAGCGTTGCTGATAGCACGCTATCTCCGCGATAGAAACCTGCGATAGCCGGCGATAATTATCCAAGCGCTAACTGCGCTTAGCGATAATTATCGCCGGTTATTGCTATTAAGCCCCTATATTTTACCTAAACCCTTACTCACATTCTAACCATCAACCGGTGGGCTAGGGATGCAGGTGAGGGCTGGAAAAGACATGTACAGTGTGCAGTGGCAGAGGGAATTATGTCTTCCTGTTGTAAATGTTGGATTAGCTGGTGGCATTGATGGTCCATTATAACATAGACTGCATTCACTTTAGGCCTTCATTGGGAGTGTTCTGGAGTGCCACTCTAACCATCTTGATGTCTCCTTGCAAAGTATTATTGGATCTGCAAATACCAGGCACAGTAATCCCAGGTACAGAGACATCAGACAGAGAGTCCTGTTTGGGGCATCAGAGGTTGCTCGCAAGTGCCTCACCCGCCTTCCTCCTGCAAACCAGGGGAACAGCAGATACCCAATCTTGCTCTGTCCTCACCTAGTAGAATGTGTTCACCACTGATATTAGCACAACCTGTGCATGTATCTGTGAACACTTGTTTTTCTTGCCCATTGCCAGTCATCAGTAAATAGTATTGAGTATGGTGCATGTGTTCTCTTCTTCCCTTTCTTCACACAAGTAGTACAGAAGGTGGAAATACAGTGATCTCCTGATGAAAGGCATGTTGCATGCAGAACATCATATTGGGATCCAATGGCACTATGGAAGCCTCATTATCACCCTTGCCCATGCCCACTTGCTACAACCTTCTTATTTTGTCATTCTACTTCTTTGGTAATTCTAATTTAATCTCATCCTTTGATGCAGCCTCCTGCTTAGCCACCTTCATCCCCTCAACATCCAATGTAATGTTTTACTATCTTGCACCTCCTCTGCAGCCCTCTTCATGTCATGTGTCTTTTGTCTTTTAACAAGTTCCTTTACTCTCTACACCTTTGCTATCTCAACATCTTTTGATAAGAGGCATAGTGGCTTAGCCTCTAAGTTTGCGGTGCAAGTTAGAGTTTACATTGCTGTTGTGTGAGTTATGAAATTCAGAGCTAAAAATAACTGGTGAATTTAAGTGGTTTTATGTTTTTAGGTGTTCTTTAGGTTTTGTTTAGTAACCTTAACTATGTTTTTTAAGTGAGCTTCAGAGGTGTTTTTTAACCATACTTTAAGGTGTAATAACCATTTTTAGTGAATGCTTTCGATACTGTATTCCATCCAACTTCTATGAAATTATACCCTGCTGCGGACTGTCTACTGCCAGGCCCTGTGCCCAACTTGTTCTAGGGGTTGGCCGCAGAATCTGGTCTGCTGCCAGGCCCTGTGCGCAAACCAGTGTGAGCATCCAACACAGCTGTACTCAATTACAAAGGTGTTGCCCAAAGGGTTTGGCCACAGTGCCTGGCTGCTGCCAGGCCATTGTACCCAACTTACTATGAGTAGCTAACCCCATCTGCACATCTTCCACTTAGGCCCTCCGTCCATCTTGTAGCGGATCCTCAACCCACAAAGGTGCCTAGCTCGGGGATGGCTGATGGGTCTGTACAAAGGCCAAGGTCTCCACCCAACCCACCATGAGCAGACATCCCTGGCTGTGCACAGCCAGTGTGCAGATCCTGTACTGAACCTGGCTCCATGGCCCCACCCACCACAGGCACCCAACTGCTGCTGACACAGGCAGGCCCAATTCATTTTTCTAATTATTTTTACATTTTTTAATTACTTTGTTTTCTTTTCTTTTAGGGGGGTCACAGACCCCAGTGGGGAGGTTCCAGACCCTTAGAGACTCTTAGAACATTGTTGAGTCCCCACTCAGTTTTGTTGACCCATTAACTTGAGAACGGTCCCAAAAGGTGTCTAAAATCCCTAACCGCTGGGTTTGTAGACCCGATACAGGGGTTGCAGATGTCAGAACCATGCTGGAGGTCCACAAAACCCATTTTGGGTAAGGAAGCCTCGTGGCAACATTTTTTGTTTATCTCTGGAGGAAGGGTCCATTTGGATCCCCCACCCAACTGAGCCAGATGACAGGGAGTCATGGAATGCTTCCTCTTCGTCCTTATGACTCCTTCCCTTTAATTTCTCAGGATGCAGTACTGATCCTAATACCATTTTTAATAGCCTTCTTGAATGCAAAAATAATGGTAACATAAGAGGCTGATGTAAGCTTGCTTATGTTTATTAAGAGATGTTGCTGTATTCCTCCACCTCACCACTCAGAATTAAAAAGTCAGAGTTTGGCTGGCAAACTTGAATGAAATGAGAATATTTCTATGGATATCATATTCAGGTATTCTCTTTCAACTAAAGTGTATTTAAATGTGAAACTTGTCTCACTCAACCTGTTACATCATGACGCCTATTTGCATAACCATTTATGCATAGCCTTTTATGCCCCTATAAGGTTGCCTCAAACTGCAAAGCTTGGCCAGGAGATGGGAATTGTGGATGAAAAAGCAGCCTTGTGGATGGAGAGGTCTTTCTCAAACGGTAGGATCTCATTGGATGGAGTTTTAGGGCCTTATTACGAGTCCGCCCACCATATTATGAGTGTGGTGGTCGGACCACAAGGAGGTTGCCAGCTCGACCGGAATCAAGGATCCCACTGCGTCGGCCGTCTGGAAACGGCCAGAAACTGCCAAGCAAATTCCGATTTGAATGTCCACCCCCCATTTCATGGCGGTGAGCCCACCATGAAAAGGGTGGCAGGCATGCAAGGAAGGGGGCCTAACAGGGCCCCCAGGCACTTCTGGGCCTGGGGGTGAATTCAGAGGGGCACATGTTGTGCCCATCTAGAATTACACTCTGTGCATGCATGGTGTGGCATGCTCGACATGGTGAATGCCACACCATTCAGGAACGTGCTGCATGCCATGTCACGGTGGTGGTCTGCTGTTAAGGCTCTCCTATGAGCATAACAGACCACCACCGTGAGACCCCTGCAGCACTGCCCGCCCGCCATGGACTACACTCGTAATCCAGCGAGCGGCACACTATGGGCTTGGAGGCCCTCCTGTCGGCACGGCGGTGGCAGGCTGACAGGAGGACCGCCAAACTCGTAATATGGCCCTTATAAAAATATTGGTGCCTTGTTAGGCCTCTGACCAACAGGTAAATGTTCAAGGGTGAAAAGAGGGCAGAAGAGGGCAGAGGGCAACTGGGAAATTAAGAGACATTCTGTTAATGTTTAGTCATCATGGATTGGTAGAATGCTTCTCAAAGATAGGCAATTTTCAAAACTGTAACTTCCTTCATACAGAAGTTTGAATTGAAAAACGTTATATATATTTGATTCCCCATTAATTATATCTCAAGTACAATTGCAAAAACATTTCTGAATATGCCTTTTCTTTATACAACATCGAATATAACGTTTAACTTGGATAAAGATGTGTAGATTTTTTTCACTGTGTTGAGGAATGGACGAGAATTGTGCATTTAGTAGCTATTGCAAAATATTGGTTAAAAACGAATGGAGACCGGTGAACTGATATTTTTTTAGCAACGCAGGCCATTTCTCACTTTAGTAAAGATCTTCCATTAAGATATTTTTATATCACGTCGACATCAATAACATGGGCTGAACAATGTTCTTTCAAATCTGAAAATTATAAAAATGATTCATGGCAGTAACACACTACGAATGAATGTAGTCTTACATTTATAGTGCATTAAAAATGAAAGCAAGTCAACAAAAACAATTCACTGACTGGCAATAACATTTGTGCAGAATGAAGGGTAGCCTCGATGACATGCAGATGTTTGGTCTTAGGGCATATTGTCTAATATTTTAAATAAAGTAGAAAAATACTTTGAGAGAGCACTGTTCTGTGAAACATTATTGTGCTTCTGTGCTCAAAGGAGGATTATTCAAGTTGCTTTTCATATTTTCTTTCAAGTGTATGCAGAAGTGTGGTTTATTATTTTTAAATGATTTTTACACAGAGAAAAAGACAGGGTTATAAATCATCGGACAGATAGAAAGATGTGCTGTGGACTGCGATTTTGGACTGTTTCTTCTCAATGTGCAGCTGGACCCAGGAAACGGCTGAACATTACTGACAGCATAACAGGAGGCCTTAGGCTATTCCAATATGCTAATTACTCCTTGCTAAATACATATACGACTGTGTATATATATAGTGGCTTATTTACATCCCCTTGCGCTACCAGTACGTCGCTCTTTGTGACGCATTGCTGGTGCAACCTCCTGTCCCATATTTACAAGGACACGTAAAGCCACCCTGCGCGGCTTTTCCTGTCCCCTGTTCCTGTTCCTATGGCCCCTTCTCACGCAACACTTTGCATGAAAGGGGCATGACATGGGTGTGGCTGTGGGTGTTCCCATGCAACACCCATGTATTCTGCCCCATTTCCAGATTTACGAGAATTCATAAACCTGGAAATGTGTCAGAACACTACGCCACCCCAGGGGTGACGTAATAAGGCGCAATGAGGAGAAATGTTTACATTTCTCCTTGTTTTTTCCTCTTTCTAGGGGTGCTGCATTTTGCAGAACACATAGGAAGAGAAAATGACTCTTATTTTTTTGTTATTGTTTTTGACAAGGAAGGTACCCCTTCCTGCACAGAAACAATCTCCCCGCAATGCAGGCACCCTTGCACCATGGCGCAAGGGTGCCTCCGTGGTGCATGGCAGCCGATTGTGCGCCAGCACAGGGGAACTCACAGGGATACGTCATATTGTTTTAAATATGACGTATCCCTGTGTTTTGAAAGTGCTGCAGCGTGGAGCAGTCAAAGGGCTTGTGATGCAGCGCTGCGGCACTTTCATGTAATTAAGCCCCATAGAAGCTAAATGCCCTTCCGCTTTTAGGATTGAATGTATGTCTGTCCTCTTCTTCCATGCACCTCAGTAGATGGGGTTCTTTCTTCTCAAACTATCAGGCTAGGTTTCCCACCCACCTCTCTATGCTGATAATTGCTCTGTGTTTTTTGACCTGTAAAAAGAAGCATATTCTCTCTATTCAGTCCTTACTTTAACTTGCCTTTAATCTGAATGATGCAGAAAGGTAAATATCCAGATGAGTATTTTATACTATTCTCCACAGGAATTTCTCATCTTCACCCACTCCCGTTGAATCCAATGTTTTGAAAGCCTGGGTTAGCAGGCCTGAATTCTCACTTTGGTGCCGGGTTGTTACCTACCTCTACTGCACACAAAAGCTGATACTCATGCCTCTCCAGCTCATTTCGGTTATTATAAGCAGAGACCATGCTGTCTTTTTTGTACTATATTTTATGAAGCTGGTGGTCCAGCAGCCATGGTAGGTATATATTTAATTGTGTAAGTTATGTAGCACATTGTTGCCCCAGGTCTCTGGTGACACAATTTTGCACCTACTAGATGTTTCTAGATCACACCCACAGCAGGTCAGCATGTTGCAAAAGTGCCAGGTCAAAGAGTGCTATTTCATTCCAGTGTCCTCATTCATAATAATGTCCAACCAGTATCCTTGAATCTCCATAGCTGATGGACAGACTGCCTGAAATATGTCTTCTTCATAAGATTCATATTTATACCCTCTGACATTGTGACCCCGAAAGTTCAGCAATTCATCAAACTTCATCATTCTCTCCTATTTCTGTACATCATATAAATGTGTAAAACCAAGGCTGAATTAAGACCTTGAGAGGCCCATTTACTGATAATTTATAAGTACTATTTTACAATCCTTTAAACCTCAGGAGAGTTTATGGAAGATGTATTTAAGAAAAGGGTTAAGGGGATGAATCTTAGCAGGTGGAAATCATAAGCAGAAATACCTCCTGTTAAACCACTTGTAACAAGATGGTTGATTGGTAGTATTTCTAAGGAATCAGACCATAGGTGTATGGCCAACCTTCAGAGCTTTACACCGTGGAAATATCTACTGGTGATTTTCCATGTGCTTCCTTGTGTACTAGACATAGGGTTTTGAAACAGTGTCTATTTTTTACGTTACTAGTGCAATGCTGTCAGTGCCAGAATGATGAGGTCGGAAAGATGCACTTGAAAGGCAACATTGGCACTGCAGTTTTCTGCCCTTTGAATTATGGTCTTGGTCTGTGCCTAACTGATCAAATAATAAGTGCCAGGGTCCAAGATTTGGTCAGAAGTATGTGGCATATGCTGCAAATACCTGGGCTGTGTAGCCTTGATTCCACCTCATCACTCTTTCATCCACCACCAGATATCCCTGACCTCTTTAGCTCATTCTTGCTAGTACTATTCTCTCTCTTACTCTGGGTGAGTCTGATAAGTGCCAGCCCACAAAAATAAGCACCAGTGTTCCCCACCTACAACCACCAGCTCCAATTAAGCACTGGTCTTGACTGGGATTCATGTATAAATGTCATCTCAATGCCACGTGCAGAGTGTTGCAACATCAAAGGCCCATGCGATTATAATTGACACAGATGGTGAAAGATGATTCTCTAGATTGCATTGGCTTAAATAGAAGGGTCCAATGGTCCATGAATATACTCTGAATTGGTTGGATTGATGCACTGTTTGCTCTGGTAGAGCCGTTCACCAATGTGTGCCAAATATGTTGCTCTGACATATTTACAATTCCTGGATGCCGAGAATGTTTAAAGTTTAGCTGACTGCCATCAGCACACATATGATAGCCAATATTTTGGGAATTGTTGATCTGAGTGAGGGTGGCCTTGTGTACATTCAGGAGGACTGGATATAAATTACCCTAAGGGTGACTCTATTTGTGAGAAAAATATCATGGAATGACCTTATTGGTCCTGATGTCGAAAATGTCAATCAATTTAGCTCCTTTCTTTGAATACCAGATTGTCTTGCTTTTCATGGAATCTGTTTGATATGGTTGATGATGTCAAAGGCAGCTGAAAAATCTAAATCTGATAAAGTTCTGCTCAGGTATTACCTTTGTCTCCCAATGAAAGGAGTTAGTCCCATATGTTAAGAAAGATGTTTTTTTCTCCTGCTTGTGTCATGATTCACTCAGGAAGTGAACAAGCAGGATGTACATTTTTGGTTTACCATGAAATTGTCCTTGGGCAGCTATATGAAAGACCTTAGCCAGAGATGGGTCTAAAACTGGTTAGTTTAACTGTGACTGTGCTGAATATTCTCTTGACTAGTCTAATGAAGATAGATTTTAGTTTCTGGTGCATCTTTCTATGACTAGTGAGGCATCAATGAGCCAGGCCTTATGCAGGACCAGTATTGGCAGGTACAGGATGGGAAACTGGCAGTGCATGTACCAGACAGCAAAGTTTGTTTGACTGTGGATAGGATTTTGCTCATTTGCCGGTCATGGGTGGGAATGAACTCATCATCATCATCATCATTCACATGTTGCTCATCATAGTCATTACAAAAACAAAACACATTAGCAACAATATATACAAAATATTTCAATCATAAAAAAATTTAGGCAAAAGGGGTGCTCTCTAGAGCTACCTAACACCCTAAACAACATATGTTCTACAGTAGTATTCTTAGGTATTTTTCTTATCATTGCTACAAGACAAATCATCATATTAGGCATTCTCATCTGTTCCTACCATTGCAAATCATTCCTATGTTTTCCCTACACCCATAATAAGGGGTGACTGCATGATTCCCCAGGTGATCCCTTTTCATGACCCATGGGGCGAGATGCTGCCATCGTTGTTACCAAACAGCAGTTATTAATTGTGAAACTTACTTGTAGGAAGTTGGTTTCGGCTTTTGAGAGCGCAGTTGCATTGTTGGACAACCTGTGACAGGAACCTATTGATGAAGCAAATGGGGCAATGCTCAATTCATGGAAGATTCTAATTAAACTGTCTGGGGTCATTTTCCATTTTGCTCTTTCATGTTTAGTGGTGCACATTTTTCAGATCTGAGCATGCCATGCAACGTATGCCAGTACCTGTAAAATGTCTTGGTTTGCCATTTCTGGGCTCACAGCTCTTAACTTCAGCAAGCATTGCCTGTTGAGTTTGTGGATTTCAACAAACGGGCCTAGTTTTATAGGCACATTGCACCCTATTTGCATTACTTTTTTGATGCAAACTCATGGAAAGGTGTAGTGGTGATATTTACAATGCAAAGCAAATTGCTTTACCACTGATTGAAGGTGGTAGAGAAAGATGCAGAGATTTACTGTATCTATAGTGGCTGAGAGATCGGGAAAGATCAGCACACCCATGGATCAGTGATCAACTACTTCGAGCATAATATCCCAAGTGGTGACTAGGCTGTCTTTGTCCCATGATGTAGGTAGAAGCTGGACTGGTTAAGTGTATAGGATTTGGTCAGCTTCAACATGAAATTGGAGTTACGTTGTTACATTTGTTTTTAGAATTGTTTGGGAGCTTCGCTATGGAGAAGCAAGGGCTTGAGTATGCTGGGTCTAGAGTGGCTTCCTTAAGTATCATCAAGAGTCATCTGTTAGTGTACAGGGTGGAAGAGATTTCTCAGGCTATAAGAAAGGTGGATATAAAGGGGTCAGTTTGGCAGCTGTGCAAGATTCACTTGAGTCTTTGCCTTGATTGTTGTAGTAGTGAAACAATTAATAATATACTGGTTTGTGTGAAGGAGAAGCTGTTGGCATTGGACTGTATTGTAGTGATGGAAATTGTGTTGAGAGTAAGAGTGATCTCTGTTCTGATATAATTCACATGATAAATTATAATGGTGTCAAATTTGTTGCAATGATCCTCTGTCGGCAGGATGACTGATGCTGTTGATTGAGGTGTAATATTTTGAACACTTTCATGGGCTGTTGACTGTGTCACTTGCGTGCATTGAAGCTTGATGTATGATTCATGGTAGATGATGCAAGCATGTTTAAGGTTGACTGTAGGGTTTGAAATGGAATTTCTGCACCAGGTGGTCTCTGTTTTGTTACAGTTTCTTTTGATTGTGTTTTGGCATGTCACTGACAGGAGGTTGTGAGTGGGGTTCCCAGTTACCTTGTTGAGTGGGTGATTTTGTCCACAGTGTGTGTGATAACCTTTTTAAGTGCATCAAGTGGAAGATTAAGTTAATTTTGAGAGGTTATCGTTCAAGAATGATTTGGATGTAGTGGAGGAGAAGATGTTGGGCTTACCTTTGTTTCTTTTGGGCCAGTTCTATGTGAGTGTTACATAGAAAGGCAGAGATTTCTGGTCTGCCTATCTATTGGGGTTGGGAGAAGGTTACATAGCTGACTTCTGGTCGTGCTGAAGGAACGTGTCCAGGAAGTAGCATTTTTTCCATAAGGGGCTCTAGAACAGTACTTCACAGTTGATACTGTCATCTAGGCCTAAGAATTCTTGAAACTGGGACTGTTATTTGTTAAAATCAGAAATTCAATTCTTCTGGCCTAAGTCTGTGATTGGATTTGAGAAACATTTAAAAGTGCTCCAATAATGCTCCACAGCACTAGAGGGGCTACAGCATATAAGTATTTTATAGTTTGTAATATAGTCTAATGGGTAGCCCTATAGTTTTAATGTGTTGTTTGGGGAATGTGGATGCAGGAGTTAATGATGTTACTTTTCTTGATGATTGTTATTCTCTTTCTTGAGCAGATGGTATGTTGAGTTGGGAAAAAGTGTAGCCTTGTGGTGTTGTATTCACAAATATAGGTATACGAGTCTGTGAAACAATTCTCAATGATGAGTAAGTGACCAAGGTTGGTGTCAGTGATGAGGTCTAATATTTCTTGTGCATACTTGATAGTTGAGCTAGCATCAATCAGACAGTATTTAGGTGATCATTCATTATTTTTCGTTGTAAGGTTGGCTTTTCAATGTTGAATGTGAGTATATATTTTAATGTGCTAATAGTTCATTTATACATGCAAAATATGTTTAAGCGAATAGGTAATTGAATACCCTGTCTTCTGTAGGTGCTGCAGTTCTTTTGAAACTTTTTGTGATCACTGTTTCCAAGCAGGAAATAGAGTGGCCTGTCATTGCCATCAGGCGCTTAATGCCCTTGCTGGCCCTAGCAGACTCAACAGAAATTCTTTGAGAGGCTCATTTGGCATGTTGAACCATTTTCATTGTGTATGGCATCTTTTATGGGATCAGTTGACTAACTGCAGTCAGGCAGTGTTGGTCCTGGTGGTATAGAGTCATAATATTGATGTTTAAATATCGATATGCCATAATATCGATGTTTAAATATCGATGTGACACAATATCGACCTGCAAGAATATCGTCGACCAGAATATCGACATGCTGGTAAGAAATATCGTTTTTGTTAATATCGAAGTTAGTAATATCGTTAGTCAAAATATCGTTGTTAATAATATCGAAATTTATTTTAGTGTTTTGTATTTTAGTATGTGTGTTAAAAGTATAGTTTATTTTTCTAACGTATGTTTGAAATAATTCGAAGTAATTAATTTTATGTTAAGTAATTTTTGCGTATTTTAGTTCTGTAGCGGGTTGTGGGTTTATAGGGGAATAGGGTGTGAAGTAATTTAATTATAATATATTTATTAATAAATTTTTAGAAATTATTAATTTTTTAAGACATTAAATATTGCGTTTTTGTTCCGTAGCATGTTGTGGGTTTATAGGGGAATAGGGTGGGAAGTAATTTAATTAAAATTAATTAATTAATAATGTTAATTAATTAATATATTTTTATTTAATAATTTATATTGTTAACTGTGTTAATTAATTTGTTATTAATTAGTTATTAATTGGTTATTAATTATTAATAATTAATTGGTAAATATGTTAATTGTGTTATTTTTTTAGGAGCGGGTTGTGGGTTTATAGGGGAGTAGGGTGAGAAGTAATTTAATTATAATTAATTAATTAATAATTTTATTAATTAATATTTATGTATTTAATATTTTATGTTAATTGCATTAAATATTTTGTTATTAATTAGTTCTTAATTGGATATTAATTATTAATTGGTAAATATCTTAATTGTGTTATTTTTTTAAGAGCGGGTTGTGGGTTTATAGGGGAGTAGGGTGGGAAGTAATTTAATTATAATTCATTCATTAATAATTTTTATTATTTACTATTTGCGTATTTAATATATTTTTTTTATTGTGTTAAATAATTTGCTATTTATTAATTATTAATTGGTTATTAATTATTCATAATTAATTGGTAAATTTGTAAATTGTGTCAATATTTTATGAGTGAGTTGTGTATTTAGAGGGGAGTAGTGTGGGAAGTAATAAAAAATTAATATAATTTTTAATTGTTTCAGATAACATTTATTTATTGTTATTTTAAAGTCTTAATAGTATGAATTAATTTATTACTCATTGTTTTTAATTTTTTTGTATATTGTTATTAGTTAATTAATTAATTGTTAAGCAATTATGTTAATTGTGTCATGTTTAACAATAGTGGTGGTGTTATTTATAGAGGTATTTGGTGAGAGGTAAATTATTTTTTATTATTTAAGTATTTATTAATTAATGTTTATTATTTTACTGGAGTGGGAATAAAGTAGTAAATTATTCACCTCCGCTATCCAACACTTTCCCTATTTTTGCAATTGTTGGAGTGGGAATAGTAATTTTATCCCCTCCACTATCCAACACTTTCCCTACTGTTGCACTCTGTGGAGTGGGAATAGTAAATTATTCCACTCCGCTATCCAACACTTTCCCTACTGTTGCACTTGCTGGAGTGGGAATAGTAAATTATTCCCCTCCGCTATCCAACACTTTCCCTACTGTTGCATTCGTTGGAGTTGGAATAGTAATTTTATCCCCTACGCTATCCAACACTTTCCCTACTGTTGCACTCTGTTGAGTGGGAATAGTAAATTATTCCCCTCCACTATCCAACACTTTCCCTAATGTTGCACTTGCTGGAGTGGGAATAGTAATTTTATCCCCTCCGCTATCCAACACTTTCCCTACTGTTGCACTCTGTGGAGTGGGAATAGTAAATTATTCCCCTCCGCTATCCAACACTTTCCCTACTGTTGCACTCCCTGGAGTTGGAGTAGTAAATTATTCCCCTCTGCTATCCAACACTTTCCCTACTGTTGCACTTGCTGGAGTGGGAATAGTAATTTTATCTCCTCCGCTATCCAGCACTTTCCCTACTGTTGCATTCGTTGGAGTGGGAATAGTAATTTTATCCCCTCCGCTATCCAACACTTTCCCTACTGTTGCATTCCCTGGAGTAGGAAGAGTAAATTATTCCCATCCGCTATCCAACACTTTCCCTACTGTTGCACTTGCTGGAGTGGGAATAGTAAATTATTCCCATCCGCTATCCAACACTTTCCCTACTGTTGCACTCGCTGGAGTGGGAATAGTAATGTTATCTCCTCCGCTATCCAACACTTTCCCTACTGTTGCACTCTGTGGAGTGGGAATAGTAAATTATTCCCCTCCGCTATCCAACACTTTCCCTACTGTTGCACTTGCTGGAGTCGGAATAGTAAATTATTCCTCTCTGCTATCCAACACTTTCCCTGCTGTTGCACTCCTTGGAGTGGGAATAGTAATTTTATGCCCTACGCTATCCAATATTTTCCCTACTGTTTTAGTTAATGTAGTGTAAAATGTTGTTTTAAAGATAAATATTTATTTAAATATTTTATTTTATTATATATATAATTTATTTTTATATATATCTTACAGGTTTATGTATATATATATATGTATTTATAATTTTTATTATGTTTGTAACGTTTTATAATTTAATAAAATAATTATTTATTAATATTAAGTAAATATATTTAAAAAAATTACATATGTATGTTTAACTTATTTTTATATTACATTTATTATTTATAATTTTTAACATTTTTAAATAATTCTAACTATGTTTTTATTAATTATATTTATTATTTAATTTATTTAATATTATTTTTAAGAAATTTAAAAACAACGATATTTTGAACAACAATATTTTAAACAACGATATTTTGGTTTCGATATTTTTGTACTTACCTTTGTAGAGATAGGATGTCGATATTTTGTCCATCGATATTCTTGACACGATATTCTGGTAGGTCGATATTGTTGTCGTCGATATTATGTCAGTGATCCGGTCCTGGTGGTGAAAAGCCTGCTATGGCTGTTAGTGAGTTGGACGTGTTCACAATTGCCTTCTATCAAACACTTTTTTGCTTATTCACTCTGCCGCTTCTGATTATCAATGGAGTGTGATGGCCTCTCTGAGAGGTCAGTGTTTCTTTAAACATATTTGTTGGGCCTCCCAGACTGCTTCACCTGCTGCTTTAGTCAGGCAGTGATTGGTCCAGTGGAAAAGTTGAACAATAGAATGGTACTTTTCCCCTGTGGCTACAATGGGTTACTTTGAGGCTTCTTCCCTTTCTATTCATGGTGTTTCAGGGTAGAATTGGGACTCCCAGGGCGCTCTACTAACATATTAGAAGCATTTTAGATCCTCAAGCCATTCAGCAGGCCACAAGCCCCCTGCTCTCCGGTAGCCTCATGACAGGCTGCCTTTTATGACACTGTTTCTCTTTCAGTAACCTCCTTTTCCTTAGTCATTATTCCGAACAACAATGTGCTAATATATATTTTTTTCTTTTGCCAATCACTCTCACACTTTGGCCTTTTATGAATTTCTGCATTTCATCGATCTATTTCAGCCTGTTTCCTGCTTGCAATCTGTAGCAGTTTGTGACCTTCCACATGCATATTAATGAGGTAGGTCAAATTTCGACTCACTCCAAATCAATATTTTGCAAAAAGACCTATTAGAGCATAAGTTGTTTCGAAATATCCGATTTAATTAGTGAAAAAGTTGTTACTCATTAGTATATAATTAGTAGAAACTTTCAAAGACACTGCTTGCTCACCTGCAACAAAGCTCATAATTCAGATTTGTGTCTTCTCATTTGTTTTATATCATATTGCCTCTACCCATTTTACCTTGATCCCTAGTTCCTTTTCTACCTCTGCACTTTTTCATGCTCTTACCTTAGCTGATTTCGGTCTAATTACCTTCCACATGACTAGCCATTCCTGTTTTATTTTCTCATAGTGGCTTTTATTTCTTCAAACTCACTCAAATAATGTCTTCCATAGATCTCTTCCTTGCAAACTCCTTCTCAAACACTCATCTAAATTATGCCAACCACATTGTCTGAAATATGTATATGTATCCCTGATTGAATGCCCACTTGATACTTAATTGATGGGATGGTTTTATGTTCATGTTCCCAATAATATTGTTGTAGTAGCTTTGCAGTATCTTGTAACTTCGATTCTTGCCTTTGTGAACCACTCTAATGCCTTTGGGCCATGTTCGCAATATATGCATAAATAAATAAATACATACATTCAAGGGAAATAGTAGCACAAATGTGAATCTTACCATGTGGAGGTCAACGTGATCTACAACAATACTGGCCAATATATAATTCTCGTTGTTATAACAATAAATAATTTCCAAACAATTGTACAACAATACTGGAAAGTGCGGAACCAGCAACATGTTTAGACTGGCTTGTGAACCTTAGTGCTGGTTGAATAATGCATTTGAACTGCAAAATTTCTAAAAGCTAAAAGGCTACAGGTCTATACTTAGATATTCATAGTGATGAAATAAATCACATTGGACACCTGAGAAACAAAAATGAGTATCACCCAATTTGAAAAATCGGAGATCCAAGTCTGGCAGATTTGACGCAGAAAGTCTCAAAGTAACTAATTACTGCATATATGATATGAGCAGTTCACAGACCTCACTGCCAGTAAAAAAAATGTAATTAGGTGATTTAGGGCCAGATGTACGACCGTTTTTTGCGGTCGCAAATGGGAAATTGGTCCCATGTACAAACCCTATTTTGCGAGTCGGTAACCTATAACCGACTAGCAAAATAGGGTTTGCGACTCGAAATTAGGAAGGGGCGTGCCAAGGGTGTCCCTTCCTCATAGCGACTCGCACTTCAATGTACAATTATTTTGCCACCGCAATTGCGGTCGCAAATCACTCGTAGTTTATCGTAGTATAACACCTACTTCATGTAGGTGGTAAGCCACTCGCAAACGGGAAGGGGTCCATGGGACCCCTTCCCCTTTGTGAATGGATGCAAAAATATTTTTTAAGAGCAGGCAGTGGTCCCACGGACCACTGCCTACTCTTAAAAAATTAAAGAGAAACGTTTCATTTTTCTTTTTTAAATGCTCCCCGTTTTCCTTTGAGGAAAACGGGCTGCATTTAATAAAAAAACCTGCTTTATTTAAAAAGCAGTCACAGACATTGTGGTCTGCTGACCCCAGCAGGCCACCATCCCTGGGAGTGCTCGCCATTCCCAATGGGGTCGCAAATTGCACCTGCCTCATGAATATTAATGAGGCATGCAATTTGCGGCCCCATTAGGAATCGCAAACAGTGTCTGAGACACTGTTGTAAATTACATTTTGCATATCGCAAATTGCGATTGCTTAGCTCCCCTAGACTTCCCTTCCTTTCTTGTGTTAGCTCCTTCCTGGAGTATGCACCAAGTAGTGTTCTTTCTCATCATTGTTCTTCCTCGTCGTTTTGCAACACACTATTTTTAAAAATTTTATAAGCATTTTAGTATTATTCCTGGACATGAAATTTGCTTTCCACTTTTAACACAGGCACACAGCTTCTTATTTATGTTGCTTTCAGCCAATCTGATGTCTCTATCAATGCTTTAGTTACTTACAACCACAACTGTACTACTCTACGTCATTCTACTCTATGCTACTCCACTCTATGCCAATTCACTCCGCTCTACACCACTTTATACCACCCACTGAATGCCACTTTACCCTAATCCACTCTGCACCACTCCACTGTATGCCACTGTACGGCACTCTACTTCATACAACTCCACTCTATTCTATGTCACTCCACTCTACTCTATGCCACTCCAGTCTACTTTATGCCACTCTACACCATGCCACTCTAATTTACATACCATTCCACTCTACGCCACTCCACTCTATGCCAATCCACTCCATGGCACTCCAAGACACTCTACTCTATGCCACTCAACTATATACCACTCCATTCTAATCTGTGCCACTCTTCTCAATGCGACTCTACTCTACACCCCTCCACTCTACTCTACACCATTCCACACCACACAATGCCATACTAAGGCACGCTAGGCCACTGTGCTCTACACCACCCTTTGCCATTCTGGTCTATGCCACTCTAGAACACTCTACTCTGTGCCAATCTATGCTACTCCACTCTCTCTATGCCGCTCTGCTTTGTGCCACTTTGCTCAATGTCACACCACTTCATGCAACTCCACGCCACTCTACTCTATGCCACTCCACTCCACTCTACTCCACCCCACTCTATGCCACTCTACTCAATGCCACTCCATTATACGGCACTCTACTCTACACCACTCCATTCCACTCTATGGTACTCTACTCCATTCTACGCCACTCTACTCCACTTTATTGCACTGTATGAAACTCCACTCTGCTCTACGACACTCTACTCTATACCACTCAACTCTATGCCACTCCATGCTACTCCACGCCACACAATGCCACTACATGGCACTCCACGCTACGCCACTCTAGCCTAGGTCACTCTAGACTACGCCACTCAAGTCTATGCCACTCTAATCTACACCACTTCACTTCACTCTACACTGCTCTATTGTATACCACTCTACTCTATTTTACCCTACCCTACACCTCTCCATGCCACTCTACACCATACTACTCTATAGCTCTCTATGCCATACCACTCTACTTTACTCTATGCCACTCTACTCTATGCCAATCTGCTCTACACCACCCTACTCTAAGCCACTCCACTCTATTCTAGACCACTCCACTCAACTCTATGCCTCTCAATGCCACTCCATTCCACTCTATGCCTCTTTAATTTATGCCACTCCACGCTATTCCACTCCACTCTACACCACTCTATGCTCCTCCACTCTATGCCACTCCACTCTACTCCATGCCACTCTACTCTACGCTGCTCTGCTCTGTGCCACTTTACTCTATGCCACACCATGCCACTCTACTCTAAGCCACTGCACTCCACTCTACCCCACTCTATGCCACTATACTCCATGGCACTCTATTTTACACCACTCTACTCTATGTCACTCTACACCATGCCAATGTATGCCTCTCTACTCCATGCCACTCTACTCTATGCCACTTAACACCATCCTACAAACTCTACACCACTCTATTCTACTCCACTCTACTTTACTCTTCTCCACTCCACTCCACTCCAAACAATACCACTCTACATTCCTTTATGCCACTTCACTCTATGTTACTCTATTCTATGCCACTCTACTCAACACCACTGTACTCTATGCCACACCACTCTACTCTATGCCATTCCACTCCACCCTATGCCGCTGTACTTTGTGCCACTCTACTTTACACCAATCCACTCTACCCCACTCCACTCTACTCTGCGCCATGCTATGCCACTCCACTCTAATCCATGTCACTCTATTCCTCTCTTCTCTACGCCACTCTACTCCACTCCACTCCACTCTTTACCCATCTAAACTACGCCACTCTATTCGATCCCACTCTACTCTATGCCACAATAAGCTCTCCACTTTACACCAATCTAATCTACACAACTCCACACAATGCCATTCTTTGGCACTTGACACCAATCCACTCTACACCACTCCACTCTACGCCACTCTACTTCATTCTGTGCTTTTCTTTGCTACTGCATTCCATGACACTCTACTCCACTCTCCTCTATGCTACTCTGTTCTAAGCTTCACCACTAACTATTAGCCATGCTAATCCGCAGTCACGCTGCAGTACAACATGGCAAAAAGACATTGGCAAAGACAATTTATCTCACATAAGGGAGACCTATTGGCTTTGCCAATGTTTGTTGCAAGATGTGGCTTGATGCTAGATGCAGGGTTTGTCAACTAAATGTATATTATTAGTTGCATGAAAGAATGCCCAGTAAGGGCCACATTAAACATTTATGCACAAATTTGAAGCATAATTAGGCCTTTGCTGTCCAACAATGGAAACTTCAGAGCAACAAAAGAACCAAATAGCTCTTGTCTCAAACTAAGAAAAGAAGTTAAAAGAAAGCGAACACATCAAAGCTCATCGACTGGAAGAAGAACTAGTCTGTTCACCACAGTGCAAGTGAAGGTGCGTGCTAGCCACATATTTGTGCGTGCATATATTACTATTGACATAATACTGTGTTTACATTGTACACACACTTTAGACATTTTGCTTAGGTGAAAATCAACAAAGTATTTGTTGACAGTTATCTAGCCCCCTTTACAGTAGTGGTGACTGGACTTGTACTGGGCTATGTTCAGTAGCTATAGAGGCTAGCTTTTGGTCTGGCTCTCTGCACAGCTCCCATACCCTTACAGCAGCTATATCTGCCTTTGTTATTGACATTGGAATGTTGGGAGCTCCATTGAAGACAATGGAGTAGCTCTGGGCTTATAATGGCTGGTATAAGCCCAGCACTACAAAATTCCAATGTTTGTCTTTTTGTTTCTCCATTTTTAATTTAGAACATTCTACCCTTAGTGGGTGGAATGTTCTAATAGCCTTATAGCCCTTCTGCCTCAGGCTATACCAGTTGTTAAAGGCCCTCTCCCTCGTTATAGGCCCTCGCCTGCGGCTCGGGCCTATAACTCGGGATCAGGGCCTTTAACAACTGGTATAGCCCTCGGCAGCGGGCTATAAGGCTATAATATGTGACTTAATGTAAGATGATGGGCAGTAGCCAGATGCGGGTGTGCTGTTCGCTATAGCTGGGGGATTTTCATTGTATGTTTTTGGAACATATATGTGGGAAAAAAATAAAAAATCCACTGAAATTCAGCAATTATGGTGAACAAGGCAACCATGACTTTCAAATACACTGCTGAGGACCTCACACTTGATGGTACAGATCACATCACATATCACCTCATTATTGCCATCACAAGTGACTGCATATATAACCTCACCTCTTGCTAGCCTGTGTGTCCAGTCTCATTGTGGACCCTCTATGTATATCCTTTTGGTCTCGTTAGGTGGTGATTGAACCTGTCATACAAGACTGTTTTCAGCCCTGTGTGGCATAAACCAGTACACACAACCTTCAGTAGTTCATATGAGGGATTGGGCACAGGACCTGCCCTTTGGACAGGCCATGTGTCGAGCCCTGGTATGGACCACAATGACCAAAATAGGGTCCTACATGTCAATCATCCCAGTGCAGTAACAGGTTGAAAAACAGACATTGCATTCTTAGTCCATTCAGTAGAGCTATAATAATTTCTACTTTCACAACCATTTCACCTTCAGGATAGGGCATGCTTAAATTAAAATGTCTATGTCAGGAGATTTTATGCTTTGTATCAGCGACTTCTGTTGTTGGTTTGGAGAAACACTGCCTTGACTAACCAGAAAGATGTCATCAATGATTTTTAATAGTGAGGTGATATGTAATATTAAATGTGGTGTCATACGACATGTCATTTGTGATACCATGCATTACATCATGTGCAAGGTCGTGAGAAATGTCTTATGGTGCAATATATGGTTGTTTTAGAAATCAATGTGAATTTCAGTGTTTTTGGCTTTCATTGAAAGTCATAATGTTACTTTGTGTGACAGGTTTTTAGTGGATTTTTTAATGGTTTTCTTTTAACAAACCTAGGTCTGAGGTGCGTCCAAGGATGCATATTTAAGAAATAAACATATGAGACTGGATTATGAAACATTTTTTTCCCCTTGACCAATGTGGTAACTGAATTCGATCTGTGGATATAGGCAATCTAATTAGCTATCAATCACTGAAAACAATTGCTACAGCTGCCATTATGAGAAACAAGGCAATCCCAATAGGTAGACAAAAGTCCATTGCAGAAAGATATGGGAGCACATATGGGAAGCCTCTCCTGAACCTAGGGAGGATGTAGTGGTGATAGAGCAATTTGCCGATTCAGTCAAAGAATGCAGGGGCCTCGTTACGAGAATGTCACGCAGTGCAGCAACTCACCTTGCTGCACTACACTACATGATAGGGAAAGGGCAAGAATAAGCCATATTTAAGGCAATACAGTGCATCCCTGCCTTTTCCCCTGTGCTGGTGCCCTTTAAGTAGCCTAGCGCCAATGCAGGCACCCTTGGACCATGGAGCATGTGTTGCTTGGAGTATTGTTTTTGTGCAGGAAGGGACACCTTCCTGCACAAAAAATAATCCTGAGAGACATATTTCTCTTTCTATGAGTGTTGCAGAATGCAGCACACAAAGAAAGAGGAAGTAACTAGAAGAAATAAAGATTTTTCTCCTCATTACGCCTCACCTGAGAAGGTGTATCTTTCTGGCGCATTCCCAGGTCTACCAGTTCTGGTGAATCTGTGGCCTTGCATGGCTTCATAAATCACATGTAAGGTTTGCGTCACTGGTGCAAGAGTGATGCAAAACGGGCCATAAATAGGCCCCTCAAAGTAGTGGGTCTCATTGTCTAACTTGCTGGCTTGATAGATTAACCAGTGGATCGAATGACACAGAAACATAAATATGGAAGAGGAGAGAAGGGGACTTGGCGAACTTCCCCCTGCCTCAGAGAGGACGTGGGGTCAGGAAAATGAAGAGCATGTCCGGAAATAGAACAAATACAGAACGTATAGTTCCAAATGGGACACCACAATCCCAAACAGCCAAAAGATGCCACAAATCTTCTGCACCATTGTGGATTTGAATAGTAAATGGCCATAGGCCATACAGAGTTGTAGCTGTTGATGTGAGTGCCAGGCCCTGTGTAGCAAAAAGCTGAAATATGTATGTAGCTGCTTAAGAAGGCTGGTTGTAAGGTGTGGCTGATTGTTGTGGTCTTCGAGCTCGGATGGTATTTGGAATGTGTGCAAGACCTAGTCTTTGGCATAGGGTCAGCACTTTGAGGCCTCTCTGAAATGCCAAAGGCTGTGCACAATTGGGCCATTGGGCATAGGCATTGGTGCATGCAGGTTGAGGGGTTGGAAAATGCCTGCGCCCAAAGCCAACAGCGCACTGCTAAGGAGTGTGCAGCAGTTCTTTGATTTAGCGAGGTGCTAAAGTATATATTTAGAAAGCCCATAAACATAATTAAAGAAGAGGTATAGCATCCGGAAGACAAATAAAAAAAAGGTATAATAATTCTCCATATGAATAATATAATTGAAGGGATTTTTCTTTGCACCCCCCAAAAAATGAAGAGGGAACACCGATATTTGCCTGTAATGGCAAAAGTGTGCCTGCCTCATTTTCCAGTCCATTTTTTGATTATCCAGGCCTTTTCAGGCCTCGCTCGAGATTCCCAAATCCATTTGCACCTAGAAACTTACAAATACTAATTTCGTTTTTGCATTCACTCATAACCTGTTTCCTAACACTTATGATCACCCTAGTCTTATCTGGGAATACATCTGCCTCCATGTGTGTGTAGTGAGTGTTTCAAGATAGGGATTCCATACAATGTTGCTGCACACTGACATACCTGTGACTCTGAGGGTATTCACAGACTGTTTCCATGTTCTTCCCACCCTGGAAATGATCAGACCTACCCCTCTCAAGGAAAGAGTAAATCTGTTTCCAGGAAGGGAATGAGAAGGGAGCATCCCTGAATTGGTGGAGATGGAGGGGGAGAGGTTTCTTAGTGGTTAACATGTTTTCTCATTGGAGGAATAAATGGTACAAAAGTGCAATTGCACATAAAACATTGTGAAACAATTAGATATGGGGAAATGTATTTTCAATGAGTAGTGCGTCTTTTCAAGCATTCCAGGAACACTTAAACATAAGCGAAAATACAGGTACATTTTCACGTTTGTATTTGTGAACCTTATCTCAAATATCTGATCAGATGCATTCAACACCCAGTTGCAATAATTTGTTTTTTTTGCAGTTTTATGAGCTGTTCTTTCTTCAAATGTGTCAACAAAAATATTTCATGCATGACAATTTTTTTTTTTTAAATGCTTTTAAAAAACAAAGGTTTATGTCAAGAAAAATCTCCTTTTCAAACCCTTTTCAGTGTTTAGCAATGAAAGACCTGTAGCTGATACAGATAACAGGTTTGGGTCCTGGTAACAAGTGAGCTGGATTAAGGGGAAGCCATATCACTTGGCCAACCTTTACTTGGAGCAAATCAGGGGCATATATTCTCAAGGAGTTATCGCCGCGTTAGCGGCACTTTTCTGCCGCTAATGTGGCGATAATTTTATCGCTCTATTACCAAGCTCTATTACCAAGCTGTCGCTAACAGCCATTAGCGACAGTTTTTAGGCGAAAGCGACCGTTGTAAAGATCGGCACTTCTGTTATATGCAGGAGAGACATTCCCATGCAAAAACGGCCGCAAACACCACTACTCCATATTCACAAGGGGATCCTTGAACTCCTGAAGACTAAAAAAACTGGCTCCCTCTGCAGTTAGAGCCAGTTACTTAAGACCAGAAAATAACTGGTCTTAAAAATGGGGATAACACTTGGGGCCACATCTCAGCAGGTTTTGGTGCTGGACAGCGCTGCAAGCAATGTTGCAGCGCTGCCCTTCGACAAAACTACAGTGCAGGAATGCGCACCATCAATAAGATAGTGCGCATTCCTGGGCCCCAGTCATGGAAAGTGTTGCAGCGCTGCGACAAGACAGCGTTGCAACACTTCTCACTACACCCTTCTTGCGACAGCATGGATGCGCTGTATTCATTGGACAGCGCTCCATGACGCAAGTAATGACAGATACGTCAGGAATCCAGACGTATCTGTCTGCGCTAAAGTCACGCATTACTGCAGTCGTGTCACAACCATGACGCAACTCCAGCAATGCATGGGGCCAGCATATCCCTGTGGCACTGCGTCACCCTCATGCCTGCCATCAGGCAGGCGGAAGGTACTGACGCAGTGCCGTCCCTGTAGGGGTGCCCGAATGTCGGCATGGTTGGAGATCCATCGGTGGTGGTTGCGTGCTGCAGTGTCATCGTATGGAAGCATTGGTGGAGTGTTGGTGCGGAGGGAGTTGACGAGACGTTCTTCGGTGGCCTTGATCCATCTGCGAGGGGATGCGATGATGGCGGTGGCGTCCGGTGGGCAGGTGAAGACGTGATGTTACCAATGATGGTCGGTCCAGGAGAGTTCGGTGTTGTGGCTGTAGTTGAAGTTCCCGCTGGCGGAGGTGACACAGGATGAGGACACATTCATTTTTGTTAGGCACGGGAGGATTAAGTGATTTGCCCAGAATCACAGGAAGTTCAGCGTCATTGCCGAGACTCGAACCCAGTTCCCCAGATTCCAGGTCGACCGCCCTAGCCGTTAGGCCAACTCCTCTCCTTGGTGCTGAGTGCGGTCCAGGGGCAGACGGACGCAAACGGCATAGCCTATGGGTTGCCTTTGGCACGGGAGACGACCATTACAATGCAGGCAGTACATCTTTAACAACGCAACTCCGACAACGCAGGTGCCTTTACATCGCATTTTATTACAATGGATTGCATTTGGGTCAAATTTGATTTTTGGGTGTGTTATGGGGGCTCAAAAAGGAATTCCAGGCTCACGATTGGGTTTGGGGTGCAAAGGTTAGTTTTGGGTTGCACTCACTGAAGTGGGAATAGTGATATTAATTTCTCCGCTATGCAACACCTACTTTACTGTTGCAATGTGCCTAGTATTAGTATGCAGTGGAATGGAATGCGATGTTATGGCATGCGTCGCAACCACGTATGTGCCTTTGGCACACGGGTGGTACGCCCGCTGTGCATGGGCGCACAGCGGCCGCCATTGCGAAGTGCTGGGGGGGGCTGGACAGCTGTGAGGTGGTAAACGCTGGAAAGAACACTGGATGGGGCGTGGACACGGGGATGTGTGTGTGTGAGCGGGTGTTGTAAACATTTTAATAAGGGAAGACTTACCTCAAAGCTGGGTCCAGTGTCTTCGTTGCTCCTGCTCTCCTGCGTCTGCTTCCAAGAACAGGAAGTAGGCAGCCAGGGTCCCTCCCCTGAGCCAATCACAACTCTGCGATGCGGCGGTGGGATTGGTAATTGGCAATGGGACAAGGCATGCAGCCAGGGGCTGGAGGGATGGGCATGTTCTCCATGCAGGCTGTAATGCAGACTGCATTATGAACAGGGAAGTGCGCATTACTGCTTTGGGCGGCCTGAGTGGGCCGACCAAACAGTCATTGCGCACTTGAGTGGGCATGCCAATCCGCCCATGCCTTGCCCCGTGCTTGGAGCAGTCCTATCCACCCTCCCACCCGCAAGGGAAACAATGCACGGTTACATCAGTAAGTTATCATCATGTGATGATTGTTCCTCTTCTGCACTGCTTGAAAGCAGTGGGGCGACGCTCTTCCGCTATAGCGGATGAGCCGCCACTGGGGGTGCGTCATCTACGTGTGCTAGGCCTGGTGGCACTCAACCCCCAGGCGTCCTGCGCTACGCGTCCCACCTTCTCCTTACCTGGACATTGACACCGTGGCGCAATCCACTGCACTCTCTCTAAATCTGTGAGTCAGCCAGCAGGAGCCTCAGCCAGGAGGGATTTCACAAGCCTGGGTACAGCAGTCGCTGCCAAGTCCGCTGGTGAACCTCCCGATGCAGTTGATGCAGCAGGCGTGAAGTTGCAGCGCTCCCGCCACACAAGTTCGGCGCAGCACAGGGGCCCCACCCTCCAAAGCGTCCAGCCAGCCCAACATCATCCGGCCTGTGATGCAGAGAGGTGGCACCCACCGTTGGTGATCCCCTCCGTGCACCCCGGTGTAGTGGTGGATCGTAGTATGCGATGCAGACCTCCCTACGTTGGGGCGCAGGAGCGCCTCTACTATTAACAGCTCCAAGGTGCGCAAGGCGGTCCTCTCACACAGGTCAGCAACGTGTCTCCATGCGACCTGCCAGACTTCACCACCAGGTACGGGCGTTCGTCGCGCCTCAATGTCTACCGCCACCGCTCATCGACTCCACAGCTCCTCCGCATCCCACTCCATGCTCCAGACGCAGGTCCAGCGGGGCGTCTAGGCTCCAGACGCAGGTCCAGCGAGGCATCCAGGCTCCAGGCGCAGGTTCAGCGAGGCATGCAGGCTCCAGGCACAGGTCCAGCGAGGCATGCAGGCTCCAGGCGCAGGTTCAGCGAGGCATGCAGGCTCCAGGCGCAGGTCCAGCGAGGCATCCAGGCTCCAGGCACAGGTCCAGCGAGGCATCCAGGCTCCAGGTCAGGTCCAGCGAGGCATCCAGGCTCCAGGCGCAGGTCCAGCGAGGCATCAAGGCTCTCATCCTGGTCATCCTGGATGTTGGCTGGCTTGCAGGGGTTGTTGATGTGTGCTGCACTTGGCCCTGGCTGCTCCATTCTGCATTTTATTGGTTTGTATGCCTATTTTATAATGGAGGTTGACTGATAGGCTATTTTTTGCATTAGAGAGTTAGGTAGTTATCGCCTGCTAACGCTGGATTTCCTATCGCCATTGCGCTGATGTTAGCGGCAGTTTTCACCGCCGTTCCCTGATACTATCGCCATTTAGCGACGGCTTGGTAATACACCGTTAACGGCGATAGTTTTCAGGGTTATGCAGCGATAAAAAAACTGCCGCTAACTGGCGTTTGCGGTAGGTATTGCCGGTCCTTGAGAATATCCCCCTCAGAATCGTACTGTAAGGAACAGGTGTATCCGATCATTATTATGTGGATAATACTCACTTTTACCTGAAGACCTCATTGTTTCACAATGATGATAGCACTGGGGAACTTCTTATCTATATTTCAGAAAAGGGTCACTACTAAACTATTAAAGCTCAATCCCCACAAAAGTAAATACATACTATTACATCATCCTCAAGACTTGCATTTCAAATCAGAATGGCTAGATAGCAGTCGCGGTCCGTGTAGGAGTGCCGGCCGGGCGGTGACGTGGGGCGGGGGAGGGGCAGGGTGGGGGGTAGCAAAGTACGGATTACGGACCAATACAGGTAAGTAAACATTTAAATCAATAAAACGAATTTCGTTGTGAGCGCTGCTTCGCCAAATGCGATGCAGTGCGCGCAACGAAATTCGTTTCATTGATTTAAATGTTTACTTACCTGTATTGGTCCGTAATCCGTACTTTGCTACCCCCCACTCTGCCCCTCCCCCGCCCCACATCACCGCCCGGCCGGCACTCCTACATGGACCGCGACTGCTAGATAGTCTTGGAAATGCTGGGTTCTCAGCTTTCTTAGCTAAAGAAGTAAGATCACTAGGGATATGGGAGGATTCAAACCTGATTGACCTGTATATATAAAAAACACACAAGATGATGGACGGAATGTTGCACATTGGCAAACATTCACCCCCAGTCACAGATCTGGGATTAATCCATCGTTATTTTGCTTCACCACGCCACCCCAGTTCAGACATAGCCATATGCAAATCAGTCTTGACCCTGTGCGTCATGGGAACAGTCCAGGCCGAACTGCCAAGCCATGTCTTCCCGTGAAGCGCTGCTTTGCATTACTTTGCGCTGAGGGGGCATTCCATGGGTGGTACATGGGCGTTCCCATGCAACCACCCATGCCTTTTGACGCAAAACCATATTTACAAATATTTGTAAACATGGTTTTGCACCAAAAGTTAACGCCCCTTCAAAGGAGGCGCTAACAGGAGAAATGCTTTCATTTCTCCATGCTTTTCCGACTTTCCATGCGTGCTGCACTGTGCAGCACGTATGCAAAGTGGGAAAAGCTTTGCATCGTGCCTTGCATAGTATTTTGTACAGGAAGGGTACCCTTCCTGTTCAAAAATCTATGCTACACTCATGCACACACCCTAACGCTGCGGCGCTAAGGTGCGTGCACAACAGCTGAAATCAGCGCCGGCGCAAGGGAAAGGGGAGGAGAGAGCCATATCTCTGAAGATATGGCGCTCTCCTGCTCCCTCCCTGTCGCGCAACGCGGCGCAGCCTAGCGGGGGGCTGCGCTGCGTGACTATTTTGAAAATCTCCCCCTACATATGGAGAAGCAAATGCTAGACAACTATTAGACATATCATAAGACCTAATCCATTTCACAGCTTTTATTTCTTCTCAACCCCCCTGCAAGTCATAATTAAATCTCTCTTCCAGACTGTCACATATACTTGGGCTCACTGTCATCAATGTATTGCTGAATTTATGATTTTAGCCTCTATTGAAGATAAAAGTCTATCACAGTGGACACAGTTTAAACTCGAGTTTGCACCAAGTTAGTGCGGCTAAAACACCATACTTACCTCTAAACGCCATCAGCCAGAGATGACGTGTCAGAAAGTCAATACACCCCTTGAGGGTAGCTCTTGGAAGTGGGGCAAAGGTATCAGTGGGACCCCCATGAATGCCCCTATAACCCTGTGAACTCACACATGGCATCCGCCTGCGGGAGGGTCACGGCGCTTCTTGGAATTGTGGAAGGATCTGATGGCAAGGGAAAGAGGGTGCCATTTTTTCAAACCACGGTTCCGCTCTATCTTTCATTGATGTGCTGTCCTAGGACTCATGCAAACTGACAGAGGTTGTGTGTACACTGTGCACAATTATTCCTGTATTCAGGTGCAGTGCCCAGTCTGAGCCAGTATACCCAATTAAGGGTCCACTGCAGTACAAACTAGGGGAGTGTGTTCTGTAGCTAAAATGGTCCCTGGTGCATCACTTCAATGTCTGGCCCACCCTGGGGAGAGGGGGAGGGGAGAGAATCATGTCGGTGTAGTAAGTATATGCACCGCCTGCAGCAAGGACATTTTGAGAAGTCATGATAGGTATCCACACTCAAGGAATGTTGGGGTGTGACAGAGGAAGCATTAGTACCCAAATAGGTAGCACTGTTTCCAATGAAACAATTACATGTAGTGTAACTACACCACAAAATATGAAATATTAGTGTGATGCTCAACTCAGGCAGACATTTTAGATCTTGTTCCTGAAATGCATTTGCTGGCATATCAAACTTTCTCGCATATATGCCAATAATAGACTAGAGCATTATGCGAATTAAAGAAAAGAAAATATTTAAAAGATTTCCTACGTTAAAATGTTAATATATAGTGCCACATGTGCCCTTTACTAACCAAAAACGCTGTTAACGGAGTCAAGGCTTCTATTAAAGAAAACAGTAAATCTTGAAATATGAAATGCCTTTTTATCTTACAATATGTTTTTGTTTCCAGGTCCTTCCTGTCATACATTGTAGTTATGCAGAGCTTCCAGACGAAAAGGAGGTCAAAGTGGTGCCAGAACACCTCAGTTATTTTGCCTTCAGAATTCTAAATATTTTTCCAACATCTCAGCAAAATTATGCTTTTTAAAAAGACTGCAGGCATTCAAATGATTGTCAGTCATGCAAATAATCACTTACTTACACTATATGAGCTTGGTTTGGATAAAGCAAATTACCATTTGAAAATAACTCGAAAAACACTCTGGGCTAAGAGCTTGCTTTATGAATCTTGCTATGGCCACAGCGATCTTCAACTTTCCCTCCTTAATTTCAATTCTGCTTGATCTCAGATGAGCAATACAGTCTAAATGAACCAAAAATGCATTAAATAGCCACAGGTGCATTGATTATTTTTAAACAGCCTGATTTTCCAGCGAAACGGTTAATGTCCAATTAATTTGAGGTTCAGGAATTGCAGGGAAAGTAATGTGAAGTTTTCAAATGTTGCTGAAAAAGCTACTTAAAAGCTTGGGGTATGCATTTATGTTTCAAAATAACCTACAATGACTCAAACACTCTAAAATTCGGTTTCAAATAATAACGAGTTTGATGTTTCTTTTGTTTTTCTGTTCTGTTTTTTAATGAATCAGTGTGCTTTGCAAAGCACTGTTGCTTCCTGCAACGTGACTGCTATAAGCGGGTGATCATGGGGAAACCAGAGCAATAAGCGGTTTTGATGATGGGTGTCCAGTTACTGAAGAAAAGGTTTTAAGAGAGATAAATAAACCGTAAGCGAGTCTGCCGCCCTTATAAAAGCTGAGTGGGAAATAAAAATAAGAGAAGGAAAGAGATACAGAGAAAGAAAAACATGGAGTTGGAAAGAGTAGGATTTGGGAAAATGGAAAAAAATCTCCGCTAGCCAACTCTCATTGAAACAATGGTATGCGGAGAAAAGAAAGGCAATACAGCTTACTAGAAAGAATAAACTGGAGGTCAGCAGAATATACATCTGTATCATGATGTTATAGTAAGGAATTGTCATGAGATCTTACTTTATATAACATAAACCTCAGAAATACATTAAAAAACAAACGCTAAAGGGATATTTTAGGTTAATTATAGGTAGGAAGTAGTAAAACGGACCATGTTAAACAAACCAAACCACTGAAATTCACCAGTTATGGTTATCTCAAGTAATCCATTGAGGAGTTGGTGGGAGCCGGCTCAGTACATTACTCCAGCCTTGGCGGGAGTAAAGTTGTATTCCCTTCCTGGTAGAGTGTGGGCAAGGAATGCCAGCACTCTCCTTGGCAAGGAAACTGCAGTGTCCCAGGGCATGCGTCCCCAGGACACTACTCGCATCAGACCCCGGGGAAAGGGATTCCTAGGGAGGATGACTGGCTCTGGGAGGGTGGCCGTACTCTTCTGCCCTATTACTAATGACACCTGCCCTAGGAAGGGGGAATGGGGTCCCTGAAGCCTCTGCGAGGCCAGGGGAGAGGGGTTGCACCCTCCCTCCTGTTGATGTAAATATTGGTCTTGGAGGATGGAGTCCCTGGGGCCTCTGCAAGGATCGAGGAGGGGGACGCATATCCCCCTCCCCAAAAATACAAAATGCTGCTGACTCACAGTCCCTGGCCCACCCCAGGGGCCTCATTTTCATAAAGGGTGATAGACCACCATTTTTTTTATTGGTGCCGCAGGTCCAGAGACCCTCCGCAGATCTGGAGTGCCCCCCTAAAAATACTGTTTTTAGCCCCATGGTGGTCTCTCTGGCCCACCAGGCCCAGGGGGGCAGGGTATCCCTACCCTCCCCCATACATATTTTTTGTAACTTTCTAATAGTACAGAATACTGAGTCCCTGTTAGAAATGGGGACTCTAGTTGGCAGAGGAATACACCTTGTTCAAGTAGGGACCACCACTCTAGTCAGGGTAATCTAGATAAACACTAAAAGATAACCTGTGCTTATGCTCTGGTAGCTTGGCACAGAGCAGTCAGGCTTATCTAAAGAGGCAATGTGTAAATATTTGTGCAAAACACACACACAATAACACAATGAAAACACCACAAAAGTACTCCACAGGGTTAGAAATGTAGATTATATTTTTATGAGTAAAACAAGACCAACATGACAAAAATCAAATAAGTAGAAACAGAGTTATGAATTTTCAAAGATTAAATCAGAATATAGTGCTCATAAAGCACCAACTGGAGACATCTAGTGGTGCTAGACTGGGGTAAATCCAAAGTTCAGGCCGACTGCGCTGGAGGGCAGGCCGACTACAGGACTCACACAGGTCCTGCTCAAAAAGTACCTTGGATGGAGGAAGCGTCGCCTTAGAGGACCAGATGCGATGAGCAGAGGAGTCAATGCGTCGTTGTTAATCCTGAGGATGCAGGCGATGTGTTGGTTCCGAACCGCGCTGTCAGTGAAGCCTCATTGACGAACCTCTTTGTGATGCAGGCGATGCTTCATTGTTGAGTCGCACAGTCCATCATCATCGAGCTGCGCAGTCTGTTGAAGTGATATCATTGGCAGTAGCGGCCCGTGGTGGTAGTGCTGCCGGGTGGTGACGCAGGGCGGGGGAGGGGCAGGGTGGGGGGTAGTAAACTACGGAATATGGCCACACAGAGGTAAGTAAACAAACAAATAAATAAAACGAATTTCGTTGTGCGCGCTGCAGCACGCGCAACGAAATTCGTTTTATTTATTTGTTTGTTTACTTACCTCTGTGCGGCCGTATTCCGTAGTTTACTACCCCCCACCCTGCCCCTCCCCCACTCCGCGTCACCGCCCGGCAGCACTCCCACCACGGGCCGCTACTGATCATTGGGCAACAGCTGCCTCGGGGTCAAAGGGCAATGTGTCGGTTCCGATCGGTGCAAAGTCATTGATGCGTGGATTCTGCTGGGTCCTCACAGAAACAAGCACTTCCAAGGGCCCAGGACTGGATTGGCATCACTTGGCAAGGCATGACTCACAGACGTTCGAGCCTAGGTGCTGTTGCATGGCTGTAGGAAGTCTTTGATGGCCTGAGACTTCAGAATAGGGGGCAAGCCAGCAAGCCCTTGGAGTCACTCTCGGTTCAAGTGAGATGAGTTCAGTCCGTTTCCTCAGCAGGGCAGAGAGCAGCAAGCAGCTGGCAATGGGCAGCACATCGGAGCAGAAAAACTGATATTCCAGAGCAGCAGTCCAGCAGAGTGGCAGTCCTTGTAGCAGTACAGCAGTCATTTATCCTGGCAGAGTTCTTCACAGGTCCAATTGTGTACTGTCTTGGTAGAGTCAGAGACCCAGTACTTATACCCAAATATTGGGTTGAAGTTGTGTCCAAGCCTATGCGTCAGAACATGTACCAATTGTATAAGTGAAGCAGCCAGCCGACATGTTGTATCCTCACAGTGCAGATTGAGGTCACCCAGGATAATAAAAAATTAGAATATCATAGTGCAAAAGCTGGTACAATATAAGCTAAGGCAGATATAAGTTGTGAGGCCAAACCGGACGGGCGATAGATCAAGAAACCTGATAGAGTACAATTGCTAGATAGAGTTAAGGTGAAATAGGCAGCCTTGCAGCCTACAATATTTATTTCTGCAAAGGCACAAGGAAGAGTCTGTTTGAAAATTAGTGCAACCCCCTCCCCAAGACTGCCTATCCCGCCTTGCTATAACATAGCCTTGTGAAATTGCAGAAAGGATATCAGGGACTGAGTCTGCCGATAACCAAGTTTTGAAGAGGAAGAGCATATCTGGCTGGTAATCTATTAAGAAGTTGAATATCTCAGCCCTGTGCTTTGGAAGAGAGCAACAATTCAAAGAGTTACATCAAACCATATGGGGGGAGTATCTACCCTTAACTCCCTTGGGAGCATCTGTAATCGACTTTAGGAGGGTGAAGCCACACTTACCACAGCTTATATCACCCTTGAAGATGTCCATAGAATGCAGACAATCTTCCCCAGTAGTAGGGACCAGTGAGAAGATCTCCTTAACAGTACAGTGTTTGATGTCTAACTCCACACCAACAGGGGTCCTGGCCCCTGATGCTGTCCAGGCGTGGATGAGTGTAGACAGCAGCAGGGCATCCTCACAACTGTCATAGTTAAATAGCCCGCCTACATGAGGAGTGAGTATCAATAGGGCAAATCTGTTGTGGTTGTGATTGTGTCTTTCTAATGGTTTGAATGTTTGAATAGAATGAGAGGGTAGGAAGAAATAGTTGATAAGTGATTGAAAAGGTGTTAGAAGATTTCAGACTCATCGTAGTTGAAAGATCCCGGGATAACATATAAATAATTGAAAACTTGTTTGCAGAGATTTTTAGGTGTAGTGTGTGAGGTACCATCACCTATATCATTGACATAGGGACAAGGAGCTCAGTTGTGAATGATTAATATTGATCGGTGTTAGTGGAACCAAATTGCGCAAACGGGGGGAACTGCATTGTTTTGGGTGATTTCACGCTGACCGAGATTTCACATGCGGTTGTTGAAAATATTCTTGAATGTTTGGGAACTTTGTTTTAGTAGAGCAAACAAGAAAGAGTTTTTGAGGTTATTTGTAGAAACTGTATGAATACGAAGAAAATTGTAAAGGAGAGTGAACTGCTGTAAGGAGTGAAGTTGAACGTTATAGTGTTTTGTGCTGGGATCGGTCGGTTGGTGTGTTTTGCGCCGGATTGGATGGTGACGTTGTAGAGCTGCACTGAGATTAGATTTTTGGGGAAAAATATATTGCTTTTGATTTGTTAAAAAGAGGGCGTGAAAATAATAACTGAAATTTATTGGTCAATGAGATATTGAGGTATACAGAACCAAATCAAAATATCCTGATTATTTGTGGTGTTTATTTTGGCATGTCATTATGAAATGTTTTATAGATTTTAAGAATTTAGTGAGAGGGGGTATTACTATTCCAGTATGAAAAGGTGAAGAGGCGCCTCCTGAGGGCATGCCTGCATACATTATAAGTCCTGAGCATGGTTTAAGCACATCTATGGCTTCGCCAATGGAGTAGTATTACTGAGAAGGAGAGTGCCTTGAGCTTTCCTAGATACACCAGGATTCTTTTTTTTTTTTTTTTTTAAATCTTTTTATTCCAAATGATACACAATACATACAAACCCAACAAAAGAAAACAGAGAGCAGTACATTGCATCTAGGCTTCCAATAACCACAATATATAGTGTAGATACATGTATAGGCGTTGGGTAATCGTACAAAAGGCAGGTAACATCGTTCAACATTAACGCATTTAGTCATCTTCATCGGCTACCACAAGGGAGGAAGGGGGGATAACAGGAGTACACAACAGACCTCTACTTTCATTCCAAGGGCCCCAGATTTTAGTCCACTTTTGCAGACAACCCCTACTTTCATATACCACCCTCTCTGCCTGCATGCACCAATCCATATCCGCCTCCCAATCCTTGTACTGTAACTGAATTCCTCCCCTCCATGATCTAGCTATGTTGCGCTTCGCAACTATACAGCCCAAAGTAACCCAGATCTTCTCAGATCGTGACAGATCAGAGGCATCCCAGATGTTTAGAAGACACATCCGGGGGGAGCCATCTATAGGTGAGTTACAAATACGAGACATACCAGCGATGATCTTTTTCCAGTATCCCTGGAGGATAGGGCAGTGCCGCCATTGATGTATATAGGTACCCTCGCCGGCCACACCCACAGGGACAGTCAGGGGACCCCAGCACACCCATTTTTACCAGAACTGTGCTAGTATAATACGGACGGTGCAGCAATTTGAGTTGTATTAGCCTAAATTGTGATCAGATCGCTACTTCGCGGGGGGAGGCCAATGCATCTCTCCAGTCGTCATCATCCAGGTCCCCGACGTCGTCAACCCACTTAGCACGCATTTTCTCCTGGGCATCTGGAGTATGATTGAGGATTTTGCGGTAGGTCAATGAGATGGCCTTCTCAGGGAGATAGTCATCCAACAATCTATCCTCCAGAGGCGAGGAAACCGGTACTTCCGAACCCTTGGGAATGGCTTTATATAACGCATTTCTGGCTTGGAGGTAGCGGAAGGTTTCTCGATCGTGCAATTTGTAATCCCTTTGCAGATCACTAAAAGGAAGCACTTTACCGTCCATCCACATGTCTCCAACTGTCGAGAGGCCGATAAGGTCCCATTTATCAAACCCTGGCTGCTTTGATAGCATTCCCAGACGGTCTGTATCTAGTAATGGAGTGACTTGTGTTATTTTATCCTTCCACCCCAAAGCGCGCGTTGCTTTGTGCCAGAGATCTACCGTGGAGGACGTAGGAGTAAATCTGGGTAAGTATCGTGCTCCACCATAGAGAGCCCTGAGATAAGTGCCAGGGAGCATATTATGCCTGTCCATTCTGTAAGCGCGGTCAGAAATGGGTCTGTGGACCCAGCGATTTAAAACCACTAGTTGCGAGGCCCAATAATAAGACCTGATATCGGGTAGAGCAATGCCACCGTCGTACCAACTCTTTGTCAGTTTTGTACGGGCAATACGAGGGGTGCCCTGGTTTCAGAGCAGGGCTTTAACCTCCGAGTCTATTACTTGGAAGTGTCTCACTGGGACTGAATGTGGCGTATTTTGTAGAGCATACAAAAGGCGTGGGAGCGCCATCATCTTGTAGAGGGCTGCTCTACCTTAAAGCGTGAGGGGTAGTGTTTTCCAGTGACTTATATCCGCCTTGAGGCGATGTAAGGGGGGCAGTAGGTTATGTTCATAAAATATGGAGGAGTCCGGCGTTATATACATTCCTAAATATTGAAAGCCGTCTGTAACTATTTGGGCATCACGTCCTGCCGGTAAACTCGGAGGGTCACCACTCAAGACGTAGATCAGGGATTTATCCCAGTTAATAGTGTATCCGGAATATTTTTGGAATACCGCAAAGATATGGAGCACCCGTCTAAGTGAAAAGGGAGGCCTAGCCAAATATAGCAGAATATCATCGGCATAGAGGGAGATCTTGTCGGACCATTCAGCTGACCAATTAAGACCCCTAACAAGTGGGTCTCCCCTTATCCAAATCGCCAAAGGTTCCAGAACAAGGGCGAAGAGCAGGGGCGAAAGTGGGCAACCCTGTCTCGTACCTCTCCCTAAAACAAAAGACGCAGATCGAGCTCCATTTACTGAAATCCTAGCCAAGGGGTCAGAATAAAGAAGACGCACCCAAGACAGGAATCGGGCACCAAAACCATATTGCGCAAGTACAGCAAAGAGAAACTGCCATTCAATCATGTCAAAGGCCATCTTAGTGTCTAGAGACATGATAATGGAATCCTCCTGTGTAGTGGCTGCCCTACCCAATACGCCACACAAACAGCGGAGATTTAGTGCAGTATTCCTGGTGGGCATAAAGCCGGATTGATCAGGATGTATTAGTTTGAGAAGGCACGGGGAGAGATGCTGAGCCAGTAGCTTAGCTAGGATCTTAACTTCTGGGTCTAGTAAAGAGATAGGCCGATAGGAGCTGCATTTCTCAGGGGGTTTCCCCTTTTTATGAATTACTACAATATTGGCTAAACGCTGTGTTTCAGGTAGAATACCCTGAATCACACTCTCTTCATACATTCTTACCAGGAATGGGGCAATCGTGGTGGCATTTGATTTATACAATTCGATTGGAAGGCCACTAGGACCCATAGCCTTACCGGACTGTAAAGAACCAATAGCATTAGATATCTCTTCGGCCTTCAGAGCTGCCTGAAGGCCTTCAATGTCCTGGGCGCCCAAAACAGGCAGCGGCAAGGTAGCCAGCAGCTCCGTCGCTTCGGCCTGTGTAGACGACTGCCTGGAAGTGTATACCTGTTTGAAGTAGCTGGCAAAGACTCCCGCTATATCGGTTCTGTCCTGTACTATATCTCCACCCTGCCCAACAATCTGTGCCACCCACCTGTCTGCGAACTCTCGTTTGTCCAACCACGCCTGTAACTTGCTAGCTTTATCCCCTATGTCATATATACAATGTTGGGTTGCTCGATATTGAGTTCTAGCTGCCTCTTCAGCTACATCCCTGTATTCTTTTTGCTTTATGGATAATTTATGCGCCGTAGCCGGCGTATGGGAGGCCACCAATTCGGCTTCAAGCGTGGTCACATCCTTTCCTAAGTCCTCCAGTTGTTTACGCTTCTCTTTCCTATGACCCGCAACTGCTGCCACTCCATTACCCCGGATTACCACCTACCCCGGATTACCACCTTGTAGGCCTCCCAGAGCGTTACATCCAATGCTACCGATCCGTCATTTTCGGCGAAATAATTTTTAGTGTCTTTCATCAACTGCTCCCTTATCGCCAGTACTTTAACATACCAAGGATTAAGTATCATTTCATGCCTGGTTGGGGGGGGACGCCACCATAGTACGTCACAATCGGGGAATAGTCAGAAATCCCCCTGGGAAGGAAGGAAGTTTTATCGAACATGGGGAGCTGAGGGGCTTTACAAAAGAAGTAGTCGATACGGGACAAACTCCCATGTATCCCAGAGTGAAATGTGTATTGTAAGGAAGTGGGATTACAGGTTCTCCACACATCGATCAAGCCCAACGCCTCTAAACATTCGGCCAACAATTTCCCGGCCGTCTCTCCCCTCCTGGGTGGTAAGCGATCCAGCTCCCCATTAAGAGCAGCATTACAGTCACCCCCTTGCAGTACATCACCATCTGGTAATTTTAACATGTGTGGTCCCAGATCCGCCAGTGTAGTGGATTGTAGTCGAGGGGGCACATAAAGAGAGGTTACATTAAGGGGTCTCCCCTCCCATTGCCCCGAAACCGTAACGAACCTGCCCAGTGGGTCCCGGGTAACTTTGTGTATCTGGAATGGAAGGGATTTTCGCACCAGAATCCCCACCCCTCGTAAAACCGGAATGAGCCACTAATTTATATCCCCATCGATTAAGGGCGCAGTAGAAGGAACCCTGAATGTGGGTCTCTTGTAGCACGACCAGATCAGGGGCCTGTCGTTTCAAATATTGCAACACAATTCCTCGCTTGATTCAATCACCCAATCTATTCACATTCCAAGAAAGCATTTTAAGGCGCCCCAATTGCGGGATAGATCCTTGTTCAGTACTCATTTATCTGCAACATAGGACTCTGATACATGTAGGATAATCAAGAGGCAATATTGACAAATCTTCCCACCCCCCCTCCTCGCGGCAGCATAGAATAATGAACACCAAAGCAGTGCTGTATGGAAACCACCCTTAAGAACGACCCAATACACCATGGAAGAAGCCTCATCTGTAAAATTGTACTGTGCATACATAAAAGAGCTACAACTAAACACATTAACAAACCCTGGTACCCACCCCCACCCTGCCTCCCTGCAACGTGGACTTCGAACTGCCCACCCCCCAATTTTGCAGAGCGCCTGTAGACCCCAATCAAACTACTCTTTGAAGGGAACGTTACTCCGCCAAACAACCCAGAAAGTCACTTTGCTAGTCCCCCCAGTAACCCATTGAGAAGCCCTTAGGAACCATATCGTTTGAGCCAGAAGCCAGACCGCACAGTACATTTACACATAGTCCAACCGTCACCCTGTTCCGTTATAACGGGTCAATGCAGGACGCCCGATCTATTAGTCCCTGGAGGCATCACAGATAGAGAGGGGGAGTCAACCATCCCTTCCTCTATCCCACACTATGCAAACAACCCCCTCCCGCAGTAGGCCAATCAATACTCATCGTAACTATGGTTTGACAGGGGTCCATCACAGTTCAGTCGGGCAAGATGGGACCCAGCCTCTGGAGATTGAATTCCCCATCATTCATCCCCGTTTCATGCAGTTCGTTCTTGCTGGCTGTCCAAACTCCGCACCGGACTCGGAGATGATCGCTGACGAGCATTAGAGAAGCGCCAACTCTCGAGCCAGTCCCAGGTCTCCTCTGGGGTCTGGAAAAACCACGATTTCCCTTGTGCGAGTACCCTTAGTTTAGCCGGAAAGAGCATGGCATACTTAAGGTCGTGACCACGGAGTGCCCGTTTAACTTCAAGAAAAGATCTGCGCCTCTGTTGTACTTTATAGGTGAAATCCGTGAAAAAGGTGATAGTTGAATTTTCAAACTTAAGTGGTGGGGTCGTCCTGGCCGTCTGAAGGATTATATCTCTATCATGAAAGTTAAATATCCTCGCCAACATGGGACGGGGGCACCAGGCTTTGGGGGGCCCCCAGGCACACGATGGGCTTGTTCCACAGAGAAATACTTGGAGAGGGACCGGGGCTGTAGGTGTTTCTGAATCAATTCCTCAACAAACAAATCAGCGGCCTGGCCTTCCGACTTTTCAGGAACTCCCAAAATGCGTACATTTATTCGTCGGGCGCGCCATTCGTAGTCCTCCAATTTAGCCTCAAAGTCCGAAGCTTGGGCCTTTAATCGCTTCACCATTACTTCGAGGGACTTCGTTGAAATGTGGAGAGTTTTCACTGAGTCTTCCGTTTCTTTGACCCTGTTGCCCATTTTGTGCACATCAGCACGAATGAGGGTAATCTCCGTTGTGACCGTGTCAATCTTCTGCTACAACGCCGAGCGAACCCCCTGTATGGCCTCCATGACGTCGATGAGAGACGGGCCCTCCGTAGCCACTGGTTGCTTCACCTCCATTTCAGTTTGTTTTTCCTCCGATGCGTCAGCTTTGGAGTGTGCGAATTTAGAGAGTTTCATCAGGCTGGATTGTCTGGAGCCTTTGTTGGTGGCCATGTGGTCAAATCTGCAAGCACTGCTGATAGGCAAATGTGAGGGGTATTGGGGCGTGTCTACCGGAGGGGGCCGGTGCCAAACGCAAGATGAGGGGTACGATTATCAGACAATGTGCAGCAAGCCCCCACTGGACTGTCTATATGGAACCAAGCGGAAATCAGGTGTATATCCCACACTGTATCACCACCCTGCCCTTCCGTTAGAAAGACGAAGAAGAAATCAGGCATTCCTAAACCCAACGAGGCAAGGTAGTGCTTGAGTCCCAAGAACCCAATGTGTCCTGGTTATTGTGCCGTTCCACTGTAAGAGCTGGTGCCCCAATCAGTGATCCCAAACTGCCACACAGCTCCAGCGGGGGAGGGGCACCGCACTACCCCACAATAGCAGCCCCGAACAGAGAGAGGCCCCAAATGTCAAAAATTGTCCGGTGGTGCTGAGACTTACATCGGAGGCTGGAGGGGGTCTTGTCACGTCGTCTCTGGCCCCCAGGGCAGCGTCAAGGGCCGAATAATAGTGTCCGTTAAGCTTCGGGCATGGATTAGCGCTCCAGAGCCCACCCGGCACAGCCCCACACCCCGCCAACAGCACCGCCGCCGAACAGACCACGGGGGCACCACCAGTATCACGATATGCCCCCCGCCGCCGAGCGACAGCCGAGCTGAACGCGGAGCACCGCACCACGCCCGCAGGCCCAGTTACAGCAGCAGGACTCACGCAGAGCGGCCCCGGACGGCCCCACGGCCAGCGCATCCTCGCGGCCCCGGTCCGGAGCCGCAGATCGAAAATCTTGGGGCTGAGCGAGCGGTTCTTCACCAGCGACAGATCGGGTGACTACTTGACTCAGCGGGCATCCAGTTCGATGGCTGATGCGGGCAATACAGATATTTTAACGGAGTTTGGGGGAGAGTTAAAAGTTAGAAGCTCGGAGCCTCACTCCAGTGTGGCCATCTTGGGTGTTGGCTAGCCACGCCCCCAACACCAGGATTCTTGATCATTTGACACGAAAATTATACGAGATGAAGCCACCACCCAGACCCATTCAATATGAAGCTTTAAATGCATGGGAGAAAGTTGCAAGGGAAAAAGAGAGGGAAAAATATCAGAGGAGAACCAATAGAGCATTGAAGAATTATACAAATGCCCGGTGTGATGAGGAACAGTGTAGATGAAGGAAGGCAATTATAGAAAGAACTAAATTATATCCTGCAATTACATCAGAAGCTGATAAGAAAGAACATGGGACAAAAATCCCATAAAGAAAGAGGAAGATGAGTCAGATACGGATTCCTGTGATTAAATATTAGAACAAATGTTAAATATCGGAATCCCACTGTATGCCACCCCTCTTGATCAAAAAGAATTAGGTGTTAGTTCAATTCCAAAAGTGGCTACTGCCCCTGCAGGTCTCGGTATTACACAAATTGAAAGACCTTTGCAAATCCTGCAACTTGTATCCCCAGTTGTGACCAGATCACAAGTTATAATTCCTACGATGACACTTACGGCTGCAGGGTCTAGCACATCCCAGGTGCCTATCATTCCTGCTCAGACTACAACTCGAACTGTTGTGAGTACTCTTCCAATAGCAGAAATAAGGCCAGATACTCAGGAAGCACCTACCTCTAGATTTGTTCTGATTTCTCAAAATTCACAGATAGTTTTATGGAAGCCCCACAGATGATACAAGCATCGATAGATGAATGGAATTTGGTCTTTACTGCTCCAGTGGCTCCTGGGGATCTAAATGTTACTGAGGAAGGATATATACCATCTTGGGTTGAGGAGATGACAGGGAATAAAAAGGCAGAGAGTGTTGAGGCACAAGAAAAACCAGAGATGGAAAAAGAGAAGCTATTAGACATACCCACATTAAAGGCAGAATTAGAAGAAATAATTAAAGGATGTTTAGAGTTTGAACAGCTAGAGCAGTATCAGAGAAAATAATGAATTTACCTGTGTAGGGAGATTACACAAAGAGCAGCTTTAGTGCATACAGGTTGACAGAAATAGCTCACAAATATAACATAGATCTCAGCAATAATGTGAATCTACACAGAAGCTATAGGGTTCATTTGGATGGTCCAGTCATAGAAAACATGAGGGTTACAGGAATGCGTTTGCACGTTGTAGAATTGGTTACATGCATTTGCAGATAGAGAGAGACTGAGAAACCCAAAATTAAATGGGCAAAGAAACATGAAAAGAAAAAGAGGGAGTCAGACATTGCAGGAAGCCAGAGTGAACAAGATGAGGGAAGGCGACAAGTTACCCACTTAGAGAAATAGCAGGAGGAATGTATGTACATGTTCCTTGGAGTCAAGGTAATCTGACTGCATTCATGAATAATCTTCCCAAATTGAGAGACAGGCCTGTGAAGTGGTATGCACAAGTGGAAAGGTTCATAAAGATTTCAAAGGTGTTGTGGACTGATTTCAATATGTTTTTGGACATTGTGGTACCTGCTGATTTATGGGCTGAATGTAAGACTATGGAGCAATGGTCTAAGGGAGAACCAGTGAGGGAAGTTAGAACTAATGCACCCGCACCTATTGTGATGGAAAAACATGAAGCAGTTATAGTTATTACCTTTTTAAAGGGCAGAGTACCTGCAAAAGATTTGGATTGGCTAAAGATTAAAAGAACTACCCAAGAACCGAAGGAAACTGTGCATGAATATTATGAGAGATTATTGCAGGTGTTTCAGCAGCACAGTGGACATGAATATCCTGAGGAGAAGGGTAACGGGATTTTCGTATCCCAGTTTTTTTTAGATCTGAAGCCAGAGATCTGTTCACACATAACCCAAAGCATGAACTGCTTGCAGAATAATTCACTAGATGAAATTTTGAGATACGTAAAATATTGCAGTGACGAGTTAGACATGAAGCAGAAGAAAATAATAGAAAAACCCATGTTTGCACATAGCATGCTAGCTCAGAAAGGTTTTCAGAATCCTTAATTTACAAGTAATCAAGGAAGCATGCAGGGAGTTGTTGTGCCACAGGTTTGCTTTCCGGAAAATCAAGGAGAGATGAATGTGTCACGGGGTAGAGATGTTCCTGTGGGTACAGGTTCTGGAGTAGAGATTGCCGCTATGAAAAACATTACTTTCTGTCACATCTGTCATAGAGTTGGACATTGTAATAGGGAATGTCTATATAATCCTGACAATGCTGGAAGAAATGTACAGATGCCGCGAGATATGCAAACTCAAAATGTGCCCGCCTAGTAAATGCAAATGCCAATACAGGGACAGGCTCCAATGATACCTGTTGCACAGGCGGAAATGGAAAACCCAAAGTTTAATCTAAATCAAATGCAAAAATGAATACCAGTCAATTTCCGAATGCCTTGCCAATATTTCAGAATCCAAACTAGAACACATTACAACAATTCCTGTTATCTGAAAACAATGGTTCCGTTTCAGTTAATTGTCAATGACATTGCCTGAGAGGGGAGGAAGATTGCATACTTGGCGCAGTCTTAGAGGTAGAGCAGAGTGGCCCATATGTAGATGCAGAAGTCTATGGTCACCCCATATAATTTCTTATTGATACCAGTGCTACCCATTCCACTGTTAGAACAGCTGAAGTCCTAGACCTACCTCTCTTGGGGGAAAACTATCCAAGTTGTAGGAGTTACAAATAAACAAATCCTAAACCTAGTGTCTGGAAAGGTTTCAGTAAAATAGCCCAAATTAAAGAAAAGCACCAATTCGTTATTTGTAATTCAAGCCCTGTGAACCTTCTAGGAAGAGATTTGTTGTGCAAGTTAAATTGCCCTCTATATTGCATTTCAGATGGTGTTGCTTCCCAGACACATGATGAGGATGTAGATTTTAAAATAATCAAATAACAGGTTGAAACAGGAATATTCCTTTGCTAGCCATTAATGAAGTTCCTGAAGATCTGAGAGAAACAGTGAATGCAGGAGTTTGGGATTTTGCAGGAAAAGACATCGGACTCATTAAAGGTGTAGAACCAGTTTGAATCACTGTGAAAACAAATGCTGCCTATCCCAGAACACCACCATATCATTTGACACCAGAGACGACTGCAGGAATACAACCAGTGATAGATGACATGCTACAAAAAGGAATCCTGAGGGAACTAATCGGAAGTCCATGTAACTCTCCAATAATGGGCTTGCAGAAGCCCATCAGTAAATAAAATAGGTTACGATGTACGAAAGGAAATTGAAATTGACGTGCCCTGTTGTCCTGTGGTACCGAATCCAGCTACCATATTGTTTCAAATCCCATATACTGCAGAGTGGTTTACCGTTATTGACCTGTGTCATGCTTTCTTCTCAGTGCCATTGCACGAGGAAAGCCAATCCTTTTTTCATTTCTATTCCAGCAGAAGGTATTAACATGGTGTTGTGTCCCACAAGGGTATACAGAGATATCATCCATTTTTAATCAAATCCTAAAAATAAATCTAGAGACTCTGAAAATGGCAGGCATGTCAACCCTTGTGCAATACATAGATAACCTGCTTGTGGCATCAGAAACACGAGATGCATGTAAACATGACACCATTGCACTCTTGAATAACCTGGTTGAGAACGGATACAAAGGCCCTGATTATGATGCCGGTCGGGCGAACGTCCAACCGGCACCATGTCAGAATAAACACCGGCCAACTAGTGGTCTGCGGTTCCATCAGACGAATTAGGATTCGACCGCCCATGAGGTGGTCGGAAACATCAATTTTTCAATTGTGCTTATGCAGAGGCCTGAAAAGGGCCGGAGCACAAGCCTCATTGGCAAAATGGATATTTGCAAACATCCATGCATCATCTGCCAGGCACCATATGGTGTCTGGCACACAGGGTATGGATGTTTGGGGGGCACCACAGGTGCCCCACAGGCCTCATAGCAGAGGCTGCGGAGGGATGGGGGCCCTGCTAGGGACCCCCAAAGTGCGTTTCCAACAGCCTTTCAATGGCAGTCAGACGACCATTGAAAGGCTGTCTGAAAGGGACATCGTAATCCCTACAGTGGTGCCTGAGCAGGCACCACCCTTATTGTAGGGAATTTCATTCCGACCGAAGGTTGGAGCGGCTCTTTGAGCCTGTCGGAATCGTCGGTCAGTCCCTCCGCAGCTGCCTCCGACCCCCACACATCATAATGCTGTGGTCGGACTGCGGCACCAGATGTTGGCCGGAACGCAACTGACGGCCTGTCAGTTGCGATCCAACCAACATCATAATAAGGGCCAAAGTGTCTTCAGGAAAACTGCTGTACTGTTAAAAAGAGGTTCCATTTCTGGGGCACATTATTGTGAAAGGAGCTATGAAAGTGTCACCAGAGAGAGCTGAAGCAATATTGCAAATGAATCCACCACAAACTTGGCTACTGTAGACAGTGAATACCAAACTTTTCTTCGGTTGCCAAACTTCTACTGAGGTTGATACACAGAGACGTGTCTGATCCAATTCCATGGGACAACAAATGTACAAAAGCATTCCTCGATCTGAAAGACAAATTGTGCCATGCCGCAGCACTAGGAGTGCCAGATTATACAAAAGAATTCAAATTGTTCTGAAGCAAGAGAGATAGGTGCGCTCTCTCGGTTTTAACTAAAACACATGGATGATCTTGCGAGCCTATTGCGGAAAGAAAAATTGTGCCACGCCCCAGCACTAGGAGTGCCAGATTATACAAAAGAATTCACATTATTTTGCAGCAAGAGAGATGGGTGCGCTCTATTGGTTTTAACTAAAACACATGGAGGATCTTGAGAGCCTATTGCCTATTTTTCAACACCCTTGACCCCGTTGCAGCAGGTCTTCCCAGTTGCCTTAAAGCGTTAGCTGTGGTGAGCACAAGTTTGGAAAAGATTGAGAACATAGTGCTTGGATACCCTTTAACTGTCATGGTCCCACACTCTGTGGACCTACTGTTACCAAGAACAAAGACCCATAATAAATTTACCCGATATGAACAGACTATACTCTTGTGACAATATTGTTTTGAAACTATGCACAGTGCTGAACTCTTCAACGTTTTTGCCTGAAAATGATGACGAAAATTGTGTTGAAAGTGAACTTGTCACGGAATTGTGCACCAAACCCTGCCCTGATATTAAGGATGAACCCCTGATTGAGCCTGATTGTGGATTATTCATCGATGGCTCATGTTTGAGAGGAAATGATGGTACACTTAGAGCACCATATGCTGTGTGCACCATAAATAATGTGGTCAAAGCCTCATGGCTTCAGAAAGTTTTTTCTGCCCAAGTTGGTGAACTGATTGCACTTCCTAGAGCCTGCAGTTTAACTGCACAGAGGAGAGTCACCATATTCACTGACAGCCAGTATGGGTTTGGTGTCGTCCATGATTTTGCACAACTGTGGTCACAGAGGTGTTTTCTCACTTCCTCAGGTACCCCAATCAAAAATGGAACATACGTCAAGGACCTGTTGGATGCTCTACAATTACCAGGAAAAATTGCTGTGGTGAAGTGTTCAGCTCATCAAGGAGGAAGCAGATACGTTGCCCTGGGCATCCGATATGCTGACTTAGTAGCCAGGTATTATGCAGATCTGTGACTGGGGGTGAGTGTTTGAAAGGTTTCAGCACTCCGTCCATCATCTTGTTGTATTTGCTATGTTCGTCCTAAGTGGCCAAGGGTATGCCCAGTCGTGGGTCCCTTGCTCGTTGTCCCTCTGGATTCAAGATAGCCTTGCTGATGAGGGGTAATACCCCGAATCCGGTCCCAGGATGCTTGTTTCTGGTTCAGGGAGGACCTGGCCTGGCAATTCAGGCTGGACTCTTCCCATGAGGAACGGGGTCAAGACTGATTTGCATATGGCTGGGTCCACACTGGGGTGGCATAGTGAGCAAAGGAACAATGGATTAAACCCAGATCTGTGACTAGGGGTGAGTGGTTGGAAAGATTAAGCTCTCTGTCCATCATCTTGTTGTATTTGCTATGTTCGTCCTAAGTGGCCATGGGTATGCCCTCACGTGGGTCCCATGCTTGCTGTGCCACTGGATTCAAGCTAGCCTAGCTGATGAGGGGTAATACCCTAAAACCGGTCCCAGGATGCTTGTTTCTGGACCAGGGAGGACCTGGCCTGGCAGTTCGGGCTGGACTGCTCCCATGAGACCACAAGACTGATTTGCATATGGCTGGGTCCAAATTGGGGTGGCAAAGTGAGCAAATAACAATGGATTAAACCCAGATCGGTGACTGGGGGTGAGTGGTTGAGAAGTTTCAGCACTCTGTCCATCCTCTTGTTGTGTTTATTATGCATTGTTAGCCTGTTCCTGTAATGGAAATTTCACATGTGAGTCTGAAGCGGAGAGTTCTTTTGCAATGTTGATGAAAGTTACTGACACATGGGATAAACTGAAGTGGGTGCAGGAAAGCATGTCAGAGGCAGAGCAGAATGGTTGGGTAAAAGCAGGCTGTGAGAAAAATGCAAACGACATTTGGGTGTCTGCAGGTGGGAGACCAGTATTACCGGATAGCTTGTTGTTTCCTTTTTTTTATTTTTTTATTTCCCCAGAGAGGAGCATTTTGAATAAATACAATATACAATATACAGGTAATACCAAATGTATACAGTGAGATTAAGAATTCATACAAAAAGCTAAAAAATAAAGCAAAAAAAAAAGCTTGTGCCATTAATATGAATAGACAAATTGCTACATCGATTAATTACAGATGGCCATTATTTCTAAGAATAGGTGGGAATTTCCATAATGCTAAAAAGTGCGATCAAACTCCCGAATTATGGTCCCTATTTAACCAGCTCGACATAGGGAGCCAAATCTTTTACCCCCACTTCCTGACTTGTCGCCCTTTACAATCATATAAGGTTCGTTCTAGATTGTAGATAGCAATTAATCGAGCCAGCCATGCTTGAAACATTGGGGATCGGGATCTTTCCATCTTGATACAATAAGTAGTCTAGCAACTGTAACTGATATAAAAACGAAGCTAGTCTGCCTTGAGTCTAGCGGGCTGCTGTTATCATGTACCACTAGCATCAGGGAAGGGGTGAGACACACCCTTCTGCCGAGTACCTTCTCCCAGAAATTATCCAAACCATTTTTTAAGGGTAACAACTTATTGCAACCATAAAACATATGAACCACATCGGCCGGGCCAATCCAACACCTGGGGCACTTATCATTCTCCCTTTTTTTCCAGCTAAATAATCTGGCTGGGGTGACGTATAAGTTAAAAACTGTTTCAAAATGCTGTGCCTTCAAATTCACTGAGAGGAGGTTTTTTTTGGCCAGTTCTAATGACAGATCTAAATCAAGATCTGTATTATCAAGTTTGCTAGCCCAGTTTGACTCGGTCTTCTCCATATCGTCTGGCACGTGATCCAGCAGAATACTATATAGATGTTTTATCTTATAATCCATATTATCAATTGCCTCGAGCAAAAGGATCTTGGTCAGGGGCACCCCCAATCTACGTTTATTAAAGAAAACCTTTACTTGAACATACTTAAAATAAGAACTGTCTGGTATTCCGTAATCCCTCTGTAATTCGGAAAAGGAGCGCAATTGATCTGATTAGAAACTATACCCAATCTTTGCGAGGCCATGTAGCTCCCATTGTTCCCCCATCACGTCATAGAAAATCGGGGGGAAAGCGCCGAGCGCCAAAGTGGTGTATACCTACTATACTTTAAAATCATGAACTTTCGGATTCTTCCCCAGATTTCCAGGCATTGATGATAATTTTAAATTGCGCCTTCTTAAAATAATTAGGCTCCAATTGACGGAGCAATAAAGCCCCTGCCGCTTCCCCAACTGCAAGCTCGTAAATAGTTGGGGGGCCCCCAAGCCCTTCAGGGCACTCACTGGGGTTCCGTCCAAAAAGAAGTATGCTCATCTGTTGTAAAAGTGCAGCCCAGCAATAAAACATAAGGTTAGGAGGGGCCCAGCCACAGTGTCCCTGAGGGAGAGTAAGCAGTTTCAGAGATCTTCTAACCTTGCCGTACTGACAAATAAAATTAATGAAAATGGAATCCAATGTTTCCAATATAGATCCTTCAATTTCTATAGGCAGGGACCTAAACAGATATAATACCTTAGGTAACATTTCCATCTTAAGGATATTAATCCTGCCGGTGATAGACAAGAGTAGCACATTCATGCGCCTCAGATCAAATGACATCTTGCTGATCAAAGGGTTTAAATTAATCTGAGTAATTGTCTCTACCTTTGAATTAATCTTGACCCCAAGATAAGTAGAAGTGGCCACCCGCCGAGTATCCTGAAGGAGGATGTTATCTGTGCATATTATCTGGGTTTTTGCTTTGTTCAATAGGTATCCTGTTATTATGGCAATATCATCTGCGTATGCTAATACGTTTGTGTCATAGCCATTAGCAAAAACCAGGGTGATTTCCTGATTATGTAATATCTGCTCAATGAAGGCATCAATGTAAAGAGCAAATAGGATAGGGGAGCAAGGGCACCCCTGCCTTGTTCCTTTAGCCACTGTTATAATATCTGAGTCTTTGCCAATTAGCTGGAGCCTAGCGAACGGATCTACTTACATTGCCTTAATAGCCGTGATCACCTTAGGACCGAATCCTTTGGCTACCAGGGTCTCCCATAGATATTTTCATGCCACCCAGTAAAATGCTTTTTTAGCGTCAAGGAGGATCATAGCCATCTGGCCGCTAGTTTCTCTGGTGATGTCAAATAATGTTATTGCTCGCCTTATATGGTCAGTTGTACCCCTTCAGGGTATAAAACTGTGCTTCCATGGCGTAACCAGATGGGCTATGACCCTCCCTAGGCAAATCACCAAGATTTTAGAATATATTTTAGCATTCGTATTTATCAGGGAAATAGGGTGATAGGAAGTAGGGCTATCCGGAGGCTTATCCTTTTTAAGGAAGATGACGATGTTCGTACATATGGCGGGCGGGCGTCCGCTATGTTGCACCCCTAGAAACAGATCTTATAGCAAAGGGGCTAATTCTATTTGGAAAATTTTATAGAACTGCAATGGGATCTAATATGGGCCCGCCGCTTTCCCCGAGGCAAGCTGATGTAAAGCATTTTGCACCTCTTCAAGTGACATATCGGCTTCTAATTTCCTTCTAGCAGCTAGATCTAACTTCCTTACCTCCCCATACAGATACCCTCCCTTGAGGAATTCCCGCTAGATCCTGATCTTCCTCATTGTATAGATCCTGATAAAACTCCTGAAAGCCCCATATTATGTCGTCAGGATGTGTATACATCTTCCCATCCTTTTTATTGTGGCTATCTGATTCCTAGAGGTTTTTTGCCTTATCCGTAGGGCTATGAGTTGCCTGGCTGCCTCTCCATATTCATAGCTCTCACTCCTAGGAGTCTGATGTTCTGCTGCAACTTTCTGGGTATAGTAGCTGTTTATCTCTGCCTTAACCAGTGTAATTTTAAGCTGAGTTTGTGCTACATCTACCCCTTGCATAATCCTTGCCAGATGTTCCCTCTCAATCTCAGCCATCTCATCCAGTAATCACCTATTCTCTAGTTCTTGTTATTTCCTAGTATAGGAGGCGAAGCTAACAATCTCTCCCCTTAATCCTGCCTTAAAGGCATCCCATACCATGGCTCGTGAAGCACTATATAACTATTAGTGTCAAAATAATTGATCATTCATTTTTTAATATGCTCGCTAAAAATTGGATCAACCAGTAGTTTTCTGTCAAAGATCCATTGATATCGTTACTTAGAGCTCTGCTGGATCATAACCTCGAGAACCAGGGAATTATGATCAGACAATAATTTCGGCAGTTTCTTTATCCCTGATTTATTCAGAATCCCCCTCGAACTTAGAAAATAGTCCAGGCGGATATATTTTTTGTGTGGGCAAGAATAGTATGTATACCTTGAATCCAGAGGATATTTTGAATCCCAGACATTGATCAAGCCGCGGCTAGACATAAGTGAAGATAGAGCCCTATAAACTCTAGGGGGCATATTAGCAAGGAAGTGGTGATGAGAGGCGTTAGCCTCCCTGGCTTAATGCCTCTCATCGCCACTTCGGAAGCGCCAGGCTGCACCATATTACCAAGGATATGGTGCAGCCTGGTGTTTCCCCCTGCGATGGCGCTAAGTCTCACGGCTTAACGCCAACGCAGGCACCATTGCACCAGAGTGCAAGGGTGTCTGTGAGCAGGGAGGTTTGTTCATGTACAGGAAGGTGTCCCTTCCTGTACATAAACAAACCTTTTTAAAATGCCATTTTGTAACTTACATGTGTGCTGCTTCATGCAGCACATATGTAAGTTACAAAATGGCATTTTAAAAGGTTTGTTTATGTACAGGAAGGACACCTTCCTGTACATAAACAAACCTTGGCATTTTGCTTTTTCCATGTGTGCTGTACACGGCAGCACACATGGAAAAAGCAAGATACGAGGAGAAATGAAGCATTTCTCCTCATATCGTCACCTTAAGACCGGGATTTTCCTGGTCTTAAGTTTGGCGCTGCCACCTATTATCGCCTCTCTTGATAATAGGTTTCAGCATCAAAGTGAATGGGTGTTGCGGTGGAACGCCCACCGCAACACCCACTGCACGCCCCTTTCACGCTAAACTTAGCGTGAAAGGGGCACTATTATCAAGGCAGCGTTAAGCCACTTAACGTGGCTTTAAGCAATGTTAAGTGGCTTAACGCTGCCTTGATAATAGGGAGCTGACCCTATCGCCACCACAACGTCACAAAAAGTGACGTTGTGGTGGCAATAGGGGCTTGATAATATGCCCGTAGGTTTCCTTCCCTGGAATCCACTAGCCAAGGCCCTCTCCACTGCCCGATGAATATTTAGATCCCCACAAATAATCAAAGGAGAGGACCAAGATGCTAACTCTACCTCCAGATCCTCCAACACTTTGGGATCATCTTGATTTGATCCATAAATAGTGCCTACTGTTAATCCAATCTCTAACTCGACCAATGCCCATCTACCAATTGTATCAACACGTCTGCGTTTCACCAATCCTACTTTATTTCTGGCTAAAATGGCAACCCCTCTAATGTTAGAGCTCTGAGAAGAGCAGGCCAATAATGTGTAACCTTTGACTGATATTAGTTCCCCTCTGCCCCATGAGATGTGCATCTCTTGCAGGCAAGTTATATCAGTTGCTATGGCTCTTAAGATCTCAGCAGCCGTAAGCCGCTTATTTTTGTCAATGAATCCACCTATGTTAACTGAACATATAGTAATTCTACCCATTTGGTACAAGGGGGTTGATCATGTCAATTTTTCTCACATCTCGATCCTTGCGTAGTATTAACCTTTCATACCATCTCTTAACCAAATTCCAATCGAGTTCTTTGCTCATTCTCTGGGGTTTTTCCCCCTTATATTTCCCCCCACTGCCATCCCCCTACCCCCTTTTCCCCTACCCCTACTCCTCCTCCCCCAGCCCCTGCCCTCCCAAACCTTGAACCACCAACCCAGCCTCCCCTACCCCTAACCCCCACCCTTCCCCCCTCCCTCCATCCCCCAATCCCTGAGAAGTGTCCAGACTGCATATCGGTCTGTGTGGAGATGGAGAGCAGCACCGTCGAACCCTGAATATGCTGTGGAAATACTTTACACCTAATTACAAAAAAGAAAAAGATTCCTCATTCTAAGCCCTGGTGCCCTGGTGTCCCTCTGACCCATTCTATATATTCTTCTCTGCAGAATCGAGCCTGACCCCCATATATAAGAAAGAGGGAGAAAGATAGAACAAAAGAAGAGAAATTTAGATAAAGAGGTGCATAATCTCCCAAATCAAGCAAATTATATTTTATGGTCTTAGCTCCATCAAAAATGTGTTATCCTTGATTTCCGAGGTGAAGAATTGTGTCTGACCTCCGCAGATCACTTTCAGGCATGCAGGATTGTATAAAAATGCTTGGGCCCCTTTGTCCTGAAAGGGTTTAAGTAATTGGCGTAATCGCTGATGCCTTTCCACCGTAACATGACAAATGTCAGGTCTAACGAAGAACGAGACATCACCAGAATTTCACTTAGCTTCAGGTCTAGCTTTTTCAAATATTAGCTATCTTAAAAGGAAGTTCCCGAAGAATACTAAGATAGCTTGTGGTTTTGAGCCTTCTCTGACAGTCTGTCTTAGAGCAATGGGAACCCTGTGGGCTTGCTGAACCTCTTGTACCCAGTTCTAACCAGTACGTTCTGAGAAAGCATTGCGTAAGAGCTCCACTGTATATGCTCTGATGTCTGCTCCTTCCTTCCCTTCTGGCACTCCCAGGATCCCAAGTTATTATGCCGCTGGCGATTCTCCTGTTCTCCAGTTTCCACTGAATATCAATAAGTTGCGCTTCTTGTGCCTTAGTCTGGGTGTGGGTGTCGGTTAGGTCTGCTTCACTACTAATAACTCTTGTTTTGAGGTCCATCAAACGCTACAGGTCTTGGTCAGCTTTCTGACGGCACCCTGCACTTTTCTTGCTGCATTTTGCAATTTGCGAGCATCTTGTCTTGTCTCTTCGCGATGTGACAGTATGGACTGGAGAATAGTGCCTAATGTAGGAGGGCTTGAGCTAGAGGTACCTTGAAGTGAGGTGAGTTGGACACCGGTTAGGAAGTCCGTTAGAGAATAATCCCATTTCAGGTTCCTGGCCCCTGGCGGCCCACTTTTTTCCCTATCTTCCGTGCTGTCGTGAAGGGGGGAGCTCCAGCCATGTCAAGATCACTGTCATTTTCGCTTGACCCTATTGAGGAACCTGGTCCATCCACTGACCATTCTGCCCCATCCGATAGGGAGAGAAAACAGTCATTGGGATCCATTTCCACTTCTTGGTTTACTTGTACAGCCTCCAGGGTCGAGACCTCCGGTTGTTGGAGTGATTTAAAGGTATGGGGGTCCTTTAGGTGGGTTTGATTTATTGGATCCAAAATAATAGAGTTTGAGGAAGTCAATGTAGCCCCACCCAGGGGGGCCCTACTCAGAACATCATCCACTCCCATCTGAACGGACCCCGCCCCTTTACAACCACGCTGCCGGCCAGAGACCCAGCTTCCTCATTCTCGTTACCCTCCTCTTCACGTGGCCCAGTCCTGGTCGCGACCCCCCTACCAGCCTCATCTCCCTCAGCTACTTTTTCCAATGATAAGCAAGATGGTATTTTCATACCTTCAGCCGAGGGTAAACCAGTCCTGGCCTCTGAGGGGGTACTTGCAGATCCTGACACCATTGCTACTTCATCGCCAGACCCTGGAGACTGTGCCAGTTCTGTCGGCGGTTCTCCTCCACCAACTTGTTTCATTTCCAGGCGCCTTGATTCTGTCTGTTTCCCAGCAGGAGCACGAAGCAGCTCTGGCACCGTAGAGCCAGCCGGGCAGTGATTGATGGGTGCCCTGCCTCTTCCTCTCTTCTCTGGGGCCGCCTCCACCTTCGATGGTAGCGGTGTGCATCTGGAACCCTGCCGTGGTCTTGCACCTCCCAGGGCTCACCTGAGGAGTCAGCGGGGTCTGGTGGAAGGGTGGCAGGCTTCCCCTTCGATGCAGCTCCTATCACTTTGGAGCCCATCCTCCTTACCGCCGGGTAAACCCGGCACAGATTGTAGCCAGAATGAGTCGAAACCGCTGAGGCCAGATGCCCGAGGGCAAGCACACACTCTCGGATCAGCACTGCTCCGGGGCAACCACAGACTTCCAGCGGAGCCTTCTCGGCAGCACACTGAACATCCGAGGGCATACTCGACCGTGACTATATAAATTCCCTTTAATATCCCATTCATGGTTCAGAGTGCTGCTACTCCGACCACATCAAGCGGCCACCATCTTGCTTCCCCACATGTTTCGGATAGCTTGTTGTTTCCAATGACATGATACTACAATGGATACACGCATCTAGGGAGGAATGCCATGGTTAGACTTTTCAGACAGAGTTGGTACAACCCCAGATTAAGAATGTTGGCAGAAGAGATTTGCCTTCAGTGTGTAAGTTGTCAACAGTTAAATGTAGGGAAAAGAACATGTCACTCTAACACACCTAGGGAGATCAGGTACCCATTCAACAGGATGCAGATGGATTTTATTGAGATGTCTGTGCATACCGGGGTGAGATATCTCCTAGTGATTGTTTGTGTCTTCTCAAGATGGGTGGAAACCTACCCAACTAGAAAAACGACAGTCTTACTGTAGCTAACCTTTTATTACGAGAATTAATACCTAGGTTTGGCATGCTGCTTTCTCTTGAGTCAGATAGAGGAAGGCATTTCAACAATGAAGTGATGAAGATGATCTGTACAGCTTTGCAGCTTGAACAAAGAGAAAACTGCAGTTACAGACCAGAAGCCTCTGGTATTGTTGAACAAATAAACGGAACCCTCAATTCTAGATTGGCCAAAGTCTGTACATCAACCTCTCTGAAATGGCCAGATGCTTTTCCCTTGGTGTTAATGAGTATCCGGCGTACCCCTGACAGAAAGACGGGTTATCACCCCCATGAAATTTGATGGGCAGAGCAATGAGATTACCCGCTGTTCCTGCAAATGCTCTTTTGAATAGCACTAACAATATAATATTGGATTACTGCAAAGGATTGACTGATGTGCTTGGTTCTGTCTCTTATCAGGTTTCAGCAGCCACACAAGACCCTCATCAAGAACAGTGCCATGACCTCAGTCCTAGTGACTGGGTCATGATCAAGAAGCACGTTCAAAAGACTTGCCTTGAACCCAGGTGAAAAAGCCCTTTCAGGGGATCCCAGCTACACACACTGCTGTTAAGTGTGCTGGAGGGCCAAACTGGATTCACGCTTCCCACACCAAAAGAGTGAGCAATACAGAAGAAGTGCCTTTGGTCTATGATCCTGAACGAAGAGTATTGGTGGTTGCACCACCAATAGAGAGACCAGCCAGACCAACAGTATCGGTGCCAGTCCAGCCACTGGAAGAGGAAGGGGTGAAGATCAGCTGACGGAAAGTTGAGTACAAGTACCTGAAGTAGCCCAGAGTGGCCTTGAGATCTCTAACAAAAAAGAAACAGAGATCAAATCACAGAATATAAGTGCTACCTATATGATACTGAGACAAGAAGAAGAGCCAGGCAAAGGAAACAGCACTGGAACAAGGAGAACAAATCAACAAGCAGAATGGCCACAAAGCTATGAAAACTAAAATCCAAGGAGAAGTTCTTCAGTAGCTCAAATCCTGGAAATAATACGCGAAGAGGTTGAGTCTAGCAACTAAGGTGGCATAGATCCAAATCAGCAAAACCTAAGAAGATCGAAAAGAGCACGAGATTCCTGTTGCAGATATTCAGCACCTGAATGGTCATACTACGTGAACACTGCTTTGAATGTCATATTGGAAGATTTGTGCAATGAAAATCCTGAACTATTTGAACCTCCCTGAAAAAAATTAAACGAGACTGATGGAAATAATCTAAAGAAAGATTTGAAGTTAAATGGAACTGAAAAAAGAATATTTGAATTGCGCTTATTAGATGTTTGTTGTTTTAGTTCTTTGTTTGAAAGGAGATCAACCTAGGCCCAAGTTGAAAGTAACAGTAGAACAGGGACAACATTTTAGAAGAACACAGAGTAGGGTTAAGGATTGTCTGCACCAAAGAAGCTACATACTATAACTTGCTACAAGCTATTGCACTCAGTGTTTTTTAACTGACTCAGAGAATGTGTTGCATTATAAATAAGTGTAAATATTTCATGGGTTACATTTTTGTAGTAACAGTATTAATAATCACTATAGTACTAACTGGGTTTTGCCTAACGCCAAAGTCAGAGCCTAAAGCAAAAACATCAATAACACACCTATTTAGAACACTAGGGAAGACCCCTATAGTTACTCCTCTGGAAGCTATAAGAAAAATGGTTTTCTAGTAATGTTTATTCTATGTTAGTACAAGAATACACTAACGCCATGGATGCAAAGGATTGTTACGTATGTGCACATTTACCTACTTCAATTTCAGAAGAAGGTTTCTATTACCACATGCCTTTTTTTTATGCTATTTCTTGCAGCATCCTATTGTCATTAGTTTATAGGCGAAGACATTTAGAGTATTTCTATTCTAACCATGATCTAATACTTTCCAGGCTACCATTAACCCCTTCGGTGCTCACGACGGCCGGGGGCCGTCCGAATCCCGCCCACTAATAGAGACGCCCGCACAGCGCGAAAATGCGCCGGCCACGCAAGGGGTTAATAGAGAACATGAATTTACACTCACAAGCAAAGGAGATGGACACAGCCCGGTATTATTTCTTTCCATATTGCCCCATAGATGGTGTGAAGGCTTACACAAACAATTTAACCTGTTTAATGTGACCAATGGAGAAGGGCCTGATTATGAGTCTGGCGGTCCATGGACCACCAGATTCACAGTGGTGCGGAGGTGGCGGTCTAACCACTGCGCACCGGCGGTCCAACCGCCCTATTAAGACTAGGGCAGCTGGACTGCCATTGCACTGACCTATCCGCCAGGGATCAGAGATCCCTTTTATTGGTGCGGTGGTCTGGGGGCGCAATATGCCTGGTGGTGACCTGAGGTACCGCCAAGCATATTATGACTTTCTTCACCGCCAGCGGTCTCGTGGGCGCTCTTCTTCCATGAAATTGCTGGCAGAGAGGAAAGAAAGGGGGCCCTCTTGCCGCTGTGCATGGGGGTGCATGCAGGAGATCATATGTTGTGGCCCCCTGTATTTTTTCACTCCCAGTTCCTGCACAGGAAGGAATGCACAACATGGTGCATTCTGTCCCATGCAGGAGTGTGTACTGGTGCTTCCACGGTGGTTCAGTTTAAGGCTCATTATGAGCCTTTAAACTGCACCTCTGTGGGACCACCATGCCACCCGCCCGCCAGACCACAAAAATAATTGTAATCTGGTGGGTGGGTGGCAGTGAGTTTTGGCGGTGTGGGAGCGTGGCAGTGGCATGCCACCCACTCCTGCAAAAACAAAACTCATAATCAAGCCCAAAGGCTTTAGAAGAGAGATACACTAACATGACTAGAACTATTGACAAGAAGAGCAATGTCTTAAAGAATGCTTGGAAGAAGGAAGAAAATTATTTTAGAAAGAAGATGGTTTACCCTAAGCTGAGACTTCACAGTGAACACAAAAGGAAAATGTGTTTGTACAGAAGAAGGACACCCAAAAGGACTAGACATGTAGGGATTAGTAGTTATGAACACACATTTGAATTAACAGGGGGATCTTAGCAAATTTTACATGGAAATAAAATGCTATTCCACAGGTTTATTACATTTGTGGACGGAATGCTTACTTCTTTCTTCCAGCTGACTGGGAGGGAATCTGCTATTTAGGGATACTAATTCCAAAATTGTACCATCTGAGGAGTTTAGATGCATTAACATTAACACCCGCACACAGACAGAAATGCAGTGCAAACACAGGAACTTGACTAGTAGGAGATATATTTGGAGATGTCATTCCACCTTTAGGCGTCATCTTAAGTGGTGAAAAGATTAGAAAGTTGTCAACAGTTGTTGACAAAATGGCAATCAGCACATCTGAAGCTTTGCTTGTAATAAATACAGAACTAATTGCTATAAGGTTGATGGTTTTACAGGACCAACTTGCCTTAGAGATTTTACTAGTAGAAAAGGGTGGAGTCTGCAAAATTCTTAAATTAACTCATTGCTGTACATACGTACCTGATGAGAGTAGGGAAATAGAAGGTTTTACAAAGACTATTTGAGGGTTAGAACCTGATTTATGTGAATTGGAAACACCGAGATTGTTTGAATATTTTGGAAAGGGAGTTTTCACAATTGGAAATTGGGTTGCAGCAGCAGGAAAGGGTGTATTAAAGGCTATTCTAAGGTCAATAGCAATAGTGGGGCTTTGTCTAATATTTCTTTATGCACCTATTTTTGAGCTGTAGATGCAAAGGGCCTCATTTATGAGTTTTTGCTGTAGGGCAGCGCTGCATGCCTTCCTGCTGTGCTGCCCCATGGCAAAAGAGAAGGGAAGGAATTCGCCGTATCTATCAGATATGGTGCATTCTTGTCCTTTTCTCCTGTGTTGGCGCACAATGGCCTGCCAAGCGCCAACGCAGGCACCGTGGCACCATGGTTTCAAGGGTGCCTGCATTGCAGGTATGATTGTTTTTGTACAGGAAGGGAAACCTTCCTGCACAAAAACAATCACAAGAGGCTTTTTCCTCTTTCTATGTGTGCTGCAGAATGCATCACACATAGAAAAAGGAAAAACGAGGAGAAATAAAGATATTTCTCATCGTTGTGCCCTGGGGAGGAGTAAGTTTTTGGCGCTGCCTCAGAGTTACGATTTCTAGTAAATCTGGGGCAGTGTCAAAAAGCCATGGATGTTGCTGTTAACGCCCACAGCAACACCCATTGCACGCTCCTTTAACATAGAAAACTGCGTTAAAAGGAACGATATTCACACGGCACCATTAAGCCAAAAAAAGTGGCTTAGTGCTGTCTGGTAAATATGGAGCAGGCTCCTGCGCCACCGGAGGGTCACAAAAAGTGACTCACCGGCGGCGCAAGGAGCTTATAAATAAGCACCATATTTCGCAAGAGAAAGGAATGGTTGGAAAAGAAATTATATGAGAAGAATTTGGGTTTGAGGGGCATTATGAATGACAATTACATGAACTCTTTCAAATATAAGGGCTTGAAAAGAAAAAGACGAGACTCAACTGATGATGAAAGTGCACTCTGAAATGGACTCACATGCAATACCTAGATTTGTGATGATTAATAAAATCATCAGACGGGGATTGAGGAAGTTTACATTTATGATGTAAATTTAACACATGACAATGTAAAAATGTTTCTTAGCATTAATGTAGGAAATGAGTGTCAATATAGAGGTTCGAGAAAATGTGATTTTATTAGACATACAAAAAGAGAAAATGCTGCTTATTTTTGCAGAAAGCTCCCATTTCTGTTGTTCTTTCACTTCTAGGCCTTAATATTTTCTGTTATTCATTCCTTTTCCTTTTAATAAAAGAAATGCCTTTATGTAAATTCTGATTTAGCATCACAATTGAACTGTAGAGCTTAACATCTTCATGAAATGTGCTCTTTGCTGCAAAATGTATTTCTTTTCTTCCTCACACCATATGACTTCATCGTATTTTAGATAGTTACCTCTGCCACATGCTTATAATGAACAAGTATGTTGCTATAGATTCAAGTCTCATGATCTAACCAGGACATGCTAGCTATTAATGTCTCATTTCATAGAGCAGCCTATTGTTACACATTGGGACACTGAACAGCTAGCAGAATAGGCTTGCATAGGTTCTCATGAGAATACGCTGTAGCAATGTTCAAATAACAACATGTTGACATGGATGTTTACCGTGGGGATCAAGAGAGAAAACGACAGACCATAGGAAGATCCTTTCCGATTAGCTAGAGATGATTCAACATTCAGAGTTTCCAACATGCTTTGTGCTTTTCTATGTTCCTAGTTGGAGAGTTATTGCATTTGATGCATTCTATGCATATCTTCCCCCTGCCAAGCCCTGTAACACGTGACTGTGCTACTCTTGCCTGAAATTACTGTGAGCTATTGCTGACGGTTATTTTTCTGTTATTCTGATGTCTTTTTGGAGACTTTCTCCATGCTGATCATAGCTACTGCTGTGATTATTTCCTTACACATGTGTTAACGGTTGCTATTGCAGATGTTAGGGAACTCGGCTGAGTTTCCAGAACTTCTCTTTATGGGTGTTCGACCTCTTATACCTATTAGCCTGATGCTCCATAATTTCTCTTGCTCTTTCTGGCTAAAATAGGTTAGGTCCTTTAGATTAAGATAGAGATTAATACCTTTATAGAACATGCTGTTATTTTGTTTGCTAATTCTAACCACATTTTTCTTGATATTTCTGTAAACAGACTTATTTGACTAACCTACATAAACACAACAAGCTTCCAGAGGCCTTCCTGAAACTGCCCAGCTGACCAGCACCAACTGGACCTTGCTGTTTTCCCTCAGCTCTGATGCTCTGCTGGAGTGACTCCTGATCCCCAAGAGGTGCCCCAGGTCCTGGACCGTTGGTTGGCATCAGTGTGAACTCCTCCAGAAGAAAAGGTTAAGATACAGAAGTTTAAGGCTCGTCAGAACCGCAAAATGACCTCTTCTTTCCAAGGATCTACTGCCTATGCTCCAGTGGGACTTGCTTTTTGTGTCGACAGTGACCGTCTGCGACAACTGCCATTGGAAAGTTCCAGTGAGACCTGCTCATCGCTCCTACAGCGACAGCATGCATCCACCACCAACATGAATCTTTGGCTACAACAGTGACCATCTGTGATGATCAAACTGCTCCTCGAGCTGACAGCCTCCTCCTTGCAGCCCTGCCAATGCGAACAGAACTTTTTGCGTAAGACTTGAGAAGGTAATTCTTCAGCAGACTAACATGGTCTCTGTATCCAATCCATGCAAAATCAAGATCGGCCTAAACTTTTGACTTCTCCCAGTTTAGCACTACCACCTAACTGTGAGTGGTGTTTTGTGCTTCTTGGCTCTGCCTTCATGAAACAAACGCAAGGCTCTTCCTAGTCAACCAAAATGCTGACCATATTTTGTTAAGGCTGTATTACCAGTGGTGCAGCGGAAGCTTTTTCTCTTTTCTTTTCCTCTTTCATTTTTGCACCCAACAATGACTTTACAACGTTGTCACTTTACTCAGATTCTATACTTCATTCACAGAGGCATTGGTCCTCTGATGGACCTTGCTTCATCACAGTGAGGAGTGAGAAGTCAGGGTGTCAAACTGTTGGCCACCTAATGAGGACCAATAATAAGTAGCCCACTTACAAATTTGTGATGAAATGTAAATACGTTACTCTCAGAACTATGCTATAGACATAGAGTATTGTAATTGGAAGACCAAACCTCCTAAAGAAGTTCAATGTAAAAAGAATCATGCATACCAGAAGCTCTGCTGTGGCTACACAGAACAAGAGCAAAAGAACTTGATGTTCTGAAAATGATCTATGACTATCTCTTTCATGCATTAGAAATCAGATAATTGTAAGCAGAGTTTCTATGGAAAGAACATTAAGACCCATGTAATGAAAAACTCGGACAGAATTTAGATAATTTGGTTATTGTATTAAAAATCTAAAATCAATGCATGTAAGTAACATTTCAAGCAGTTCACTCGTGGGTCTTACATCACATAGTATAAAGCCACACATTTAGTCAAACTAAATGTATTGCTGAAAAAGAATCCATAAAGAGCATGGTTCAGATTAGAGTTTACTATCAGCAGCAAAGGTGAGAGGTCGATTCAAATGAGTTCTCTTTGCATGGGAAAAGGGATCAGATTAGAGTCCACTAAGGAAAGGTCCATTGGCATGGGCAAGGGGAATGGAGCTATAATCAGGAAAGTTCAAGTCTGGTGTCTCACCAGACAGCTCCAAATTGTCCAGCAGGCAAGTCAATCAGCAAAGGGAAAAAGGCAAGGGGAAGAGAAAGTCTGACGCTATAGTGGGTAGGTAGGAAATAGAGAGAGAGAGTCCATCCCTCCTCTTTGGAAAGTCACTTTTTATGTGCCAAATAGTTTATTTGTGACATTATCTGTCACCATACAATGGCCTGATCATCATGTGACCATTTTTCAACTCACCAGGTACAAAATTGATATACCAGCATATTTTACCATGTTGCTTTTGAGAAACAACTGTCCATTCTGTCCACACAGGTTAGTTGACAAAGTGCCTATTTACTTTGTTGCTCTTTATGTATTAAGTCAAAGGGTCAAGTTCCCATCAATTCACTCACAACAAAGTACTCAAAAAATGTGTATTAATTTAAGAATGTTGCATAAAAAGTGCAGATAAACATCATTTGAGGAAACGTAACAAAAGTTCATTACCAGGTTATGAAATAATGCAGCCTAAGTAAAGAGGCAATATAATGCAGTCTAAAGTCAGGATTTCTTATTTAGTCAAATAAACTCATAATTAGGTTCTAGCATAATGAAATAAATCAAACATATCATGTAAATAAATAATTGTAATGTTTGTCAGTGATTATTGCACAGAAATGTCCAACTCTAAGTATGGCCTACTACCACAATTTTAAAAGTACATACATGCAGGCTATTCTTAAAAATCATTATATTAAAATTGTTTTAGAAAATCTAAGACACTAATGCTGTAGAGCATTTATGCTGAAAGTTTCATTCATATACAGTGGAGCGTATTCAATTTGCACCAATTTTTCATTTGCTATGGTGCATTACAATGAAGGCAAAAGAGATGCTAAGTTACATTATTAATATATGCATAATCATATGTAAGACTCATTTGTTATATTGATATACTGCTTCATATTAATTGTTATTTTCCATCAATAATCTTTCATAACGACTTTGTTAAAGTAATAAGATAATCAGTTAATAAACATGTTAAATTCCTTATTCTCAAAATTCTTCTTTTCTATAAATCCAAGCATACTTTTACGGTGCTTTTCTCAGTTTCAGTGCTATTTTTCTTGACGTGTGAAAAGTGTGCATTAGAGTTTCATTGTCAACATTGATTTTTATGTTGTGTAAAGAATGATCAGCTTTTACGCTGCATCACCAGCTCCCCTAATTCTGACTGACATCTGTACATGCCACACTCACTGAATCCATCTGGTACCCAACTCATTATCTCCTCATGAACATTTTAGAACTGTGACATCAGAAAAGTAAAGCGCTTGCCCCGCAAAGGATTCAGATCAGCCACCAAGGTCTATGTTCTTTCCAAACTTGATTATCAAAGCTCTTTTTTTGTTGCTCTGTGGGATTGTGATCTTCTTGCCCTGCAACTAAACCAAATATCTGCCATCAATCAAATGGTTCTCCCAGAAATGACTGGACCAGATCAATACTACGTGTGCGTTACAAGCTTCATTTGCTGCCGATTCGATCCTAATTACAGTGCAAATATTTGCACATCATTCAAACATCCAGTCATGGTAGAATATATTTATTTAAATGAAAAACATATATAGGATAACTTCAAAACTGTCAGTGGCTACCACTCAACCTGTGCTACATCACTAGCTATTGTTCAAGATTAGACATCCCCATCTCTCAATGTAGGAAAACGAAGCACATTATGGTGCTGATTTAGAGTTTGGCAGATAGGGTACTTCATCGCACCAAACTGAAGATCTGCTGGCCTGATTTAGAGTGGGGAGACCTTAAATATGTTAGCAATGGAACCTACTCCGGTTCCGTCGCTGACATACTCCCGAATGGAGCGACGGAGTATAGGCTGTCTGAGGTTTGGTCATTTGACCGCTCGCCCTATTTACAGTGGTCATGGAATGGCCATTTTATGGGCGCTAAGGGATAGTAAAAATGTTTAAATGACCCCTACATCAAAAAACTCCCATGGTGTTGGGATCATTAGTTTTTGTTTTTTCGGAAAACAAAATCCCTCTTTGGAATTTTGTTTTTGAAGAATCAAAGACAAGTTAAAGGTTTGACGGACGGCTGATATGTTTGATGGAGCTATACATCATACTTTTAAATCATTCACAAGAATAGCCATGATGGTTCAGGCCAATTACTAGAATTGCCTGCAGGGCGACAGACAACTCTAAATATGTAGTACAGGTCGCCCTCACGGAGTAAATACCAAACTCTGATCTCTAAATCAGCCCATAAGTCTGATAGTCAGAAAATTATTTAGAGCCCATCGCCTTGCATTTTCATGTAGCTGTTCACTATCCTTTAAGTAGCCAACACCATTGGTCGTCCCATCAGTTCCACCAGCCTAGGTCAACCACGTAGGAGACACGAATCAACACCTAAGGCCCACTATCCCTGGTCAACCACCTCCAGTCCTATGTAGACACTCCATGCCCGATTACTTGAAGGCATGTGCTAATAGGCGCACTGTAAGCCTGCCAGTTAAAAATTGGAAATGCATTTTACATGACCTTTTCTTGTACCCATTGATTAAAAAGGTATACAGTGCAGTGACACCACCAAGATGGCAATACTGTTGCAAAAAATAAATACATAAAAAGGAAAAATAAATGTGGTCATTTAAGAAAGTGTAATACTTATGAACAGTTACTGGTGTCACCATCACGGCACTGCTGCTTCCACTGACTCCTGAAAATAAACCCAACGGGGCATATTATCAAGAACGGCGTTAAAAATTATCGCCGGTTTAGCGGCAGGAAACTGCCGCTAAAGCGGCGATAATGGGCTTGATAATATGCCCTTGAGAATTCCAATAGAAGTCCATGTTCTGGTGTGAACATGGGCTTCTATTGAATTCTCAAGGGCATATTATCAAGCCCATTATCGCCGCTTTAGCGGCAGTTTTCTGCCGCTAAACCGGCGATAATTTTAACGCCGTTCTTGATAATATGCCCCAAGGTTTCTTGCCTTTCATGAAAATAACTAGTTTTGTTAAATAAATCTCTAGTCCAGCTTCACACCTCCTCAGAGAAATTGCATTTCTGGTCTGTGGAGAGAGATTCTTTGTGAAATTTCGAAAATAACTGTGCTAGTTTTAATCAACTGAGAAAGGTTTCACAGAAATGTCCTGCAGTGCCACATTACCTGTTATTTTACTCCGGCTGAGCTCAGTTATAAAGATAATGAAATCTTCCTTCTCAGTGCATGAAAAAAGAAGCCCATTGAAAAAAGACCAACATCTGCAAAGAGTAAGATTGAACAAAAATATACTTCACTCCGTTATGCTTTTTCAGAGGTATGAAGGAAGAAACCCCTTACATTTGCAGTTTCGCGTGTAACTTAACTGCCATTTTGGATCGTTGTCATCGTTCAAACCTTTAAAACGAAGACCGCGCGCGCACGCAGAGTTAGTTACCTGATGCACTTATCAGACTTTCGCATCAAGAACCGATTCTGGGAAAGGCTGGGGTGCACGTGCCGTGCACTGGTTTTCGAGTTGACCTTACACTCTGTGGCACGAAGTCTGACAAAAGCATGGCTATCTCAGTGACGAATGGCGCACGAGCACACTGCCCTTTGTACTTGATCCTAGTAACCGCTCTTCACTCAGTTGGCTCCTGCGTACAGAAATAAAGCGTTCCAGTAAGGTGATACCTACCAAAGCGTCTGCTGTTAGAACCAGCGAAAGAGTGATAAATGACGTGTGTTAGACGCACAATTGCATGTGTCTTTCAGGACGACATGTAATGAATGAGAGACCACCGGTGGTATGAAGATTGTGGAGTACCTGTTTGAGAAACAATGTTCTGCTTCTGGGTAACCGAGGGTGTCCTTTAATAACGAGACACATTTTCACCGGGTAAAAAAGATTTAGAAATTCAGAGTCTCACTATCTACTTCAAAGTAATGCAAGCTTACTTACCTTGAATTTTGAATGTTGCCATTCACTTGTAAAATGCTGTACACAGTGGGCATGTGGAAGCAGAGCACTCTATTTGTCAAGCTTTCAAAAGAAAGAAGACAGGTTTGTCTTAATCAATAGTGAAACATCGTGCCCGAACACAAGAAAAAACATGATAAAAGTCTCCTCAAGCGGCAAAGCGAAAGCAAACACAAGTTAAATTAAACAAGCATTGGAAATGCTAATAAGCCTAGCATTGGCTACCACCATTTTGAGTTTGTCAGTGCTTGCTTTGTTTTCCCATGGGTTTTGCAAAACCTTATTAAATATATAATACTTAAAATTTCTGAAAAAATCAAAAGGCCTAACAGTAGACCTAAAACACTCCTGCGGACTGACATTCACACTTAAAACTCACGAACTAAATTGCCATCATGATATTTTGGTTTGAATAGTTATAAAAAAGATGTGCATTACGGGAACGTCAAAAGAACCAGGAATGCTTCCTATGAAGTGAATGTATATTCTTTTTTACATATCCCTAGGCCGGTGGTCAGAAACAGATTATTAAACTTGAGCCTTGCTGTAAGAAGTTTGTACTGAAAAGAGTCATTTAAACCACCATATTCGACTGAAAACCAGAGGTCTTGAAAATGGCATTAAATGTTGCACAGAAGTTGCATTGTTAAGATATGTTATATTTATTGATAATCATCACTTCGGGCTTTATTTTCATTAGAACGTGTCTCAAATCAAATTTCTTTATGAACTGTCTTCTAGCATTATTCCGATTACCTAAGTTTGCGCTGTATTTGCCCTATAACCTTTCAACATTGCAATCTGGTTTACTAGAATGCTAAATAATAGAAAATACAAACATCTGGGAATGGCCTGATCTGATAGCAGATTATGTAAACACAGGGCCAGCTGAAAATATCGGAACAGCGTAAGTTTGGCTCCACCCTTTAATTTTTGACCAGGCCACATATTTATATTTTTACACATGGCCTCATGTACTCGTGTGATGTAACATTATTATTGTGATGTGGTGCACTAACAGTACAGAAAGTGCATTCAATGTGTAATCTTGACGTATATATATGTTTGCATAGCTAATGTTTTCATTACATTAACCTCCAATTGCAGTTCTATGTATATATCTGCATTTATGTGGTTTGAATAATGATAATTAACTAATACATTGGGGAGAGGATGTGGCCTAACTGCTAGGGCGGTCGACCTCAAATCTGAGGAACCAGGTTCGAGTCTCGGCAACGACGCTCAACATCTTGTGATCCTGGGCAAATCATTCAATCTCCCTGTGCCTAACAAAATTGAATGTGTCTGCCTGCAATGCAACTGGTGCTCATGTAAAGTGCTCTGATACCTTCGGGTTGAGTTCGCGCTATATAAAAATCCCCCAAAAAATATATATATAAACCCATGCATTTATTGAATAGTACTCTACATTTATATTGCAACTGTGTATGTATCCTTAATCATGCATTTAACAAGTTAAGTTTACCACAAGACTTAAGCATTTGGATTCAATGTTTTAATTTCCAATGAGAAAGCTTGCCTGGGTTGTGATGTTTTTCTCTCCTCAGCAGGTGCACTTGCATAGGCTCATGATTAAAGAAAGGCTCATTCTGTAACAAAGATAGTGAGGCTTGAAAGGAGCATCGTTGGCAAGGATGAGGGATGCTAACGAGCGAAGATAGGAAGATGGTCCATATTGTATCTAAAGGCTGAAGGAATGCAAGGACGTTTCAGTGTGTGGGGATCAGAAGAATGGAGTCTACGTGTAATTGCCAAGGTTTTAACGTGAGAAGATGGATGAGTTATGGAACATGTGACAGATGTTTTTCAATGTTCTTTTGGGGTTTTAATTAGTGAGCCTACTTTAGGGTTTAGTCAGATTCCCTTTTAGACTTTGAGAGGTACTGACTTCTTTGCGACATCTCTGTTGTATGGCTTCATGCTATACAATATACTTTTCTTTTCGAGAACTTCTACAGAGGCTCTGCTATACTGACACCTTTCTCATTTAATGGATCTAATTAGGGTTTCCTCATTCAGAATTATTTATAGTAGATTTAGATTAGGAGATTTAGATTTTCCTCATGCTTAACAGGCAAGAGGAACGCAAATCTTATACTGATCTTCAAATCCTTATTTTAATACAATGTATCGTGAGTACTGAATTTCTTGTATGTTTATTTCGCTAAGGCTAAACTTAATTTGTTGTTTTGGCCTACCTGTAGTAATCCTGTATTTTTAGAATATATTCCTGATACTTGTTTATTTCAGTCTGGCTTTGAATTTGTTATAAATCCATGCTTAATCCCATCTTCCTACTCAGAGTTTTACTGTGTGGCAAAATGGGTTACACTGTAATTGTTAAATTGTAGTTGATCCTAACTCCTTTTATTCCTCAGGCACCTAGAAAGTTCCATTGCAGGTAGCAAGGAAGAAGGAGCCCAAATACTATGCGTTAGCAGATGGTAGCAGAGGACGGTTAGGTCCTGAGATACTGGAGCCAGGAGATTTTATATGAGAATAGTTAAGTTCCTAGTCCCAGCCCCAGTTCTAGTCCCAGAGCCTATGTGTCAGTCATAGGATCTGCGGAGGTACAGTGGTTTGTACCGGAGTGGTAACAGCGGAGGAATGAGTATTAATAGGGTTGTGCGTGAACGGCTTATGCTTAGCTTGCCGTGTTATAACAATTGTGTGGTATTTGGAAGAGATGTTTTGAATGTTGTGTGAAGGTAGTGTTTAATGTGGTGAAGTTGAAGTTGAAGTTGTTAATGGGTCAGGCGTGGCTTAAGATCCAGGGATGATTTTAAAAAGTGTAGAAGACACTCTATTGTAATTATCTGCTAAGGTTTTGTGGTGTCTCTCGTGAGATGTCGTCGACAGCCCTATTGAGATAGGGACATTTATCGTTATGTGTTAAAGTGATGTATGATTAGTGAGGTGGACCTTTTGCGCAGAGGGAACCTGTACTGATCAGGGTGATTCCTTGCAAGTCGAGGTTTCATTTGAATGTGTGTCAGAGTAGATCAGAAAGCGTTGTTCCGAATTATTTCTTGCATGATTGAATTCTGTCAATTTCTTTAGTGAAGTAGACAATTGTTATTTGTTGCCATTACATTGTATTTGTTTGCAAGTGTATCACTGAAGAAAGTGCATTCGTGGGAATTGTAAAGGAGGGTAAACCGCTGCAAGGAGTGAGACTGATGTCACAGTGTGCCACCCTGGGGTTGATGTAAAGCCGCACTGTTATTGGTTGTTGATTTGGAACAAGAATTGCGAGTAAATTAGTGTGTTCTTCTTTGAAACAAACAATTCTAATTATGATTATTAATGTACTTATCCAAAAATGAAATTTTTTAAAGTCATACGAGATTTGATTAGGGTAGATGTGACGATACTCATTAGAGAATGAGAAGAAGCACCACCTGAAGCTACTGTGGGTCATTATATGGTGATAAATGTAGGGCTACACACTTATATTTGCCTTAAACAATGGCACAAGATCACTGAAAAGAAAATGAACTGGTGTTTCCACTCAATGGTACATTTAATGTGAGAATCATTGAAAACTTGAGAAGGATTTAATATGAGATGAAACAACTGCCTAAACCTACACAGTTTTAAGCACTCAATACTTGGGAGCGTGCGGCTAATGCCAGAGAGAAAGAGAGATATCAGGGAAGAGCTAGAAAGGCAGTGCACACTTATGCTGATGCAAGATGGGACACAGAGCAGAGGAGGTGGAGAACTGATAAAATAGAAGGTGCGAAATTATATCCAGCATTATTAAGAGATGAAGTGGAGAAAGGGAATGAGAGGAGAAGGAAACAGAAGATGGATGAGATAAAAGAAACAGAAGGGGGAGATGAAAACAGTGACAGCAACACTAGTGATAGTCTTTTAGCTGTATTGCTGTCAAAACGACCACCTCCGTATAATGAGACTCAAACTATGGGAGGGGGAAATGTTAATATAAGTGGAAATAATGGGCTGGGTACTGCACCAGTAATTGTGAACTCTAATGCAATGGGGGATTCTCCTGTGAATAAGGACCAGAATGTGATGGGAGGTAATTCAGGAATTTGTGCCACTGGCACCTCCATGGCTGTTAATACCCCAGATGCGCTTACTGTTCGAGTTAACATTGGACCAGTGGCTTCTATATACAACCCTAATTCTGCAGAGAATGGACACACAGTTTGGCTGTTTCTCAACAAAGAGTTTCAGAAAATGTGCCTACAAGGCTGAGGGTGGGAGAATTTGTTCCTTTAATCCCAGTTAATGGGAGTTTCCCTTGTGGTGCGAGTGCAGACCCAACCGCAAATTAGACTGGATTTGGACCTTTGAGTTAATTTCAGAGGTTGCCAGATTTGGTTTGGCTTACATGGAAGCCAGCCCTGAATGCGCATAGTAGCACACCCACAGTGAAGGCGGTATCTAAAGCTTCTGAGCTGCAGTCTAGTCTTAATGTTCAGGAATTAGATGAGTGGTTGATAGCTCTTAATGCTATATTGAATGGGAGTGGGATTGCAGGATCGAGCCAAGTAACAATTCAGTCCTCTTTCAAGGTAAACCTGGTGGATGGGGGAAAATTGAAACTCAAATTGGATGAAATTATAAATGGGAATCTTAAACTGGCCCGAATAGACACTATTCAACAAAATTAACGTTGGTCCATGAGCAAGGATGTTACTAGAAGAGCAAGACAAGCTTATGATAAATTGTCTGAAATAGCTCATAAATATGAAGTCGATATGGAGCAGACACAGGTTTTACAGAAGAGCCATTGACTCTGCTTTTGTGATCAGGATATAGAGAATATGAGAATACCAGGGATGAAGATGCAAATTTGGGAATTAATTCAAAGCATCCTGATTTGGAGTGTTCTGGATAACTTGGGAGTCAAATGGTCAAAAAGGAAAGGTCCCAAAAGATCGATGGGGGAACCGGCCCTTCCGGAGAGGGAGTGGTGGGAGCTACAAGTTTTCCTTTACGAGAGATACCCAGTGGAGGTTATGTTCATGTGCCTTGGAGTAGGAGTGATCTTGCGTCATTCACTAATGATTTCCCTGGTTATAGGAGAAGCCTGTGGAATGGTACAAACAAGTTGAGCAGTTTGTGAAAATCTCAAAGGTTTTATGGACTGATTTGAATATTTTGTTTGATATTGTGGTCCCAAGTGATTTATGGAAAGCCTGTAGCTACAGAGTGGCCTGAGAGGGAACCAGCAAGAGATCCTTTGGCCCCCAATAAAAAATATGTTCATTCCACTGTTTGTCTGAACGGCCCCAGATTCTCTCCCCCTCCAGCCACTCCATGAGGAGGCAGGCTTACGAAGGAGTGAACCTGGAACCCATTGCAATCCCTTGCACTTGTCCGTACCAATCTTTTCTGAACAAAAACACGTTATTGTTCAAAATTAAATCTGTAATTTCTAATAACATCTCTGTGTGTTCCCATAAGCTTACTGGTCTCTTGTTCAGAAAGATATGTAAAGCAGCCATGGCCTTGCCATGTCTAATGCTAGTATATAAAGAAACAACACATCTAGTGTTACCAACATCATGCCTGGTTCCCAACTGATATCACTCAACAGATTTAGTATATCTTTGGTATCTTGAACATATGAGCGTAAATTCATGATGAAAGGTTGTAAAAACACATCAAAAAATTCAGACAAACCTTCAGTGGGTCCTCCATTTCCAGGAATTATATGTCTCCCAGGTGGAAACAGCTGATTTTTATGTATCTTTGGAATAGTATAAATGCATGGATACCTGGGCGATCCATCCGAATATACATATATTCATCATCATTTAACAAACAGTTGTCATGCCATTTTTCAAGCTTTGATTGATTTTTCTAGTCTGCGCAAAGATTGGATTGTTTTGTACTCTCTCATAGAAAGTAATGCCACTCAACTGGGAATACATTTCTTTATCATAATCCTGCCAGTTCATTACCATTATATCTGCCTCCTTTAATATTACTTCCTCATTATTTTGGAGTGTTTTTAAAGCCATTCTCTCACCATGGCTAAGATTGCCTCTACCCCTCCCTTGATTCTTCTAGGTGTGCCTAGTGTACATTCTGTACAGATAGCCAACCACCAAACTAAAGAAGGTATCACTATTGTTATCCCCTGTAAATGGCGGTGTCCACCTTGATTTGTTTTTCAAACCGCTATCTATGTTACAATTCATCTGTACATTTAAGTCATCCAGGACATTCGCCACAGAAGTAGGGTTGTCTTACAGATCTGTAATAGACATCAAAGTTACTGTATCGTGTATATCTTGTATAGATCATTCACTTCAGATAGTACTTACAATATCGGGAAAACTCGTTTACAATGCTGTTTCCACAACGCATGGCTTCACAACGCGGTCGTTACAACGACCGCGTTGTTACACGCATGCCATTACATCGCAAGTCGTATCAACGACTTGCTGTAGGGGGCGTGCAACACCAGGGAAGGTGTTGGATTTTAAATCCAACACCTTCCCTGCTGTTGCACAAACTGGAGTAGGAATAGTAATTAATACTATTCCTAAGTCCAGCACGCGCCCTACAACACGTCGTTGATACGACTTGCGATGTAATGGCACGCGTGGTAACAACGCGGTCGTTGTAACGACAGCGTTGTGAAGCCATGCGTTGTGAATGTATGCGTTGTAACGTAATACATTCTACAATATCTGTTCTTAGATCTTTATTCAACTGTGGATTCATCAAGAATAACTTCTCATATATTTGTATAGGTCAATTTTTAATTTGCAAATATCACCCTTCATCCCTGGGCAGAATCCCATACCCTTTTTGAGAAGGGTTTGCATATCATGTGTCAAACCAATTTGCAACAAATTTATTATAGACACATCCTGAATAGGGTTGCTGTCTACTTCTTCCTGTCTCAGGATCTGGTGTGCGTTCCTCTCCGCTCTACACCTTGATCTCCCACCTCTTTTACTCCTTCTTGTCTTTTGGAGCTTCTGATCTTTTGGGTGGTTCCCGACTCCCCATTTTTATCCATTGTACTTCCCGTAAAAAAGTGCTTACACCCAAATTCTGGTTTGAGGTTCCCTCTCCCAGGTCTAGTTCACCATAACTACTTGGGGGAGTGCTCAGGGAGGTGGAGCTATGGCTAATATATATTGATATGTTGGTGAAATTGTTTCACAATGTCATAGGATTACAAGGAAACATACGGACCATGATCCTTCTAAGAGGACGCTTACAATTACCCTAACACTGGTGTAGCTAGAGATTCGCTATGTCATATGTTAACTATAGAATACACGGTCTTTTTATTTCCCATCAAAATCATTACTCCGATATTGGTGCAAATAGCAACTAGCCATGCCATAGAATATTTATATATTAAATGGTCCCTTTTATCATCTATAGATGGTGTTTGTCGTTACACTAAAAAAAGAGGCTTTTCAGTTTTAGCTCCACACACGTTCTAAATATTAGTCTTGAACACCTTTCAAATATGGCGGCTAGAGGGAACTCCGACATACCAGAAAGGGAGTTCGTTGTTTGTAGTCCGTCATTAGCCTTCTGAGATCTGCATAAATAACATTCAAACATGGTGCCCATTTGGAATGCCATGGACTGTCACGCACTCGTCATGCGTTAATCTCTTAGGTGAGGCTCATGTCAGGATTTCTCTTTTTTGAGCTTAAGTTACGCCTTAATAATAATGATTCTTTTTTTTTTTTTTTACTTGGTTGTGATACAGTGTGCACTTCCCCCTTCCCTTGTTTTGTTGAGTGCTTGGAATGCGATAACCCACAGTTATATGATAACTTTCAAAGAGAGAGCCATCCTTGACCCGTATTCGGGACATTAGACTTGTAGAGCCATTGATTGAACCTACTGATTATATATTGAACTGGGAACTCGTTTTGGATAAATTGGAGACATTGACATTTTTTTCTTAGGTGAGTTACTCTAGTGGAAGGTTTTGCCCAGATGCTAGAGTTATCCTATAACCAGGATGACACAGTAATTTTAATTAAATCAAATTACCTTATAGGTTGGCAGTCGATATATAAATGGAATTGATATATAGGTAATTGCATGTCAGGTTACCCCTATGATCACGAGGTGCTATAGTGGTTCTTTCCTTTGTCTCTTTTTCTATCTTTGTTCGGTGTACCAGCACGTTTAAGCTGCTTTTGTTCACAGTTTTTGCTTTGGCTATGCGAAAGAAGCACTGGTTGATTCCCTTAAGAAATGGGCTCTGGTTATTATTAATCTAAATTAGAAATGACCTCGTAATGTCGGCTATAGAGATCAGGAGGTGTATGCATAAAGTGACTAGAACTTTTTTTTTAAAAAATGTTATGATCTGCTTTCACCTTATGAGTGTTAAAAGGGTCCAGATTGTTTTATTTGGAAATATCACATTTTTTACAATGCTCACTGCATGCATGTACAATCAGGAGTCACCTTGGAATTCACTCTGTGATAACATGTATTGTATATGCCTATGAAAATTGGATAAGTAAATGTATTATTATTAATTTTGGCACTTGTAGCCCTGAAGAAGTTGTGAATATGACGAAACACGTGTTGGCCAAGTTGGATTGGCTAAGTTGGATTAAAGCTGATCTCTGAATAAAGCTACTCATAAATGTTGAAGATCAAGTACAACACTGGAAGACTGGACTTTTATTTATTGTTGCGTGTGCCGTACGGCTGTTATTCTTAAATGCACATTTTCCCACCTTGACTGAAGATTGTCATAATTAGATTAACCTTTTCAAATAATTCCTTCTTTTTAGACAAAGTATTAGTAAAAATGAGTCTTGTCTAAAGGCATTCAAGTCATTATTGAGTACACTAGCTATTTGAAGAGCAACGTGCAAACGCACTGACGTCATACAGCGACTCACTTTTGGGATTTGCCCTAATTAGAGGTTTAGCATTCATGACGCTTGCACAACAAAAGAAACTTTATAGATATGCGAGGTGAAGACAGTTATTAAGCCAGTAAGTTTTGTTTCACAGCATTGTATTTGTTGAAGGGTGTGATAGCATTTAGAAAGAGTAGCTTGGATTTCAATCTTCACGTATAATTCTTGGTTGCTGTTAATGAGCATAGCTGTATTGGCCAGATGTACGCTCAATGATTAAATGAAGAGTTAAGCAGCATGTAATGTGGATAACTTTATTTGGAACTTTCACTTTGAAATTGACGTGAAAGGCACTTAAATAGACCATTTATGAAGATAGTGATGGCATTACAATACGAGATGAGTTTAGCTAATTCTATAATCAGGAGTATAAATAGTTTTTGATAGAATTTAGAATTTGGCAACTCATTTTTAAACTCTTTCCCAGCTCTTCGTCACCAGATTAAAGTGGGTTACAACCATAGTTATTTTTTGCTTGTTTTAGGTATTGTGATAAGGTGAACGTTATTGATGCACCTGCACATTGGACTTCAAAAAGAAATAATATTTTTTGAGTATGTTGTAAGTACTCTTTTCACTAATACTTTTCATGTTTGTGAATTAAAACAGAATTGACACATATTGTTTTTATGTCTGCTTGTTTTTATTGTACTTTTAGACAGGTTGTCAGGCTGCCATCATGAGTACGTGCCCTTTTTTATGAAGATTCTGATGCTAATCATAAGGTATGTAATGGATTCACTCTTGTGATATATCTGCTTCACTACACGAGTCCACTATATTTTTGTTAGATTGGATTTTCTGTTGACCATTTAACAAATTTGAGACCCTTTTGAACCCTTTTGTAACTTTCACATTTTTTGGGGCTTTTTTCTTCTCTATATTTCTTTACTGGTTTTCTTTGTACAAATATGAGAAAAGGGATTATTCTCTATTGTTGCCCTTATTTACAGCATTTTGGTATAAAACGTGTGATTTTGGTGTGTTTTGGCATGTAATCTTCATATTTGTTATGTTGCACTTTCAGTGTTCTGTATTGTCACTATGTTGATTAATTGTTCAATATAATTAGTTTTTCTTTGTTTTTTTCACTAGTCAAGAAAAAAACCCTGGCATGCATGGAACAGAAGTCTGCTTTCAGAATTGGATGGGCTATAACTTCCTGACTCATACAGACTTGAGGAAACAGTACATATATTTTTGTAAACACATGATTTGCTGCTACTGAGAAATAATGCTCCCTGAAAATGTGCCAGACCATGAGGAACTGGGATGCTTGACAAGGTGCTTTCCATAACGCTCGATCACCGAGAGAGGTCCGCAAGCCGGGAGCTCGGGACCCGGGACCCGCGAGCCAACTTACTTGGTGCAGATTTACATGACATAACGCCCCGCCCCTGAACGGGTAGTTGCACCAGCCCAACCGGCCAAGCCTAATGAGGATCGGAGTGGACCGGAACGGGGGCGAGGAAGGCAGAGCCGGGGACTGCCTGGGCCTATATCGACTGCGGGAGAAAGGAGGAGCCCTGCTTGAGCCTCCGACAGAGCGGAGAGTGCGGCCCAGAGGACGTGTGGAGGACGTCAGAGCGGAGACCAGAGGAAACAGAGACCCGCATGCAGGTAGGAGCGGGATCCCATCTCCTTCCGGGGGGCATTGCAGACCGCCTCTAGTTTTGTGCAGGGGCCGTCGAGACGGCAGGTGGCCTGATCGCCCGCGAGCCTGAGTGCGGCTGTAGTCTGGAGTCTGGAGGACCAGGGGGCTCCTGGAGATAAAGGGAAATAAGGCCCCGGTAGCAGAGGAAACTCGGGCCCTGACCGGGGTCCGGTGGCCTAATTGAAGTACACATTTGCAGTAGTGGTCTGGTGCCCGGCTCATTCACCTCAGGGGACGCTGTATCGCTTGTGGAGGCGGGGGCAGGACTACCCACCCCAGGCAGCATTCACGGCTCCAGCCGCCAACATTGCCTCAGTTGCTCTGTGCCCGGAGGCGCATATTTAACTGGGCCTGGGCAGTGCAAGAGTCCGTCTGCTGCCGTTTGAGGCCGGGCCTACTCTCTTGGCCCATCGGCTGGTGAAGGTCAGTAGCGGAAGACGGCCTTAAGCAGCTACATCCGGCTTGGTGAACCTGGAAAACTGCCTGGTGATCACGTGAGTGCCTGACTCTTGATCATCACCTGCTTCACCTGCTTTATAGACCCTGCATTGTGCCTTTGTGCTTATGCCCACTTTGCCCTTTCTCGAAAGTGTGTGGCTCTTTTTTGGCCAGGACATCATGGGGAAGAGGAAGGTGGCACCTGTATATTCCCCGCTGGGTTCAAAACACGGGACTATTGATTCTTTTCAGGCTAAAGCATTGGGTGCCATCATGGGAGTAATAGATAAGACGGAAAGGTATCTTTCTTTGGACCTGGGTGGTGTCTCGCTCCCTCCGGTAGGAGAGGCAGCAATCTTGGATTATCAAAAATCATCGGGTGAAGCTTCAGAACCAGCACAGGATCTAGTACAGGAGGGTCTGGATGCTGTTGGCCCTGGTCCTAATAAGCACACCCCAGGATATACCAGTCGTAATAGGGCATCCACCACCTCCAACCAAGATGCAGCTTTGTGTGGCCCTCCAGCAGCAAAGAGGCTACGGCGAGTTAGCAAGAAACTCGAGTCGGTGAAGAATGGGAATAAGGGGGTGGGCTCTGCTAATGTCGAACTGAAGGACTTGATAGATTTTGAAGAATTTTGGGCTCCCTTAAAACAAAAAATTGGGGATGTTTTGACTGGCTTATTAACTAATTTTTGCAGTGAAGTCACTAAAGTCATGTCAGAAACCAGAGTCACTCTTGGTAGTGTTGAAAAAACGCTGGCCTCTCTTAATCAGGCCGCCCAGTTAGTTATCCTGCAATGCCAGACAGCCCAATTGGATGATCCCCTGTCAGGCATTCAAACTAACACCCAGCTCCCTATAGGTACCCCCAGTACCTCAGGGTCCACGTAATGTGGCCCCAATCCTTTGGTCACCCATTTACACCTGACAAACTCTTGCCAAGGGGCCCCAGAGCCGACTCAGCGTCCCTCTAAGCCTCATCGGGCAGTAAGTTCAGTCAGTCACAATTGCCGCTAAATAGCCCTGGGCTTCCAGTAATTGATCTCCTCCCAGCCAGCTGCCCCTATACTGTGTTTATGGTAGGTGTACCTGGCCTCAGTTCACTAAGGGACGAGACCATGGACCAACTGATTAATAAGGTAACCCACTGGTTAAGCAAATATGTCAAGTTCAATGTGGTGGATCACAGACATATCCTGATGGCGGTCCAGAAAAATATTTGAGGGTGACAGTGTGATTGTCACGTTGAGACTCCCAGAACTGGCCCGCAGGATTTTAAGCCATACTTCCCAATCTTTCTTTTATGAATCTGGTATTAAAACGCTCCCACTGGGTTTCTTTTACAGGTCAACCTATAATCCTACACCTATCCACCATTCTGCTCTTCAGGAGGTGGGCTTCCCCCCTTGTGGGGAAATTCCAACTTCAGCTAATCCTTTTGTCCCACTCAGGGATCTCAATGATTTAGATTGACAGCATGAGTCTAGGGGCACAAGTGAAGCAAGTGACATACTAGTTAAGAGGCCTGCTAATAATGCCAATAGTGTAATAAACCCTGGAGAAAATATAGGCCCGGTCATAAACGCTTGAGTATTCTGCGTACTGGTAGCCCAGGGATGGCCTCTACTGTCCTTCTATCCACTCAGACCCAGGCTAGGGGGATAACTTAAATATTATCTCATGGAATGTGGCAGGACTTGTGGCAAAATTCAGTGATGAGAGGTGGCTCCAATCCATCAAACATTTTCATATAATTTGTATCCAGGAAACCTGGGGAGACTGAAAATACTTTTTTTCTTGAGGGATACAAAACGTTCTTTTGCCTGGCAGAAGGCTCGAGATCAGGCAGAGCTAGGGGTGGCTTAATTATTTTCATAGATCTTAGGATTCAGGGCACAATGAAGTCCTTGATGTGGGACTCTAAAGTTGCTCAAGGTGTCTCGTTATCGACTAAATTGTATCGGTTTACATTAATCAATTTTTATAATTCAAGAGGGCAGCACCAGGGGCCATCTAGCCTTGTAGAATTAAGAAGGTGCTTTGAGCAAATACAGGGGGAAGGTGTGTCACAGGCCCAACTAATTTCAGCAGGAGATTTTAATTGTCATTTATGTCCCAACCTAGCAGTGATTAATCATGACTGGTCCACTTGCACGATCAATGAAGGATTACATATGGAACACACTGTGGAAGGGCGGGATCTGAAAGCCCTCCTTCATACATAAGACCTAACTCACACACTGGACATGCTCACCAACCCCCGGGATACCCCTGTGCCTCCGACCTATAAAGGCAGGGGGTTTGCAACATTTATCAACTTTATTTATGTCTCTCTCCTTGAGGCGGTTTATATCCTCTTATAACATACAATATAGTCCGTTTAGTGACCATAATCCTTTGACCCTGGCCCTAGAATTCTCAGGAATCCAGCCTTTACCTTGTAGGATAAATATTGGCACAATTGCTGCTATTGAGCAAGAGAGGCGTCTAAGATGGTCACAGCTGGATGTTATTGCCTTTAATAAATCCCTGTTTAGAATAAGCCAGCAAGAGATCTTGACCTGTCTAGACCCGATGGCCCATGTGGGAAGAAACCATCCAGGCATTTACCGCGATTGCAAAAACTGTTGTGGGTTGCTAACATCCCTGGTAGCTACACCCCGTGTGGAATTCCCAAGGTGGTTCGACAGAGAGTGTTCCCGGGCTCTAGAAGAGAACTTAAGTTGGCTCTGAAACAGACCCGACGAGACAGATTCAGATTGGTGGCCTGCTGTAACAATTATAAAGTGGACGTCAAGGGACGGAATCGCTCGCTGCAAAAACAGGCTTTGTACGATTTAGTAGAAGCATGTAAGCAAAAGGACTGTACTCGATTCTGGAAGGTTATCAACAGCCCATGCTTATCAGAATCGGACAAACCAGGGTTAAGCCACAACATTCCCTCAGATCAATGGAATGCTCACTTTGAGGCAGTTTATAATCATGGTTATAGTGAATCACCTTCCCAGAACCTAATTTCCCCCCACAGAACTGAACCCATTCTTTTTACCCTTGATGAGGTCAGGTTGGGTATCGAGGGACTGTCACGCAATAAGGCCCCATGTCCCGATGGGATTCCCCCTGATCTCTGTTGTAACAACATAGAGGTATGGGCACCATGTAGGAGAGTAGGATCTGCTTCACATGGGTACCCCCACTTTTTGCTGATGCTTCACTGTTTTTCGACATTAGTCTGGCTGGGGCCCTGCTAATCAGAACCCCAGCCTAGCTGCTTCCTCTCTAAAATGGTTTCCATGTGCCTTAGGCACATCACTGATTGGGATCTGGAGTGCCCTTATAAGTCCCTAATATATGGTATACTATGTACCAAGGGCATAGGTACCTCAGAGGCCTGCCAGGGGCTGCAGCATGTATTATGCCACCCCTGGAAGGCCATCCAAACTGACACCACAGGTCTGCTACTGCAGCCTGGGTAAGGTGGTGCATGCACCTCTTACTGTGATATAGGTTACCTATATCACGAAATACATACACACATATAAACCTATAAGTCACTCCTAAGGCAGGCCTTATCAATCCTAAAGGCAGAGTGCGTGGTTCCTATGTGAGAGGGTGCCCCTGCATGAGCAGGGCCCCTCTGCAGCGTTCGGAGACCATCTCTGATGCTGTTTGTAGTGCAGCCTGACCATATACTCTTAAGCGCATTATATCCTCGCAGTAAAATGCTAACTTTGGAATGGCTGCACCTAAACATGTCGTGTTTGGTGTCAAACATCTTGGAATACTACCCCCCGCCAATCCTGGCGGCGGGGGTAGCATTCCACCCTTCTAGAGGGAAAGACATGTTAACTCTGACGAGTCCGGTAACTTCTTTCCAGAGCCCTGGCATCACAAAATGGATGCTGCTGCCACAGACACGAGTCTGGCCTCCTGCTGCTGGATGAAACTCCGGCAGGGGAGACCTGGACAATAGGTTTCCTGTCCCAGGGAGGTGTGACCACCTCCCCAGACAGGATAATGTGTATTGGGGCTGGGCGGGAGCACTTTCGGGTGCTTTGAAGTCCTGCACTGGGGGCACATTTGGTGTCCCTGTGCATACCCCAGTTCAAACCGGATCAGGGGCTTGCAGCCCCTGCTTTGGCGTGAACTGGACAAAGGGAAAGGGGTGTAGCCACCCCTCTGCCCTGACCCACCCATAGGTGGGGCCACAGAGTAGTCCAACCCCTATTTTTAGAATAAAGGTAGGAACCCAGTCCTTAGGACTTTAGATTATACCTGGACGAAACTCTGAAACTGAATCCTGGACCTTCGACGCTCTACGACAAGATTAGAGGACTGAAGAATCTCCCTTGGGGTGAAGGAGTGACTCCCCTGCTTGGCAGGCACCAAAGAAGCATCTGTCCGGTTCGCATTTCTGAAGCTCCCGTCGGACGCCGAAGTCATCGCATCACCAGAGGTGGATTCTCAGACTTCCCCGAGGCTACCCTGAGTCCCCAGCAAAGCTGAGGCCCATGGCTATCGTGGGTGACTTGAGACTGTGACCCCTGGACACCGAGCACATTTGCAAGTGCATCCTCTTCTGGGTCTCCCCCGAAGTTGTGCTTTGGGCTCCGAGTAGCCCTAGCCTCCAGCACCACCTGCACCGAAGATCACTGGCCCCCACTCCACGAGTATCCTGTAAGCCAGATCCACGTGCAGCGTCACGAGGCTCCTTCGCGGTCGCTAGCCCGTTGGCTAGTAGCCCTTAACGAAGGCCAATCTTTTTCTATCTTGGCATCCTGGTTGCTCCAGGCCTGCCCTCACTTACCCTTGCTGGGTGAGTTCCCCAGACCTTTCTGGTCTGCACCATCGACGATCTTCCTCTGCATTGAGACTTGCCGTTGCCAAGGCTTGTTGGGTCCAATCCGGTCGTCGACACGTCACCACTCGACAGACATCGTGTACCAGCCCGAATCCTGCTCCTGGTCACCGACAACGCCTCCTGGACCTCGTGGCTGAAGAGTCAAGACGACCATCAATGCACCTGAAGCACTCGACATCGGTGGGCATCTGTCCATCGCCTTCCTGGTCACTGGCTAGTGACCCAGACTCTGTCCCCTCTGCTTTCAGGTCCTTCAGAACTCCGATCCACTCTTGGATCCACCCGGACACTTTTCTCTTGGCCGCCAGCAACACTTTGCAGCAGATCGCCATTCGAAACGACGACGAAACCCGACCCCGAAAGGCACCTATGCACCCGGCTTCCCTGGGTGAGGTAACACGAGTACTCCGGTGCTCCCGGGGGTAGAGACTCTTCAAAGTCCTAGATCTCAAAGGGTTTTGTCCTAGTCCTCTTTTAAGTGTCCCTTTTCTCTATTTTCCCGATCCCGACTTTCTCCATAGAAGTCAACGGCGTATCGCGGTTGTGTATTTACACTGCACGCGTCTCCCGTAGGTCCCCTGTGTCACTACCTTGGGTGGTTCCTTGTGGTCCAGGCACTTCTAGAGGCTCTAGGCCTAGTGTCTAGTTCAGTCGTGGTTCGCATACCACTTTATTGGTATATGGTTTGGTACGCCCCTAGGGCCCAAACGTGTATTTGTGCTATTACTGTGATTTAATATCTTATAACTTACGTACTTCGAACTCTAGCCTCATAAAGAGACTAGAGGGGTGTGTTTAGCAATAAATACATATATTTTGAATATATACCTGGTGTGGTGCTCTTTCATTTGGTCACTCAAGAGATTATAGACTGGTAAAACAAGCTGCTTTACATTCCTTCAAGATTTAGCCTGAAGGCTGCTCTCCATAGCTACCACTAGGATAGCTTTCAATAAGGTTGTCTTTAACCTATCTCCAATAAGGGGTTGTTTGGACTGGTGCAAGGTGCCCACTATAATTAGTGGACAGCATATGCCAGGCCAACTTCTCACATTGGTGTGCAGCGTGTGGGATTCCAGCTTGCTATTGTTTTACCAGATAATCTCAATTGAATTGATCAACTGAAAACCACTAAAGGTACCTAAGGTACATATAATTTAAGCTTAGAATACAGTAAGTTCTACTGAACTTAGAGTTGTGTGTTAAGGGATAGCACAACCCTTTCTACAACTCAAGAGAGTTTAGTAGGCCACACTAGAGTAGGTAGTGCATACACCACACCACACTAGTAATGTCTTCAAGGGCAGGATCCAAAGAATCCTTGCAGGAAGCCATTGAGCTTCCACCCTCCAAGTATGATACACTCCCATTCTTGGAATTGAGAGCTTTATGTAACTTGAGAAAAATAAGGACAGGCCAAAGCCCCACCACCCAACACCTCAAGGAGTTGTTGGTGGCTTATGACCTTAGTAAGACCTGTAGGGACTGAAGGGGTAGGAGCTGAGGGTGGGGCAGAAGAAGAGGACGAGGCCAGGGGTACCAATACCCCCAGCCCCCCTCTGAAACTGGCCAGGAGGGTGACAATGACCCTGACCTGGATAACCCAATCCCTCCTGTGGATGATGATGAGGATGATCAAGATGATGCCCTCTTTGTCCCCCAGGAAGGATTAAGAGTGTGCCCAGGAAGTCTAGGTCTCCTTCTCAGGAGTCTAACCACTCTGGCACCTCTATAGGGAGCTCTGTCTCATCTCACAGGAGGGAATCCTCTCATGAGAGGAGAACCAGACTGGTCCAGTATGAGGAAACTCAGCTGGAGATCAGAAAAAGCAATTGGCTTTAGATAGGGAATCCCTAGATCTCCTTAGAGAGAGAAGAAAGTTGGGACTAGAGTCCCATGGTGGCAGCCATGTCCCTAGAGACAGGGAAAGGTCCTATGACCATAGGAACCTGAGCAAGATTGTCCCTCCCTACCAGAGTGGGGATGATATCCACAAATGGATAACTGCCTTAGAGAGGGCCTGTAAAGTACAGAAGGTCCCTCAGGAGCAGTGGGCAGCAATCTTGTGGCTCTCCTTTGCTGACAAGGGTAGAGATAAGCTCCTCACTGTTAGAGAGGAGGATGCTGATAATTACAAGGTCTTGAAGAGTGCTCTTATTGATGGGTTTGGCCTAACCACTGAACAGTACAGGTTGAAGTTCAGAGACACCCAAAAAGCACAGACTCAAGACTGGGTAGACTATGTGGATTGTTCTGCCAAGGCTCTGGAAGGTTGGTTGATGGGCAGTAAGGTGTGTGACTTCTCAGGATTGTACAATCTGATAATGAGGGAGCAGATTCGTAATAACTGTCAAAATCAGCTGTTGCATCAATACCTGGTAGACTCTGATCTGACCTCTCCCCAAGAATTGGGAAAGAAGGCAGACAAATGGGTCAGAACCAGGGTGAAGCAGAAGGTACAGAACCAAGGTGGGGAAACCAAGAAGCCAGATGCTAAGAACTCTGACAAGGGTGGGGAGAAGGGTAAAGATCAAAAGTCTTCATCAGGCCCCCAAAAATCTTCTTCTGGTGGGGATTCACAGTCTACCAAAGGGAAAGGCCAAAGAAAACCATGGTGCAAGGTCTGTAAGCAAAAGACCCACTGGACCAGTGATTGCACCAAGAAAGACTCCAGTCCAGCACCCACCAATGCCCCTAAGGCACCTGTTCCCCCTAGTACAGTTGGTGGAAGTGCTCCAGCAAAGGGTTTAGTAGGGTTCACCCTGGGAACTGAGTTGGGCTCTGACTTAGTCAGAGAACTGACTCAGGCTGTGTTAGTCTGTGATGGAGGCATGGATGTGACCTCCACTGTGAGTCCCAGTAATCTGGGCAAGTACAGACAACAGCCTTTAATCAATGGACGTGAGGCTTTGGCATTTAGGGACACAGGGGCAAGTGTCACAATGGTGACACAAGACCTTGTGCTTCCTGGGCAAGTTATGCTTGGTGAGATGTACCAAGTGACCAATGCTAGCAATGTCAGAACAGACCATACTCTGGCAGTTGTTAACTTCTCCTGGGGAGGGGTAACTGGCCTTAAGAAGGTTGTGGTAAGTGCAAACCTACCAGTCGAATGCTTGCTTGGCAATGACTTAGAGACTTCTGCTTGGGCAGAAGTGGAGCTCAGGACCCATGCAGAAATGCTGGGGATCCCTGCAGATGTGTTTGCTGTGACCAGGTCACAAGCCAAAATGTCTAGCACTGAACAGGCCTTGGATTCTGGAAGAATGGACCAAGTGCCTTCCAAGAGGAGGAGTAGTAGGGTTAAGGCAGTGCCTTCCCCTTGGCTCAGGAGGAAGATCAGTCCCTTGAGGGGGAGGATCTCAGCCCTGAAGAAGGAACTGTCCCAGAGGAACTTGAACCTGACCAGGTTGAGTTCTTGGGGACAGGGGGACCTTCTAGGGCAGATCTGAGCCAGGAGCAGCAGAGCTGCCCCTCCCTTGAACCCCTCAGACAGCAAGCTGCTGCTGAGGCTGCTGGGAAAGCTAGTGGTCCCCATACAGTGTATTGGGATGATGGACTCCTGTACTCAGAGAGTAGAGACCCCAAGCCTGGTGCTACCAGGAGGTTGGTAATACCTTTGAAGTTCAGGGGCTTCCTATTGACCCTAGCCCATGATATTCCCCTAGCAGGTCACCTGGGCCAGAACAAGACTTGGGACAGAATTGTCCCTCACTTTCACTGGCCCCACATGTCTGAAGACAGTAAGGAGTTTTGTCGCTCCTGTGTAACCTGCCAAGCCAGTGGCAAAGCAGGTGGCACTACAAAGGCCCCCTGATACCACTACCTGTGGTGGGGGTGCCCTTTGAAAGGGTAGGGATTGACATTGTTGGTCCCATGGATCCCCAAACAGCCTCTGGGCACAGGTTTATCCTGGTGGTAGTGGATCATGCCACCAGGTACCCAGAAGCTATTCCCCTCAGGACCACTACAGCACCTGTGGTGGCAAGGGCCCTCCTGGGACTCTTCTCAAGAATGGGCTTTCCTAAGGAGGTAGTATCAGACAGGGGTGCTAACTTCATGTCTGGGTACTTAAAAGCAATGTGGAAGGAGTGTGGAGTGACTTATAAGTTCACCACACCCTATCACCCACAATGCAATGGTTTAGTTGAGAGATTCAACAAAACCTTGAAGGGCATGATTAAAGGGCTCCCAGAAAAGCTTAGGCGTAGATGGGACATACTCTTGCCCTGCCTTTTATTCGCATATAGGGAGGTGCCTCAGAAGGGGGTTGGTTACAGCCCTTTTGAACTTCTGTTTGGCCACCCTGTGAGGGGTCCACTGTGCTTGGTGAAGGAAGGATGGGAGTTACCTCTCAAGCCCCCAAAGCAAGATATAGTGGACTATGTACTTGGCCTCCGCTCCAGGATGGCTGAGTACATGAAAACGGCAACCAAAAACCTTGAGGCTAGCCAGGAACTTCAGAAGGCCTGGCATGACCAAAAGGCTGTTCTGACTGTTTACCAGCCAGGACAGAAGGTGTGGGTGTTGGAGCCAGTGGCCCCAGCAGCTCTCCAAGATAAATGGAGTGGACCCCACACTATCGTTGAGCAGAAGGGTGAGGTCACTTATTTAGTGGACCTAGGAACACCCAGGAGTCCCCACAGGGTTCTACATGTCAACAGGTTAAAACCATATGTGGACAGGGCAGACATGGGCTTGCTCATGGCTACTGATGAAGGGCAGGAGGAAGAGAGTGACCCACTCCCTGACCTGCTCTCACAGAACCCCGACGATGGGTCAGTTGATGGTGTAGCCTTGGCAGGCAGCCTCACTACCCAGCAACAAACTGATTGCAGGCAAGTCCTCAATCAGTTTAGACATATGTTTTCACTGACACCCAGTCAGACCACCTGGTGCACTCATGAAGTGGACACTGGGGACAGTCTGCCTATTAAAAACAAGATTTATAGGCAACCTGACCATGTCAGGGACTGTATCAGGACTGAAGTCCAGAAAATGTTGGAATTGGGAGTCATTGAACCCTCAGATAGCCCTTGGGCTAGTCCAGTAGTCCTAGTACCGAAACCTCACACCAGTGGTGGGAAAAGAGAGATGAGGTTTTGTGTAGACTACAGGGGTCTCAATGCAATCACTAGGACTGATGCCCATCCAATACCCAGGGCAGATGAGCTCATAGATACTTTGGCCTCTGCCAAATATCTCAGCACATTTGACCTAACAGCTGGCTACTGGCAGATCAGACTAGCTGATACTGCAAAGCCCAAGACAGCATTCTCAACCCCTAGTGGGCATTATCAATTTGTGGTAATACCCTTTGGTCTGAAGAATGCACCTGCCACTTTCCAGAGGTTGGTGAATACAGTTCTCACAGGACTGGAAGCCTATAGTGCAGCTTATCTAGATGATATTGCTGTCTTTAGCTCCACCTGGGAGGATCACCTGGTCCACCTCAGGAATGTTTTACAGGCCCTGCAAAAGGCAGGCCTGACTATCAAGGCCACTAAGTGCCAGATAGGGCAGAGTCAGGTTGTGTACCTGGGCCACCTTGTGGGTGGAGGCCAGGTTCAACCTTTGCAGAGCAAGATCCAGACCATCATGGACTGGACTGCTCCCACTACCCAGACTCAGGTGAGAGCCTTCTTAGGCCTGACTGGGTACTATAGGAGATTTGTCAAGGGGTATGGATCAATAGTGACACCCCTGAATGACTTAACTTCTAAGAAAATGCCCAAAAAGGTTCAGTGGACAGTTAGCTGTCAAAAGGCATTTGATGACCTCAAGCAGGCCATGTGCACTGCTCCAATTCTGCAGAGTCCTGATTACTCCAAGAAGTTCATTGTTCAAACTGATGCATCTGAATTGGGGGTAGGGGCTGTGCTGTCACAATTGAATGAAGAAGGTCAGGATCAGCCAGTAGCTTTTATTAGCAGAAGGCTGACCCCTAGAGAGAAACGTTGGTCAGCCATAGAGAGGGAGGCCTTTGCTGTGGTCTGGGCTCTGAAGAAGTTGAGGCCATACTTGTTTGGTACACACTTCCTGGTTCAGACAGACCATAAGCCCCTCTTATGGCTAAAACAAATGAAGGGTGAAAACCCCAAACTGCTTAGGTGGTCCATTTCCCTACAGGGGATGGACTTTACAGTGGAACATAGGCCTGGGAGTAACCATGCGAATGCAGATGGACTCTCTAGGTATTTCCACTTAGAACATGAAGACTTAACTGGGCAAGGTTAGTTTAATGTCCCTACGTTTGGGGGGGTTGTGTAGGAGAGTAGGATCTGCTTCACATGGGTACCCCCACTTTTTGCTGATGCTTCACTGTTTTTCGACATTAGTCTGGCTGGGGCCCTGCTAATCAGAACCCCAGCCTAGCTGCTTCCTCTCTAAAATGGTTTCCATGTGCCTTAGGCACATCACTGATTGGGATCTGGAGTGCCCTTATAAGTCCCTAGTATATGGTATACTATGTACCAAGGGCATAGGTACCTCAGAGGCCTGCCAGGGGCTGCAGCATGTATTATGCCACCCCTGGAAGGCCATCCAAACTGACACCACAGGTCTGCTACTGCAGCCTGGGTAAGGTGGTGCATGCACCCCTTACTGTGATATAGGTTACCTATATCACGAAATACATACACACATATAAACCTATAAGTCACTCCTAAGGCAGGCCTTATCAATCCTAAAGGCAGAGTGCGTGGTTCCTATGTGAGAGGGTGCCCCTGCATGAGCAGGGCCCCTCTGCAGCGTTCGGAGACCATCTCTGATGCTGTTTGTAGTGCAGCCTGACCATATACTCTTAAGCGCATTATATCCTCGCGGTAAAATGCTAACTTTGGAATGGCTGCACCTAAACATGTCGTGTTTGGTGTCAAACATCTTGGAATACTACCCCCCGCCAATCCTGGCGGCGGGGGTAGCATTCCACCCTTCTAGAGGGAAAGACATGTTAACTCTGACGAGTCCGGTAACTTCTTTCCAGAGCCCTGGCATCACAAAATGGATGCTGCTGCCACAGACACGAGTCTGGCCTCCTGCTGCTGGACGAAACTCCGGCAGGGGAGGCCTGGACAATAGGTTTCCTGTCCCAGGGAGGTGTGACCACCTCCCCAGACAGGATAATGTGTATTGGGGCTGGGCGGGAGCACTTTCGGGTGCTTTGAAGTCCTGCACTGGGGGCACATTTGGTGTCCCTGTGCATACCCCAGTTCAAACCGGATCAGGGGCTTGCAGCCCCTGCTTTGGCGCGAACTGGACAAAGGGAAAGGGGTGTAGCCACCCCTCTGCCCTGACCCACCCATAGGTGGGGCCACAGAGTAGTCCAACCCCTATTTTTAGAATAAAGGTAGGAACCCAGTCCTTAGGACTTTAGATTATACCTGGACGAAACTCTGAAACTGAATCCTGGACCTTCGACGCTCTACGACAAGATTAGAGGACTGAAGAATCTCCCTTGGGGTCAAGGAGTGACTCCCCTGCTTGGCAGGCACCAAAGAAGCATCTGTCCGGTTCGCATTTCTGAAGCTCCCGTCGGACGCCGAAGTCATCGCATCACCAGAGGTGGATTCTCAGACTTCCCCGAGGCTACCCTGAGTCCCCAGCAAAGCTGAGGCCCGTGGCTATCGTGGGTGACTTGAGACCGTGACCCCTGGACAC
>CAWUFW010010264.1:0-155000 GCA_963921515.1 Calotriton arnoldi
CCCTAAGTGTGACATTCTGTCTAAAACATGTACTTCCAGCAGCAGCTGCCTATCGGCTGACCCCTCATTGTTATACTGCAGCCCCCAGTGTTCTAAAGAACAACTAGAGCGCTAACATTCTGTATTTATGATAAAAGTGTAGCACACCTGAAACCATCTTGATGGAATCACAGCTTTAAAACTTTAAGTATTTCCTTTAGAAATGAACAAAATGAAAGGGATAATTGTTTCATAGAAATTATGGTTAGTGCTCTAGAAAGATAGAATGAGGACAAGCAGATGGCAGGGTCAGGGGCAGTAACAGCACAATTGACCACGCAGGGCAGGAAGGAGGGTACAGAGGCACACATATGGACATCGGAGGGCAGAGGGGAGGGGGAAGGGGTAGCAAGCTGACCCCAGAGGGCTTTGGAGGAATGGGCAGTGGCATCACAACGAACCACAGAGGGCAGAAGAGGGCAGTCACATGCAGACAGAGAATAGAGGACGGGGGGCAGTGGCAGGTGTGGCAAGCTGACTATGGATGGCAGATGGTGAACAGAGGGCAGGCTCAACATGCTGACAATAAAGGGCCGGGGGATATGAGCAGAGGCATCACTGTGGAACACAGAGGGCAGGAGAGAGCGCCAGGGGCACGCAGACTGAGAACGGAGGGCAGGAAAAGGGGGGAAGGGGCAGCAATCTTATCCCGGAGGCCAAGCTGCTGGGTGTTGGCCACCCCTGGGGAGTGGGCCTGAGGCAACCGCACACTGCGCATGGCCAAAGGCTGTGCACAGTTGGTGTGTTGGCTGAATATGGACAAAAAAAAACGGAAAGTCACAGAAAAAAACAAAATTTAAAGAGACGTTATAGTTAGGTATGGTAATATAGGGGCCGATTCACAGAACTAATCTGAGATAAAATCCTAAACTTACTACTTTTGGTATTCATAGAAGGCATTTAGTAGTAGTAAAGTTAGGAATCCTAACTTTACTACTACTAAACTGAGATAAAATCCTAACTTTACGACTTTCGGTATTCACAGAAGGCATTTAGTAGTAGTAAAGTTAGGAATCCTAACTTTACTACTACTAAACTGAAACAAAATCCTAACTTTACACAACTTTCGGTATTCACAGAAGGCATTTAGTAGTAGTAAAGTTAGGAATCCTAACTTTACTACTACTAAACTGAAACAAAATCCTAACTTTACGACTTTCGGTATTCACAGAAGGCATTTAGTAGTAGTAAAGTTAGGAATCCTAACTTTACTACTACTAAACTGAAACAAAATCCTAACTTTACACAACTTTCGGTATTCACAGAAGGCATTTAGTAGTAGTAAAGTTAGGAATCCTAACTTTACTACTACTAAACTGAAACAAAATCCTAACTTTACGACTTTCGGTATTCACAAAAGGCCTTTGGTAGTAGTAAAGTTAGGAGTCCTAACTTTACTACTACTAAACTGAAACAAAATCCTAACTTTACGACTTTCGGTATTCACAAAAGGCCTTTGGTAGTAGTAAAGTTAGGAGTCCTAACTTTACTACTACTAAATGCCTTCTGTGAATACCAGGATTTTATCTCAGATTAGTTCTGTGAATCGGCCCCTCTATGTTCCTTTTCATTAACAAAAACACAGAAATTGACAGAAAAAAACAAAGTTACAAGAGATCTTAAAGTTAGGTGTTGAAATAGGTGGAATTAGTTCAAAACGAATGTTTATAAATCAAAAAACCACTGAAATTCTCCAGTTATAGTTCAGTGAACTAACTATAGCTAGCGCCCCACCATGCACTGCTTATGACCTCACATATTACATCACTCATGACCTGTTAAATGATTTCACTTATGAAGTCACTGATAACATCTCAAGTTACATCATTCATGACATCACTGGTGACATCACTGATCACATCATCCAATCCTATTCAGGAAGGTACATCTCTGTAGCGCTAAAGGGTGTAACCTTTCGGAACATGCAAAACATGAAGCATGACTCTGAAGCAACCCACATTTAGTAGATAATATGCTCTTTTTTACTGGTATTCAGGTGCGTAAGAAAAGTAATGCTTCTGTAGACATTAATGCATTCTGCAATTTATGTAAGAATAAACGTAGAGATGTAAATTACTCACAAGTGTAAGTTACCTTAGTGAATTGCCCTGGTAATGATTCTGTAGACATTAATGCGATCAGCAATTTATTAAACCTTGAATACCATTCAATACCGTTAGAAGAGTCTTTACTGTAATAAGATGTACCTGTTAAATACCTCATCTGTTTTGGAATTTTCATTGAACTTCTGAAAATGAATATGTGCACCTTATAAATTTCCCATTTATATAGAAATTGTCAATAGCTCTGCAACTCTTTAATGTCTGACTGTGCACAGAAATCCACAGGTGAATAATGTGTTCTAAGGATATGTCTAGTTTTTCACACATATTTTGGCTAGGGGCTTTGATATAAGTGGAAACCTACTTGTGATGTACGTCTGAAACTCACACTTGTTGTACTCAGTTTCTACCTTGTTTAAATGAAGTACTGTTTGCACTTAAAAGTGTACTGGTAGTGAAACTCTGCACCATATAACTTTTACCATAGTGAATCAGACTTGTCTCCAGTATTACACTCAGTGCTTTAAATGGGCAGGTTTTATCAGGTACTCAGTACCGGCACTTCTTTACTTTGGAAAGGATAGTAGCAGCACTTCTTAGCACTGCTCCAATGCTTTTAATAAAAAGAGTACTAGCACTTCTCAGCAGCAAACAGGTAGTATGGGATAAGGAGTGCCTGCACTTCTGCATTTCCATTACAAGCACTAAATCCACTATTTCTATTTCAAACATGCACAAATGTACATATAGTCAATCTAGCTGTATATGTTTGTGGGCCTTTTACTATCTACTTTGTTTTCTTAAATGATCTAGGGTGTTATAGAGTAATTTGAGAAGTAGTAGCTTGGAGAATGTCATCAGTGATGTCATTTGCCTTATCAGTGATGAAACACACAAAAGGTGATGGGAGGAATGCTTGAAATTTGTCTTACCACTGGCAATCGCTTGGGGTACCATCCCAAACCATCGTTCTTTTGCTCATCACGCCACCTCAGTTTGGACCCAGCCATATGCAAATCAGTCTTGACCCTGCTCCTCATGGGAACCGTCCAGCCCGAACTGCCAGGCCAGGTCCCCAACAAACCGGAACACAAGCAACCTAGGACTGATTGCACCCCGAGAAGGAGTCATCAGCCACGTATATCTTGTTTCCATTGGCACAGTGAGCACGAGACCCACGTCTGGGCATACCCTTGCCACTTAAGGCAGTACATCAAGACTGATTAGCATATGGCTAGGTCCAAACTGAGGTGGCATGGTGGGCGAAAAATAATGGATTTGGAGCGGCCTCAAGCGATTTCCAGATGATGAGATTAATTCAAGCATTCCATCCATCACCTAAGTGAGATGGGTATGTCCAGACGTGCTCACTGTGCCACTGGAATCAAGCTATATCCGGCTTATGAGACCGTAGCAGGGTGAAACCGGTGCTGGGTTGTTTGTATTCCAGTTTAGGGATGCCCTGGCTTGGCAGATCAGACTGGACTGTTCCCATGAGGAGCAGGGTCAAGACTGATGTGCAAATGGCTGGGTCCAAACTGAGGTGGCGTGGTGGGTGAAAAATGATGGATTGGGATGCGGCCTGAGCGATTGTCAGAGTCTGAGAATAATTCAAGCATTAGATCCATCACCTTGCTGTTCTGGTCAAAATTGTAGTAAATTGTAAAATCCTCTAAGAATGTGTCAGCAATCATATATCAATAGATTATACAAGTCAGAACAAATATGCGTTAGGAAAGCCAGAGGAGTGTCTCTCTAGTAGTGTGGGGTGCAAGCTGATAGCCAGTAGAGAGGGTTATCATGAAAGCCCTGTGACTGTCTACTTGAATATCAGTGCATCACACATTGCATGCTAGGGGGACATTTTGAGAGCACCATGGACTTGCCAATGTTTGTATATCAGTGCATGATGAAAGCCAGAATAGATGTAGCATATGAGAGTCTTGTTGGTGTCTCAATAAAGGGATACGACTTTAGGGTGCAGGGGAATATAGATGAATAGCATGAGAGCCTTTGAATATCCCAGTACTGGGATATTTCTGCATCATGTTTGTCAGGCGCATTCTGAGAGCCTGTGAATGGCTCAGCAGTTATATTTTATGTTTATAGCATGTAAAGCTATAGATTACATACTTTACACACTCCTGTCTTGTAGTGTTTGGCCCAGACAATACAAGTTGGTTTTCTTCGAAGTATAAGTTTCGGATGCAATGAAAATGGGATCCCTTCCCAAAAACCACAATGCACCAGAACAAAGACACCGCCTCGGACTGTTTTGTTTTTCCACCTCTGAGTTTGAACGTACTTCTCGACCTACAGGACTGTCAAGCTACGTTCAACAGGCGTTCGACTCCAGAGAATGTAATCTCCATCTTCAGAATCGCAACAACTACTACAACTAACAAGCAGGACTGGAGGGTTTCTCTCTGTGCCAGGTGGTTTGAGAATGACTCTTGGGGGCATGTGTTATAGAGAACATGCCCTTCCATGTTTTTTCCTAAGGTCAACTCTAAGTTCCCGTGGTTGGACCATCACCAGGTTTGCAATCTTTGCTTATGTAGAGATCACATGGAATCCACCTACCGTACCTTCAAAAACGAAAACACTGTTTGCTACGGGTGAGAACGTTGGTGGTTGGATTAAAGAGTCCAGATCCTACAAGATCAGTGATGGTCTTTGGACCTGAAGACATTGAAGGAACCTACTTGAAAGTCAAGGGCCAGTCCAGAATTCCAGCAGGTCAAGCAGAGAGCTCTGACTGCAACAGCCTTAGGGGTCCCCAGTCAAACCTGCAGCCAAAACACAGGCTTTACCGAAGACGACGGCACTTCATACTCCATTCAAGGACTGACCCTCCGGGGCTTGGCGAAGGCAAGATTCTCAAGTTGGGAGTTCGACTTTGAGCCCCAAGAGGGAGTTAGACTCCGAGCCCCAAGACAATACCAAAGAGGCCCCAGCAGTTAGCTTTGGTCAATGCCCGGAGTCGTTTGGCACCAAGTGTCCATTTTGACTCAGGAGAAGCCCTGAGCAGGAAGCCATGAGTCAAGAGCTCTGAGGGTGGAAGACTAGCCAGTGCTCAAGGCGCTAAGCCAACACCCACACCACCAGTGAGGTATTGCTATCCAAGGACTGACACACTCACAGAGCTCCCGGGTTGCACCTATATTCTGGTTTGCATATTTTGTTTTAAGGTTTTAGTACATTTCAACAAGCATGTATTAGAGTTTTGATATACACATCAAAGAGCTTTAAACAATAGCGCTCCGGTTAGGCATAACTGAGTAAAACTGGAAGCAACTATACATTAGTATGTAGAGTATCACATAAAACATCAATTTCAAATAATCAAGAAATCCGTGTCCTAGTTTTTCCGAGGTGATTTACCATAACAGGAAAATTCAGACCTTCCAAAATTACCAGTTTCCCAACTTCTTTCCAAGATGTTCCAAGCGAGGTCAATCAATGAGATTAAGTTTGAAAGGTAAAGTATTGTATTAAAGTAAAGTATCTGTTAAGTTTGGAGAGAATATAAAGTTTAATATCCAGAACAATGTCAAGTGAGGTATCCATCCGTTATTTCATTGAATTAATCCACTTTGTCATTTAACAAATTCATTAGTTGTTCATGTGAGGCAACTGCTGCCAAAGCTTCATGCCAATTTTCACTTGTCGGAGGATTGTTAGATTTCCAGGGGCGAAGAACAAAGTTTTGCAACTTCAAGTGCCATATCTGACCAGCGTTTGGTGGGACTGTTGATGCCTTCTATATCTTGTGTGTCATGAAGGGTCCCAAGTTCCATTGTTGGTGATATGGATTGACTGCTGGTGAGTTGTAATTTTCTCCAAATTTGTTCCCAGTATAATTGTAACTGGGCAGATGACCGCATTATATGTACTATTAGCACTTTGAAGCGAACATCTCCAGCATTGGACCATTGGCGCCACTTTAGCTCTGTGGAGTCTATAAGGGGACCAGTGCCAGTCGTGCAGTACTTTGTAGAAGCCGAACCTCATCCTCGAATCACTAAGCCCTTTGTCATGAGTGAATATAAGTTCCTGACAGTCTTCGTCTGAATAATGTTCAGTTAAGCGGGGTTGACGTAGTCTATGAAGTAATACCATTGTTGGTTTGGAATAGACTACATCAGTTAGGGGTCCGTATAAACGTGATATTCGTTTCTTACAAGGTCCCCATTCATCCATGCAATCATGGATAGAGGAGTTGCGTAATATAAAAGATGTATTGTTCGGTTTACCCATGAAGAATCTTTTTAGTTGCAGATAGTTCGTAAACTGGGAAGAATTCAATTGGAATTGAGTCTGCAGAGCTTCGAAGGGTTTTGTTATACCATCCGGAAGTACTTGATCTAAGCGACGAATCCCACAATGAACCCAACGTTGCCAGTACAGAGACTTACCAGATATTTGATATTTCGGAATTATTCCACAGAGAACATTTTAAATGTAGAAATGAGTGTTGTTTCAAATGTTTGTGGCATAAGACTCATATCTTGCATGCCTCATAAAGAACTGGATTAGAATCTGATATGATCTTGTTTGGTTTAAGATAGAGGATCGAAATGCCTGTCACTTCTTTTTGTTGATTTTGTTCTAATCGGACCTTTAATGGGGATTCCAAATGATTATAAAAATGATATTTTACTTGGGATGTGTTGTACCGTATGATACATTTCTATCTTAATATTATGGATAATCCAAGGACAGTGGCCCCGCACACTCACCCACAATGCCAGTTTTCCATCTGATATACACATTACATTGGTTATGTTATATTATGATTGGTCTTTTCGTTGCATTTGAGATATGTGCAGGTTGTGTGGTCCTTGTTAGATTGCTTGATCATTATGGTTGTGGCGTATTCACAGATGTGATTGGCGCATTTAAAATTGGAGAAAGGAATTGGTCTTCAGCATTGACATAGAAATTATGTGGAAATTTGTAACGTGCAGTGTTTATCAAGATCACGGTTTCTTTGTGTGGAAGTCTATATTCAATTGAGACGCAATATGATCTTCTCTCAGTAGACCATCCAGGCACCTGCAGGCTCCCTTGGTCAAGATGGCCGACATGTGAGGAGCTCCGGCCGGGAGCTCCCTGGCTAGGGATTACCTTCCCGGCTCTAATCCCCTGAGTTCTACCCCCTCCTTGAACCTTTGGGGCTCTCCTGAGGTTATATGGACAACGGCCCTTCAAATCTCCAATTACCGCGATTTTGGTTTGTGATCTTCTGATGGACCGTGAATTTTGCTGACCTCGGAGCCCGAACAATCATGGCCGCTGCCCGGTGGAGCTGTTTTTTCAGCTATAGAGGAGATTAGGCTCTGGTTCACCCCCTCGGCCATCACCTACCCAGCCTGACATTGGACATGGCTTCCCTCGTCTCTCCGCTGAGTCTCCTTTCCTCCCCTGCCCTCCGACGAATCCATCCCCTGAAGCACTTTACCCCTTGCCGGTCTGCCAGACCCGAGCTGCATTCCCTACCCCTTTGTACCTTCCCCCTCTCCCTTCTTAGCCCCTCTGGACATGTGTCTTGGTTATGCTATGCGCTAGTAACTCAAGTTATTGTGTAACACTGTTTGTTTTCCCCATGTTATACTTGGCTCCTGTAACTGTTGTAACTTGTAACTCGCTGATCCTCATGTAAAGCGCTCTGATACCTCCGGGTCTAGCCAGCGCTATATAAAACTCTGCAAATAAATAAATAAAATAAATAAATAAGGATGGTATTTTTGTCTAAAAGAGTGAGATTGGATTGCAATTTGCTCTGAAGAAGCCGAAGAACAACAACCAAGAAACGTGTTGGCATTTGCAGTACTATGGCATTTGCATGACTGTTTTGCAACTTATATAATTTCAAGCAACTGGCGCACCACTTGTATAAAAAATAAAAGGAATAGAAGTTGTAATATTTTTCTTTGCATTCATATGTATACAATGATGCTTTTGAAACAAATATGATAATGTACAATGATGCTTTTGAAGTAAGTATAATGATGTATATGTACAATGATGCTTTTGAAGTAAGTATAATGATGATAATGCACAATGATGCTTTTGAAGTAAGTATAATGATGTATATGTACAATGATGCTTTTGAAGTAAGTATAATGATGTTTATGTACAATGATGCTTTTGAAGTAAGTATAATGATGTATATGTACAATGATGCTTTTGAAGTAAGTATAATGATGATAATGTACAATGGTGCTTTTGAAGTAAGTATAATGATGTATATGTACAATGATGCTTTTGAAGTAAGTATAATGATGTATATGTACAATGATGCTTTTGAAGTAAGTATAATGATGTATATGAACAATGATGCTTTTGAAGTAAGTATAATGATGATAATGTACAATGATGCTTTTGAAGTAAGTATAATGATGATAATGTACAATGATGCTTTTGAAGTAAGTATAATGATGTATATGTACAATGATGCTTTTGAAGTAAGTATAATGATGATAATGTACAATGATGCTTTTGAAGTAAGTATAATGATGTATATGTACAATGATGCTTTTGAAGTAAGTATAATGATGTATATGTACAATGATGCTTTTGAAGTAAGTATAATGATGTATATGTACAATGATGCTTTTGAAGTAAGTATAATGATGATAATGTACAATGATGCTTTTGAAGTAAGTATAATGATGATAATGTACAATGATGCTTTTGAAGTAAGTATAATGATGTATATGCGATATGTTTTAAGTTTTGTACGATACTTCAAGATTGTTGAGAATACAAGAAATGAAGCAGAACGTATGTGCCATTATTTTGTGGTTTTTTGGTCGGATTGTGATTCTTTACTACATTTATACTTCCCATTGATTGATACATTTCTATGTTTGGGTAATAAAGACCTCCAAATGAAGCATCTGGAGAACCCTGGTAAATATTGTTCCTAATTCATTGATCAATAAAGTGAAGTGTTATGGTCGGCACTGGGATGATTAACTTTTCAAAGACATAGTTAAAACATGGTGTGGTCACCATCATTGTCATTTGTATCGGTCCCCACGTTGACAATTGTAACTTGTACCATGTCTCAAAATCTTTGCTCATTTTTTCCATGAGGATTTGAACATTGTTTTGACCACTGTGTGCAGGTCTTGGCTCACCAGTAAACCAAGATATTTCATCTGAGATTGTTTCCATCGAAATGGCATGCCATGAATGGAGGAGAGCATTGTAAAAGGGGTCACTGTGAGAGCTTCACTTTTAGGCCAGTTGATACTATATCATGAAAAAACTGAGTTTTGATATGGGAGATATGAGAGGTGGTATAGAAGATGCTGGATTTCTAAGAGTAAGAAGTATGTTGTTAGAAATGGGGGGTCTCTAGCTGACAAAGGCTTGCACCTTTGTCCAAGTAGGGACCCTTCTTCCTAGTCAGGATAAGGGGGATACACTCCTGAAATACCCCTGCTCACCCCCTTGGTAGCTTGGCACGAGCAGTCAGGGTATCTCAGAGGCAATGTGTAAAGCATTTACACATAATCAGCAGTAATACAGTGAAAACACTACAAACTGACACCACACCAGTTTAGAAAAATATCCAATATTTTATATAGTTAAAACAAGACCAAAATCATAAAAATCTAACATACGGTACTTAAAAATATGCACTTTGCAAGAATAACCTTTCAAATGCAGATCCTTGAAGTCGGTAGCTCCGTCCGGGGCTACTGCAGTGCTGCGACCAACAGAATCCAACAGTTCCATCTGAACGCATCGGTCAGAGCATCGGGAGACTCGTAAACAGTACCTTTTCGTTGTGGCAAATCACGTTGGTGCAGGCCGGTCGTGGCAACCGTTGCAGTGCGAAATGTAGCGGTGTGGCGTGCGGTGCCCTCAAGTCGCGGTGCAGGCAGCGGCTCGGTGACGGTCGTCTAGTAGCGTCGGTGAGACCAGGGCTGCGGTGCAGAGTGAAGGCTGTGCTTGTTGCGGTGTTGACCGATCGCGGTGCAGGCGACAGAGCTGGTTATGGGGAGCTGGCATCGGTCAGTCCGGACTGCGGTGTGGGACGAGGCAGTGCATCGTGAGATTTACGAGCAGTACCTCCAGCCACGGTGCGGTCACTGGTGTTGAAGTCAGCGGGCAGCGACGGCATCGGTAAGACTAGGGTGGTGAAGTGAAGTGCGGCGGTGCGGAGTGCAATGCCCACAGGTCACGGTGCAAGCAGCGGCTCGGTGGCGGTCATCGTCGGTGAGACCAGGGTTACTGTGAGAGATGTGGCAGTGCCCTCTGTGGTGCCTTCAAGACACAGAGCCAGCGACGGACTCGGTGACGGACTCGGTTGCTTCCCCCCCTCTGTGGCAACTGAAACCACAGTTCCAGAGGCAGTACCCAGAGGTCGGTGAAGTCTTTGCAGTCCCTGAGACTTCAGAACAGGAGGCAAGCTCTTCTTCAAGCCCTTGGAGATACTCAGCACAAGTAAAGAAAGTTCAGTCCAGTCCTTTCACTGCCCAAGGCAGAAGCAGCAACTGCAGGCCAACCCAACAAAGCAACAACACAGCAAAGGAGCAGTACTACTCCTGGCAGCTCTTCCAGCTCTTCTTCTTGGCAGGTTCCTTAATTCCAGCAAGTTCTAAAGTTCTGGGGTATGGGCCCCAATATTTATACTGCATATCTCTTTGTTCTCTTGGGCAGAGAGTGTCTGTGCTTAGTCCAAACCAGTTTGGTCCTCTCAGGCCCAGCTTCCCAGCAGGAGGTGGAGACAGCATTGTCCAAGGCGGACCAGGCCTATTCAGGTGCAAGGAAATCTCCTCCCCCTACTCTAAATGCAGCCCAGGTCTATTCAGCCCAGCCTGACTCATCCAGGAAAGGCAGGACACACCTCGACCCCCCCTAGTGGCTGCCGGAAGAGAATACACATCCCCAGCCCCTGTCACTCCAAAGCCAGACAGTCAATACACAAACCCAGCAGAGGCACACAGGATGGCTAAGCAAGAAAATACCTACTTTCTAAAAGTGGTAGTTTCAAACACAGACCATAAAAATCATCTTTACTAAAAGATGCATTTTTATATTCTTCAGGCATACTAAACCGCGTTTCTCAATCAATCAATCAATCAATCAGAGCATTTATAAAGCGCACTACTCACCCGTGAGGTTCTCAAGGCGCTGGGGGGGGGTAGGGTGCTGCTACTGCTCGAAAAGCCAGGTCTTGAGTAGCCTACTGAAGGTAAGCAGGTCCTGGGTCTGCCGCAGGTGGATGGGGAGGGTGTTCCAGGTCTTCGCGGCGAGGTGGGAGGACGATCTGCTGCTGGTGGTCGCTCTTCGGATGCGGGGGATGGTTGCGAGTGCGAGGTTGGCGGAGCGGAGTTGGCGGTTCGGGGTGTAGAAGGTGAGTCGTCTGTTGAGGTATGCCGGTCCGGTGTTGTGGAGTGCCTTGTGTGCGTGGGTGAGGAGCTTGAAGGTGATCCTCTTGTTGACGGGGAGCCAGTGCAGGTTTCTTAGGTGGGGTGTGATGTGGCTGTGGCGAGGGATGTCGAGGATCAGGCGTGCAGAGGCGTTCTGTATGCGTTGTAGTCGTTTCATGAGTTTAGCTGAGGTTCCTGCAAAGAGGGCGTTTCCGTAGTCCAGTCTGCTGCTGACGAGGGCCTGGGTAACCGTTCTTCTTGTTTCGATGGGGATCCATCTGTAGATCTTGCGGAGCATGCGGAGGGTGTTGAAACAGGAGGATGAGACGGCGGTGACTTGCTTGGTCATGGAGAGTGTGGAGTCGAGAATGAACCCCATGTTGCGTGCGTGGTCGGTGGGTGTCGGTGCTGCTCCCAGAGAGGTCGGCCACCAGGAGTCGTCCCAGGCTGAGGGGGTGGAGCCTAGGATGAGGACCTCCGTCTTGTCTGAGTTCAGCTTCAGTCGGCTGTTCTTCATCCACTCGGCGACGGCCTTCATTCCTTCGTGGAGGTTGGTTTTGGCGGTGACGGGGTCCTTGGTGAGGGAGAGGATCAGCTGGGTGTTGTCGGCGTAGGAGATGATGTTGAGGTTGTGCAGTCGGGCTATGTGGGCGAGAGGTGCCATGTAGACGTTGAACAGTGTCGGGCTGAGGGAGGATCCTTGGGGTACGCCGCAGATGATCTCGGAGGCTTTGGATCGGAAAGGCGGGAGGCGGACACTCTGGGTTCTGTCGGAGACGAAGGAGGTGGTCCATTCCAGAGCCTTGTTTCGGATCCCTGCGTTGTGGAGGCGGGTGCGTAGGGTGCGGTGGCAAACTGTGTCGAAGGCGGCTGAGAGGTCCAGGAGGATGAGGGCCGCGGTTTCAACGTTGTCCAGCAGGGCCCTGATGTCGTCGGTGGTGGCGATGAGGGCGGTTTCGGTACTGTGGTTGCTGCAGAACCCGGACTGGGATGGGTCCAAGATGTTGTTCTCCTCGAGGTGGCGGGTCAGTTGTCTGTTGACGATCTTCTCTATGACCTTCGCCGGGAACGGGAGCAGGGAGATGGGCCGGAAGTTCTTGAGGTCTCTCGGATCCGCCTTGGGTTTCTTGAGTAGGGCGTTGATCTCGGCGTGCTTCCAGCTCTCTGGGAAGGTTGCGGTCTCGAAGGAGGTGTTGATGACCTTGCGGAGATGGGGTGCGATGGTGGCGCTGGCTTTGTTGAAGATGTGGTGCGGGCAAGGGTCTGACGGGGAGCCGGAGTGGATGGTCCAAATGGGAAGATATGCTTATAAGATGTTATAAATAAACTCCCATTCTATCCTATGGGACAGATAGCCTTTCCATAGTGAAAAAAGAATTAGGCTGTAATTCACTATCAGGACATGTCACACACACCAGTACATGTCCTACCTTTAATATACACGACACCCTGCCCACAGGGGTACCTTGGGCCACTTAGAGGTGACTTACATGAAAGAAAAGGGAAGATTAGGGCTTGGCAAGTGGATGCACTTGCCAGGTCAACATGGCAGTTACAAACTGCGCTCAGACACTGCAGTGGCAGGTCTGAGAACCCTTTACAGGGCTGTTTGTGTGGGTGGCACAACCAGTGCTGCAGGCCCACTAGCAGCATTTGATTTACAGGCCCTGGCACTCTCAGTGCAATTTACTAGGTACTTACTAGTAAATCAAATATGCCAATCATGGAAACACCAATCCATAGTCCAATTTACAACAGGAGCACTTGCACTTTAACACTGAACAGCAGTGAGAAAGTGCGCAGAGACATTAAACCAGCAAAAACAGCGTCAAAACCAGGAGGTCAGAAAGCAAAAAGACTGGGGAAACACGCCAAAAGATGCCAGGTCTAACAAATATGATCTGCATATAACGTACATTTGAGTTCAAAAGCCGGTGTGGTAATACCTGAGATTTGTTTAGCTTGACAGTTCGCAATAGCCAATGGTTCTAGTGCTATGACAAAAAAGCTAAGAGGCGAGGGGACATCCCTGTCGGGTCCCTCTATTAACTTTAAAGGGCCGGACAAGAAACCATTGAAATCAACCAGGGCAGGGGGATTACTGTATAGGCTGTAAATCATGGCTATGAATTTGGGTGCCATATTCATTCTTTTCAGTCTCCTGAAAAGATAGCCCCACTCCACTGGATCTAAGACCTTTTCAGCATCAAGGGAGAGGGCCACCTGTTTGTCTGTTGCATTTCAAGAGAGCCATAGTAAGTGTGCCAGGGTTCGCAAATGGTTTCTGGATATACGATTTGGAATAACTCCATTTGTGAATTTTTTTTGAGTGTCAGAAGGATCTAGGCGGCCGCAATAGAAAAGAGAATCCCGGTCTCTCCCCACAAGGAGGGATGTTTAACATCCCGGGTCTTATGAGTGCTGCCGACAAGAAACTGACTCCTCTATACAGGTGCTAGTGTTGGACCACAGACCAGGATACAAGGGAACATGACTCCCCCGTCCAAGCTGCCTGTATATCAGATTGTTAATCATTGGACCAGTGATTTAACATAACAAAGAGGGAAAATGAAAAATGTATATACAGAAGCAGAGAGAAAAAAGAAGTAAAGAGGAGAGCAAATCAATGATATGATGTTTAACCCAATTATCCCATAGTTCCCAAAACTTCGTTCTCTTAGTGTTCACTATAGCACGATCTAAATTTGCAATTTTTTGTATTGATCTCACCCACTCTGCTTCTAGGGGGGGTTGGGCAATATCCATTTAATGCACAACTCTCTGCGTGCAAGGAGAATTAATGTAAATACAAGTGCTTTATGTATTTTAGAGAAAGCCCTATTACCCTCCCAATCTAGCACCACCCCAAAAATTACTAACGGCAGGCTCACCTTGATTTCTTGTCCCAAAATTCCCGATAGTGTAATACCCACTTTATGCCAGAAGATCTGGATTGAGGGACACTGCCAAAAGATGTGGACTTCATTTGCGTTGACCTCGCCGCACTTAGGGCACTTCTTCACCGCCTGGGTTCCCATTTTGGAGAGTCTCCGTGGCGTCCAGTAGGCCTTATGGACAGTAAAAAGATGATTCTCCCTGAGTGAGGCAGACTTCATGTATAGCTACAAATGAGACATAGATAATTGCCATAGCAGGTCGAGGTCGTGAGCGGCAGTTCCCTCCTCCAGGTCGCTACCAACAAAGCTTGCACCTCATCTGTGGCCTGTATCAGCATCCAGTACCATTCTGATACCCCTTTCCGCAGAAGGGGACTGTTAGAAATGGGGGTCTCTGGTTGGCAGTGGATGGCCACTGTCCAAGCAGGGACCCTTCTTTCTAAGTCAGAGTGAAGGGCTGCACCCCTTTGACAACCCCTGCTCCACCCTGTGGTAACGTAGCACGAGCAGTTAGGCTAATCCCAGAGGCAGTGTGTTAAGCATTTATGACCATACACAGTAATACAGTGAGGAGCACTACAAAGGGACACAACACAGGTAGTTATCAAAAATAGTTATCTTTATATATAGGTTTATCACAAGACCAAATAACGAGAAAGCCACAATACTGTACCAAAAATAATACTCTCTTGATGCTGCAAAAAATAGTTCAAATGGAGAATGCACAGTTCAGGGCCGTGGTCTCTGCGACCCCTTTTACTCACAGTTCCTGGATGTGGTGTCAATAATCCACAAAATGCCGCTAAGGCGTGATAGCGATGTTTTTCCTCACGCTCTTGGTCGCGGCGGCTCGCAGACGGACCTTAGCGATGGTTTCGAGGCCTGCAAACGTGCGGGGCGGTGATCAGGTCAGCGAGCACTCAGCGGCAGCAGCGCGATGGATTTCCGAGCGCTCTTCGGCTGCGGCTGCTCGCAAGCGGGCGATAGCGATGGTTCCAAGGTCCGCAAACGTGCGGGGCGATGACTTTGGGCAGCGAGCACGCAGCGGCGCAATGGATTTCCGAGCGCTCTTCGGCTGCGGCAGCTCGCTAACGGGCGTTAGTGACAAAATGGCGATCTGTAAGCGTGCGGTGCGATGATTTGGTCAGCGAGCACTCAGCGGCAGCAGTGCGACGGATTCCTTGACGCTCCTCGGCTGCGGCGGCTCGCTACCAGGCTTTAGCGACGAAATGAAGTCTACTGGGCCTGAGACTTCAGTCAGGAGGCTAGTTCTCTCTCTAGCCCTTGGGTGATTGCAGGTTCAAGATTAAAAAGTTCTCTTACAGCTCCTTTTCCCTCTTCTTTCCAGTCCAATGACAACTACTGCAGGCCAATCCAGGGAACAGCACACAACACAAGGACAGTCCTCTCCTGCAGCTTCCCTCAGTTCCACGGACAGAGGTTGGTCTTGAGATCCATGGGCAATACCAATTGTAGGGGTTTCAGCACAGATATTTATACCCCAAAAGTCTTTGTTCTTACAAGTTACAAGTTACTGAGCCTAGCCAGAACCAGTTCTGTTCAGTCCTGGAGCACTTTGTTTACCAGGCTGCATCCTTCCTGTCAGGAAGAGGGGGTCTGCTATCAGACGCACAGTGGGAGGTGGAGCCATCATTCACCTTGCCAGGCACAGCCCTGCTCAGATCAAAGGGTCACCCCTCCCCATACTCCAACCACAGATCTCTCTATTCAACCCAGGTCTGGCTCAGCCTGCCCTGTCCCTCCAAAACCAGACAGCCAATACACATAACAGCAGAGCACACTGGAAGGCTTAGGCAAGAAAATACCCACTTTCTAAAAGTGGTATTTTCAAACACAGAATATAAAAATAAACCTTCCTAAAAGATGTATTTTAATATTCTGAATTCAGGCATACTAAATTCGTTTTTCTACCATGTTCCTGGGGTCATTTAGGACTATAGAATGTAATAGTCACAATTGCCCATTCTGGCCTATGGGGAACAGGTAGCCTTACAGTAGTGAAAAACGAAATTGGGTGTAAGTCACTACCAGGACATGCTACCCACACCAAGGCATGTCCTACCTCACACATACAATGCACCCTACCATAGAGGTGGCTTACATGATGCCAAGGGAAGGTTCAGGGGCTGGGAAGTAGGTGCACTTCACAGCCAAGATGGCAGTTCTGGACTGCACACAGACTCTGCAGTGGCAGGTCTGAGACACAATTTACAAGCTGCTTCTGTGGGTGGCACAACCCAGTGCTGCAGGCCCACCAGCAGCATTTTGGTTCACTAGCCCTGGGCACACACAGGCCACATTACTAGGGACTAACAGGTAGACCAAATAAGCCAATCAGGGATACATCAATTGATATGTCATCTTTACACAGGGAGCATCCGCGCTGCGGCACTGAATGGCAGTGGCGCAGCGCCCAGAGCATCTATCACCAGAAAAAAACAGAGGAGGCACAGCGAAAAAATGGAAGGGAGACTCACGCCAATGGTGCCAGGTTTAACAGGGACGTGAACAGATCTTGGGCTCCCAGAATTGATTCCCCTTTCCGTCTCTTCCCAGCGTTTTTGCCCAGCTCATTAACTGGTAGTATTTGAATTTTGATACCGACCCCTCAGAGATCTCCTGCATACGTTGCCAAGAAATTAGTTCGGTGTCCTCTAGGAGTTGGCCCCATCTGTGGATGCCACACTCCCTTAAGGGAACTGCAAGTGAGTCTTGAAGGCAAGCTGGCGTGCCGGGTGAATTCCAAATAGGTGCGTATTGACTAAAGTAAGGTATTTGTAAAGATAGCCTTATTTGATACCAAACCTTACATGCACCCAGAAGGACCTTAAGCCTAACTTTTAAAAAAAACTTGGGGTGACCAAATTTGAAGAGAAAGAAGCCAGTTTGGTCTGGAGGGCCAGCTGTAAGAGCTCTAAAAAGTGGTGACAAAGCGGAGGTGTATCTCAATAGCTGTCTAAAGATCTTCAAATGGAAAGCACAATAATACTGAAAAAGGTCTGGGCTGGCTATGCTGCCACCTTCCTTTTTTTCCCTGAGTTTCCTCTAGGCAATTCTAGACCTTTTGTTTCCCCAGATAAAGCTAGTAAAGTCCCCTTGCACCTTCTTGAACCATTCCTTCTTAAATTCTAGGGGGATAGTGTTAAAGAGAAGAAAATTTGGGAAGAATGGACATTTAAAAAGGTTAGATCTGCCTAGAAATGATAGAGGAAGATTTCCCCAGTCCTGTAGCTGTTTCCGCACACTGGATGCTAGATTATCAAAATTCACTTTTGCTAAGTTCTCCAAATTATGCACAATTTGAATACCTAGATGTCTCATGATTTGTCTAATTATATCACATGGGAAGTGGGTGTTCCACTGCATTATCTCTGTTTTTTGTTGGTCTACGGCATAACCAGATACCTTGCCAAAACCCTCAAGCGTTTCGCATATTGCTGGTAGAGACGGAGGCAGGTAACATGTAAAGATAATCAAATCGTCCGCATACAACCCAATATTTTTCTCCCAGCCATTGCACGCAAAGGGAAGGATATTCCCACATGATCTTAATTTGGATGCCAAAGGCTCAATATAAAGATTGAAGAGAAGCGGAGATAAGGGGCATCCCTGTCTACCAATGTTTAAAGATTTAAAGAGATTCCCATTGACTAACACTCTTGGCTGAGGGTTTTTTATATAAAGCTTTAACTGCTGATAAGGTCTCTCCTAGGTTGAAGCGATGAATCATCTCATACAAGAAAGGCCAGCTGACCCTATCAAAGGCCTTCGCTGCATCGAAGGTCATTACCGTCAATGGATTACCAAACTCCTTGGCCAAGTCAATTGTATCTATTAACTCGTGAGTCAATTTGTGCAACTATCTCCCTTTTATGAAACCCTTCTGGTCAGAATGAATCAAGGTCCCCACTATCTTATCTAAACGTTTGGTTAGTATCTGGGAATACATTTTATAATCACTAATAAGAAGTGCGATAGGTCTATACGGCTCACAAACCCTCTGGTTTTTGTTTGGTTTGAGAAGGATGGTTATGGTGGCGGAATCTCAAGAGGCTGGTAGATCTTGGTTAGAGATAAAGGCTAAGTTGAAAAGTTGAAGCAAGATGGGAGTTAGCTCTTCTTTTAATAACATGTAAATTTCGTTTGGGAGAGCGTCCGGGCCAGCGGCTTTCCCTTTTTTTAAACTACTTATAACTTTAACAATCTCCTCTATGCAGATGGGACTTTTCAATTTATCCCTTGGGTCCCCCTGGAGAGATGGAAGATCAAGATCTTGAAAAAACGCCTCGGTTTGTTCCCTGCTTATGATCACATCTTCTGTGTAGAGGTCTTGAAAAAATTGTACAAATGTGTTTTCAATATCCAGTCATCGGAGATTATGTTGCCTGAAATTTGGCATTTTAGGTCTTTAATAAGGTTCCTAGACTGATTAGCTTTGATCTTCCAAGCTAACAGTTTTCCCCATCCCTCCCCATACTCATAGTGAGATAGCCTACTGGCTTCCCATTTCCGCCTGACTGTGGCATCCAGATAGTCGGCAAGCTTAGATTTTGCTAGTTGCAATTCCCGTTCAATTTGGACAATAGTTGAAGGGATAGAGGCCTGTTCTAAGGCACTTTGAAGGATGTTTATGGAGGCTTCAAGAGTATTGATTTTCTCCCTGACCTTTTTATTTTGTGCTGAACTTAAACTAGATAGAATGCCTCTAAGGAGCGCCTTATATGTATCCCAGACAATATTCAGAGGGGCCGACTCGAGGTTAAAGAGAAAGAACTCATTTACTGACAACTTTCAGATTCTCCACTACCAAAGATCTAAAAGCAAAGTACGATTTAAAGTCAATCGCCGTGAGGGGGCTTTATTTCTAAAAATAATCTCAAGAGTAACCGCAGAATGATCCGATAAGTGTTCAGGAACGTGAGAAACTTTACTGGTGTTTTTGCTAATGACTGAGTCTACAAGAAAAAAGTCTATCCTGGAACGATGACCATGTTTTTTATTATGAAACGTGACATTTTCCCTATGACTCACAAATTTCCAAATGTCAATAAGGCCTATGTCCACTATCAATTGTTTCAAGGCTCCTCTCATGTTGGGGGTTGCTGCGACTGCCCTCTTGGAGGTTGTGTCTTGTGCTGGGTCTAGAAAGACGTTAAAATCACCTCCCAATATGATTTTCATTTATGTCCACTAAGTGCAGAAATAGGGTACGTATGGGTGCGGGGTCAACTAAGTTGGGGCCGTAGTATCCGAGTGCCAGCCAGATACCATAAATTTTGGCCTTAACTATTACCCATCTACCTAATGGATCCACCATACATTCCCCCAGTGTGGCTTGAATGGATTTTCTAAAAAGGAGGGCGACCCCTTTCACTGTACAGGGCTGAGAGGTGCATACACAATGCTCAATCCATTGTTGACCCTTTAAAATCTCAGGCCATTCTTCTTTGAGCAGGTGCTATTCCTGAATAAGGAAAACATTTATGTCTATAAGCCTCAAGTACTCCAAGATTTTTCTCCTTCTTGCGGCAACCCTAAGACCATTGACGTTCCAGGATAGAATCCTTAAAGGCCTAGACTTATCTGACTTTGACATATAATAGGAAAGTAATTCAGAGAATAGATGCCTAAGAACCTTCTAATCAGGCTAGGAGGCATAAGTAATTGCAAAGAAGATCCTGGTCTAAAATTAACAAAAGAGGACATTATTTTATATTTTTTCCCACATACCCCCCCACCCAGTGCAATTGTGCTTTAAGTATTTTTTCTTGTGACTTTTTTTCCTTGCCAGTGACCCCACCTCCCCGCCCCAGGGAACCCTCCATACAAACTAGAGGTATACTGTTGTTTATCTCATTTGAACTCTCTCACTACGCTACGGCGGCAGGTGTTGAAATTATACTTGATGTGCCTTGATCTGTTCTATAAATGCACTAACTTCGTTTGGGTCTCTGAAATTGTACATTTTGTTGTTTTGCATCACCCTCAGAGAAGCAGGGAATCGTATATTTGCAGTAGCTCCCAACTCCCTCAATTCTTGAATATATTTGCCCAGTTCCCATTACCTGTCCTGGGTTGCACGCAAGATATCCGACCTAATACGGAAGGACCAATCATCTTTTTTATAGGCTCCTGCTTTAAGGGCCCCAGAGAGAATTCTTTCCTTTAGGGTGTAAGATTTAAAGTTCACAAGAATCCTTCTTGGATTTTTCTTTCCTGGTCGCCTCGTGAATGGGTCGCGGTGGACTCTTTGTATATCCTCCTCTAGACTGCGCTGATCAATTTCCATGTTGATTTCTTTCAGAAGGTGCATCACAAAGCCCCTTATATCTTCCCCCTTGAGGCCCTCAGGGACATTCACAATTCGGATGTTGTTCCTTCTTGCACTATTCTCAAGGGCTTCCAACTTGTCTCTGAGGTCTTTATCACTGTTCTTTAGTTTCTGTATCTCCTCCTTGTTAACATTAACTTTTTTGGAGAGGTCAATTAGTGAAACCTCCATGGCCCGACTCTTTCTACCAAATTATTTATCTTATCCTCCAAGGCCTCACAGGTGCCCTGGATTTTCTGTTGGTTTAGCTCAGAGATTGCAAACTTTTCCCTGACCTCTGTTAACAGGGTAGATAGGAGCTTCTCCAGTTCATCGCTTTTAGTTTGGTCAGTAAGTGCAATAGGTGACCCATCTTGGGCCTGGGAATAATTCTCCGAGATCACGGAGCTAGGACTGGGCTGCTCCGGTGACATGTTTTCTTCTGCTAGAGGGCCAAACTTGTTCTCTAGTCGTAGAGCGTCTTCCCCCGCTTTAGTAATGACTGAACCCTCCATAGCCTTTTGGAGTGCTCTGTTTTCAACGAGTTGGGGCAATACTGCTGGGGAGTCGCCAAAGTTCCTTGAGCTTGAACTTTAAAGTAGGAGCAAAGTGATGGTGTTATTTTTACACTGTCTGTTTTCCTTTTGGGGTGCCTAATGCTTGATCTCTGTGATCTTTTATCAGCGGGTATTCTCTTAGCTGTGGGGACGCGGGGAGCCTGAGAAGGTGCGCAAGATGTTTTACAAATTGATGCTTTCACAGGGGCCAGTGGAGCTGGAGGGGGGTCCTTATTCACGGCCTGAGCACTCAAAACAATATCCCCTCTCCCCCAAATGTCCCTGCTTCTCAGCGTGTATCTATTTACACAACACACAGTCCCTTCCCTAGTGTCTCCGTTGTTTGAAAGAACAGCCACCTCATGTTTGATCTGCTCACCTACACCAACACTAGCATTGACTTCCGCTGGGGCCCGCTCCCTTCTCCTTACCGGGGTTATCAAGGGTCCCTGAATGGCATCTCCTGGCTGCGATTGCTGGCGGGTGGTGCAACCTCTGACCTGACCCGAGAACAAGCAGCTCCCTCTCCCCAGGAAGCAGATTCTCGCGGCGGTGCGGCGGCCCCAGCTGATCCGCGCTGCAACCTCCGCCCACATGCCTCCTCGCGGCTTCAGCTCCGTCGTTGTTTGCAGCGGAGCACTGCGATCGGAAATATTTTTTTTCTGGGCCCCCTTGGGTGCCTAACCCACCTCAACCGTCACTTTCCTCACCTTCACCGCTACATATCGCGGACCCAAGGCACAGGTACGCAAACAGGCTCTATTCTGCCTAGCATGTAAGAGAGCTCGCGACCTGCACTAACTGTCGGCCGCCATGTTCCCCACTTCCCAGCAAAGGAGATATTGTAGATACTATGATCTTATAAAATTCCACAGGGAATCCATCCTTCTCCGGAGCCTTTCGGGTGGGGTGTAATTTAATGGCATTAGCCACTTCTTCATCCATCATTTCTTTTTCCATCTCTGCTCTGTTCTTTGGTGTCAATTTGGGGATTGATAGAGCTTGGCAGAGTTGCGATTCTGCTGTCTGCGCGGTGGGTGCCTCTGAGCTATACAGTTTCATATAGAATGATGCAGCTGACATAGTTATGGTCATAGGATTAGTTTGCAAAAAACACCATCTGGTCCGTATACATCTGAAGTGGATGATTTTTCGGTTCTTTGTTTTAGCCGGTGGGCATGGAGTCTACCTGCTTTTTCACCATTCTCATAGTGACGACCTTTAAGGCGATGAAGGGACTTTTATTCTTGTGCTGTCATAACGTATTGATTTAATCTTTCTTAAATGTCAAAGTATGCAGAATCATATCAGATGGCTTCTCTCTGTCCTGTCGGGTAAGAGTTGCAATACCGGTTTCCAAAGTTTGTTTTTCTTTCTGGCTGTCGCTAAGTCATCAATAACCATAACCCTTATTTATGATTGCCCAGAAGGTCGAAGGGGATGTCACTGAGTTTTCATTAAGGGATACATAGTCATTAAGGAGGTTTAGCCATTTTTTTCCTTTCCTCCAGTATTATAAACTTGCTAGTGTCCATTCTCCACGTTTTAGATTTAGGGGTTAGCAATCGGATGTCTATGCCCAATGCAATAGGGGCGTGATCTGTAATACCCAGCACACCAAGTGTACTATCCGTAACTTTCAAAATAAGGGATATAAAAAAAATAATTAATCCTAGATTTCATTCCATGAGGACATGAAAAGAGGGTATATTCATGCACAGTCACTGCAAATGCAGCCGGCACAGCTGGCTGTATCTCTGTCCCTTTGCACATGCAGCCAGCACAGCTGGCTGTATCTCTGTCCCTTTGCACATGCAGCCGGCACAGCTGGCTGTATCTCTGTCCCTTTGCACATGCAGCGGGTACAGCTGGCTGTATCTCTGTCCCTTTGCACATGCAGCCGGCACAGCTGGCTGTATCTCTGTCCCTTTGCACATGCAGCCGGCACAGCTGGCTGTATCTGTCCCTTTGCACATGCAGCCGGCACAGCTGGCTGTATCTCTGTCCCTTTGCACATGCAGCCGGCACAGCTGGCTGTATCTCTGTCCCTTTGCACATGCAGCGGGTACAGCTGGCTGTATCTCTGTCCCTTTACACATGCAGCCGGGCACAGCTGGCTGTATCTCTGTGCCTTTGCACATGCAGCCGGCACAGCTGGCTGTATCTCTGTCCCTTTGCACATGCAGCCGGCACAGCTGGCTGCATCTCTGTCCCTTTGCACATGCAGACCCCGCACAGCTGGCTGTATCTCTGTCCTTTTGCACATGCAGCCGGCACAGCTGGCTGTATCTCTGTCCCTTTGCACATGCAGACCGCACAGCTGGCTGTATCTCTGTCACTCTGCACATGCAGAACACACAGCTGGCTGCATCTCTGTCACTCTGCACAAGCAGACCGCACAGCTGGATATTTCTCTGTCGCTCTGCACATGCCAACTGCACAGCTGGATGTATCTCTGTCCCTCTGCACATGCAGAACACACAGCTGGCTCTATCTGTCGCTCTGCAAACATAGAGCACAAAACTGACTGTATCTGTCACTCTACAAACGTAGACCACTAAGCTGACTGTACTTCAGGCGATACTGCTCAGGAGTCATAACAGCATAAGGGCTTCCTTCATGGGGCCATACTCCATCTGGCAGCTACTTCAAGGGCAAATAAGGGATCCCTCCCCACAATGGGCATGTGCTTTTACAGACAGACCCCCTCCTCCTCTGATATGCATGCGCACGGCCACCTCATGTGCTGCAAACCATTTATGTATGTCATCCCTCATCACATATCTAGGCACCAGGTATTTGGGAATGCAGATTCTCCTAATTCTCTTAAGCACTTCACTGTCGATGCCACCATCATCACAGAGGCCCTCTTTGCCTTTAAGTCCAGTTCTCGCTGGCTCCTCTTGTGGGTCAGCAGGGCCTTCTTTTTCTCTATGGCGAGGGTTAATTTCTTGCCCTCCAGTGGCATCTCTGCTGCTTCCTTCTTCTCCTCAGCAGACAGCTTTCTCTCCTCAAAGGAGACTGCAGGCAGACTCTTCCTGCCTGTCTGTCTGTCCCCATCTCCGATTGGTACAATCTTTGGACTGACGCACCGCTTCCGGCTCTGAAAACTGCAGGGGAGGCTGCTCTTTGGGACACACACTCCTCTGGCGCTAGAGACTCCTTGTCAACTTCATTTTTCCTCCCCCATCTCTTTCTCCTCCTCTTGCTCCTGTGGGGTGGATTGCTACAGGTGTACTTCGTCTCAAGTTCTGAGGGCAATCTGGGAGTTCTCCTTCTTGGACCCTCTGCCCAGCTTTAGCCCTCTGTCCTTGCACGTCATTCACAGTTCTGCCATGCTGAGGCTCTCCGTGTTGCTCAGGTCAACGTTTATGTTCACAAAAATCACAGGTGCAAAAATTGAGGATAGCAATAAATTTAGGAAAAATTAAAAAATGACGAATTACAAATCAAAAGCCAATTTAAAAATCAATTTTTAATGTCACTTTAAAAAGGGTTTTTAATTTTAACTTAAGTCACTGCATGGAACTGCAAACACAGATCCCACCACTGAACATCAATTGGTTGTGGGAATCATCACAACCCTTGTCAGGGTGAAGACTCCAAGTCACTAAATTAACTTGAGTTCAACATCCCAGTAGCTATGGCACGGAGCAGCCAGGCCTAATCTAGCACAAAGTGTAAAGTTTTTATGTAGTAGCAAAACAGCAATAAAGTTGAAATGCAAAACAATAAAAATCCCAAAATTAGAGTAAAATTTAATAAACAACATTTCACCAAAATGTCAACAATCCAATAAGGGGAACTGAAGATATGAATATTTAAAGTTTTAAGTAGAAATAGCGCAAAGTGCTAATGATAATCAATGGTCGCTGTAGAACAGGACTTAGGCGCAGTGTGACGCTGAACGCATTGGAGTGTGGGTTGGATAGAGTAACCAGGTTCGTACTGGTCAAATATTTTATCTTTTGACTTTAGTCCTTTAAGGCACAATCCACCACAGGAGTACACTTCTAAAGTCGTTCAGGACCTCAAGAGAGGCACTTAGAGACTCACAGGGTGACAGGCAAAGGCCAAGAGAAGAGACCAGTTCAGGTCCAGTTGCTACTGGTCAGATGGGCAGTTGCAGGAAAAGGCCTCCTGTAGCTAGTTGTGTCCCTGTAGATTTAACAGGAGTTCAGCCAAGTCCAGGAGTGTTGTGAAGTAGGGGCCTGGAGATGCACATTACAGCCAGTACTAGCTAGTGGTTTGGACCCCTGGGGATGCCCTAACCAATGGTGTAAAGGTTCATGGGGCTAACTCCACCCACTTTAGGCAGTTCCAAGATGGCAAAAGCCTTCGGCCAAACTAAACTTAGGCTCTGAAGGCTGGGTGTGTGTGTGGGGGGGGAGGGGGAGTGTGCTATGGTAATTCTATTGTCCTCCCAGATCTAACACTAAAATCCAGTTTGGGGCAGTCACTGTGCCCACAATAAACCAAGAGACAGAAGTCTGGTAAAACGAAGCAGAGTTTTACAGCAACCAGGCAGTGGATACACACAAATTGTTTTGGCATCTTGTTTTCCTCCTTTGAAGTGCACCCTAAATGTTATATGAAAAGCTCAAGCAGACCTGTCGAGCAGGATGTAACATTCAAGCAGGACTTGACACTTTAATGTCAAACAGGATTCTCCCAGCCTCCCCTTCATATTCTACCATATCCATAGGGGTCATCTCTGCCCTTTAAGGTCAGCCTATTGTTTGCTCCTGGGAGTAGTTCACACCTCATCACAGGAGAGCCATCAGATGCCAGGTGACAGATGGAAGGCTCTGAAAGACCTTCGAATCTTTATGCAGACAAAATGTAACATTTTTAAAGTTTATTTTCCTTAATATTTAAAACAAATCTGATTTCACGATTAAACTGGATGCTTAAAAACTATTAAAAATAGATGCATGATTATTTGGCTAGCTAATCTCATATCTGAAATAAAGGATTAAGTATTGCATCCTAGTGCTTTCCTATGGAACAGCCAAACCTGCTACAGTGAAAATAGCTCTGAGTGCATTTTCACTGTAAGAACACATTACACATAAACATTTTACGTGTCCTACTTTTAAATGCCATGCACCTTGCCTTTATGAGCAATAATGCCTACTTAATGGTGACTTATAAGTATTTAAAAGGAAGGTTTTTGTACACTTCTTTTCAGCCAGGCGGCTGGCTTTCTAAAACGCTTATTCCTCCATCTTGTGGCCTCTCATCATGTTTCTTGTTTCCAATACTAAAGAATGCCTCAGTTTAGTCTCACTCAGCCCACTGCCGTCTTAGCATGCTTTCCATCTAGGGCCAAATCAGGGACTCTGTTATCCTCAAGTGTTTGACTAATATTTATCCTAGGGCATCCAAGTACTCAGTCTATGCCACTCCACAGCCTGTGCCCTCTCCCTTACCTTTTACCTTGCAGTCTTTTCCCACTTCCTACTCTCTGCTCTCTCTGTCTCTCTTCTCTTCATACACCTCGCCCTTCTCCTGGCCTAAACCAGGACTGACCTGTAACCGCCACACTAGTCGTCTCAAAGCTGGCTCGCCTGTGCCAGAGATTCCAAAACAGGGTCAATATTGTCACACAGAGTAATTAGCATTTCTTAACGAACCGCCAGGCCTTTGCTCTGCCTGCCAAAGTAACTGTTTTGTCTGTCAAATTATTCACCTTGCCTGCGAGCGCCTTTGGGAACAGCGTTACGGATGCATTAGGTGCAGACTGCATGCCTGCTAGTGCTCAAATTACCTGTATACTGGTTTCTCACCACTTGTATGGAACTCTTGTGCTTTCTGGCTAGGTTTGTCCTTTATAAATACATCATCTACTGCACCCTGTGGTCCCAAACCTGTGCCGTGCAAACGATCATTTGTAGCTTGGGTTTTCAATACCCAAGAACTCTTGCCATGAAGATGGCTTTTGGGTTTGGCTTCATGGAAGCCACATACATTCTGAAGCCAAATTATTAGAAAGGAATAAGAATGAGGAACCTTACTGGTGATATGTGAAATTGCTGGCTTCGAGATTGTATTGCATTGAACTGCAGCAACTGTACAGCGCTTACTACCCCATGGTTGGCACTGAAGCGCTTACTTACATGTGTAGCTAGCTACGCCGTTTAGGATGTGTGGTTGGAAGGGTGCTGTCTTTGTTTTGTGATTCCATGTAGGAGGTATTTCAATGTCATGAGTGAAGTCCACGGAGGTGTGGTTATCGCGTTATGTGACGCAGCGTGTAGCAGTGAGGTCGATGATGAGGTTTAATACCAACAGAAGCAAATCAAATCCCAAAACAGGAACATACTTACCCTAAAATTTCACATCAGGAACAACACAGCGTAAAGATGAGGTCAGGGAAAACCCGTCAGCAACCAGTTTATAAATCTCTGAAATGCCCAACACTGAGGGCAGGGAGTAAAGAGAACAGAACAAACGAAATCACCTCAGGGAATTTCGCTGCTAGTCTTCCACAATTTCAATAGTGTCCTACTTTTAGAAAACAAAGCCAAATCAAAAATTCTTATTTTTAAAGGACCTTATGGCTGCAGCCTACGCAATACCTGAAGAAGCATCCGGGCTGCTTAGCCCGATAACTCCCCAAAAATCTGACAAAGGGATAAAAATCCACTCATTCCAATAATCAAAGGAATCCACCAGGGCGGACCTCTTCCCTCAAGAAAGAAACAGTAACATCGACCACTGTACCAACATTGACAATTAAGATAACGTACTACTGGGTGGCTCATGGACTCACTCAATCTTAATTTCAAACAATACAGACCAGATGCAGGCATTGGAAGCAAGAACCTCAAGTCTAGATGACAATCACAGCCCAGACTGCCTTCCAGACATGGGTGCATTAAACACACAAGAAGCAGAGTAAGAAAAAATGGTAGACATAGTAAGAGAGGCTAAAAGCCAATACCCTGTACCATCTAAAGATAAGGAGAATGCAGCAACAATTCTGTCTAAAACTACAGTCTTAAACTCACTTCCGAAGAAAACATTTAACCTGTACTGTTCCCATAAAAAGTCTCCAAATCACTCAGAACCAACTTGTTATTTCATCGTCAGTGGAGAGTACGTCTCCAACCAGCATAGGCAATCAAACACACTACACCACATGCTGGAGGGAACATCTACTATTTACGCTTCAAATGTCAATTGAAGCTCTCAATTTTCAGTCTGACAAACTAGATGTGCAAATCGATTTTATGAACCTGATGGCCACACACATCTCTGGCATCAACCCAGAACTGGATACGCTAATGACTTTATTATCGAAGATACAAGCAGCCTATACACCATCTCTGATAAGGTGAATGCGTGTCCCAATAATAGATAAACCCTTCACCCTCCCGGAGGTCCTATCAAGCATATTGACAATAGAAAAAGAAGTTTTAAAACCCAACTCAGGCACGATCAACCGAACCACGACGAAGACTCCAAAACAGGCTCCATCGTCGGAGGAACTAGAACCAGCAGCACCGGAGGGTCCAACTGACCAGTCAAAATCCGCGAATAGAGTAGATCATATGGGTTCCCAGTTATCACTCACCAAGTTGATGCAAGACAATAATTTGATACACAAGAGCTCCTCAACCCCTAGACTAACCAAAGGACAGCGGAAGCGAGGAAGGAAGCACAATATAGAAAACAACAGATGAAGGAAGTAGAGACCAAAAGACTCTACCCCATATTTGAGTCAAGAAAGCTATAAGAGATAGCACCTGCTCCCGCAAATGCACATGTCTCAAATTTGGATGCCACAATAAAGCTGGACACTGATTCCCAAGACTCCCTAGAGATGTCACAGCCGAACACCAACAACAAACCTCAAGAAAAAAGGCATGAAGGAATTCAGTCAAGAAGAAGAAGTTGCAAACACAAATCTGAACCTACATGTGTCACGTGGTCCCCGGCAAATGCAACACTGTCGAAGGACAGCAGGGCCAACTAAACTGGTGAACACAGTGGGGACGAAAGCCAACGCCCACTAGCAAAGCATTGCTGTCTTACCACTCATACTGTCTAGAACAATTAACTACATTCTGGGACCTTATGCCACCAAAGACCAACCCTAAAGACATTTGGGAGCCCTTCACCAGGAACCTCCGACAAAGAGTCACTGATAAGACAGACGCACCTGACCCCCGAGATCCCAGCACCTAGGGCGCCTCTTCGGGGTGACCCCCTGCCGGGCTGTGATGTCTAGCTGCTATTCTTGATGTGTGCTGTATGGTCTGAATAAGTGGACTGACCAATATTGGCTGCAGTTGTATTATTGTCAATTGGGATACGTGTGTAAGGTGTACAGCTCACTTTAGCACTCGAAACGACCATGTATTGAGACACTGTGCCGCTAACCAAGTAAGACCCAGTTGAGTGCATTCTTCCTGACCTGTATGTCTTTTACAAAGGTAAAAAAACAAACAAACTGGTGAACACAGAGAAAAGGTTGATAGCCCTCCAATCAGGTTACCTAGCCAGGCCTTTTCGGCAGCCTTTTCTCATACTCAATTGTCCGAACACACCAAAATCCTCCTGCAAAAAAAGCGCCCTACAATTTTGGAAACAAAAGTTCCTCAAAACCCAAGTACAGTAAAGCTGCACTTCATGTCCATTGTAACTAATGGGAGTCATTGAATCCTCTCTGTAAGGCTCACACAACAGCTAAGGGATCAACAAAGCACAGCAACAGATAGTCAATACCATGGAAGGAAAAAAAAACAAGTCAAAGGGGAAAAAGGATAATGTTGTAAGCACCCAAAGTGCCCCACCAAAACCGAGAAACATAATAGGATCCCCTTTTCAGCAGGAATGTCCCTCTAATGAGGAAGCCATGAACAACAAACTTATTCCAACCAGAATATATAACAGGACATTTTTAACAGGGGAAATATCTTAAAGTTACTTGGAGAGATCCCTGAACTAAAAGTCATAACATCAAAATATCTGTTAGCTGTGGAATTCCTGGCAAATGATAATTATTCGCAATCAGACTCCACGCTAACAACACGGAGATACGACGAAATAGCATCAGCGCTCTTAACCTTCGCCAATATCTTCGAAACATGGGGCATAACGTTAAAAGGATATCAGCCCCATGGATGCCCATTCCCACTGGTGCGGAGTAACAAACCACCATCTCCTACAGCGCCGCTGGTGCAATCGATACTAAGAGGGGCAAGAAGCTCCTCCAGGGGCCAAACTGATGAACCAAGCCTAAAGAAGTCTTCCAACTACTCTTCGGCCTCCCGCCGGGACTGGATCCCTGCAGCCTTATATGCCTCACGCTTTCCATGCCGCGCCTAAGGCAAGCCCGTCTGCGCTCGTCCGTGCTTGGACCGGGCTCAGGGTCAGCCCCCCTGGCCCTTTCAGGCCTGGCTTACGGTCTTACCCCAGAGATACACTCATGAAACTTGATCCGGAGGGAGGGAAGGCGAGTTGCCCAAGGTTTTCGCCTAGCATCCATCCTGAAGATCAGGCAGCCTCATGTACAAAATGTCTTCTGCCCCTCCCCCACATCATGGCTCTTCCCATTAACCACTCGCTTAAATGGACAGGAAGCAATTCCAGGCAAAGCGGCTCGGTTCCTATTAACTGTCTTCTTCTTAACGCCAGGTCTTTGATCAAACATAGCATGGAATGTGCACTCTTTATTGAGGAACATAACATTAAGATGGCATTTATAACCGAGTCCTGGACTGATGACTCCTCAGGACCTGACATTGTGAAAGCATCTCCCCCTGATTTCCTCTGCCACACGCTCAATAGACTCCTAAGGAGGGGCGGAGGACTTGCAGTCATCTATCATAATAGTTTAGAGCCCACCTTTACCACAGCCTCCAACTCAGCCTGTGAAGCGCTATCACTTAGTGTAAGGATTTCCCCCCAGGACACATTTAAAGCTATTCTCATCTACCTCCCCCCCGGTCCCAGGGGTGCGTTTTTGGATTCCATCAACACTCTCCTGGAGGAGGGGTTGTGTGCCACCTCTTTCACAATAATGGGGGATTTCAACTTTCATTTGGAGGATCCTTCGGACCCGGATAATCTGAGGTTGAAGGAAATTATGAACGGAGGGGACCTTGAGCAGCGGGTAGATGGCCCCACACATGTAGCGGGACATACTGATCCAGCGTGTTACTAGCAATAAGCATTCATACACAAAATACTCACTTGGGCCCATACATTCATACTACGCTAGTAAGTTCCGCTGGTGGGTCAGTTGTACTCTATCAAAATCCCTGCTACCAATTACTTTTCTGATTGAAGAGTAATGACTTACCAATGGACCCCCTGCTAATTGGGAAGTTTAAAATGAGTGACATTCAATACAATTCAAATTCCTGAAATAATCACTGAGTCAGGAAGTTTTAAAATGTTTATCTAAAGATTTAGCAGAGTAAAATACAGAACCATATGATACTTAAATCGTATATCAAGGATGAAGCATAATAATCAATTTATCAATCAATGACGGTCCCCAGAAAAGAGAAGATAGAGACAGCAGCGCAATTAAGGTTTGCATTTATATTTACCTAAAAGTACGAGAACCAAACCCCTTGGCCAAGGAGTTGGAAAGGTAGAACCCAGGAAGGATGAAGAGCAAAGACCTCCTCCAGGTTCAGGACAGGACCGGTGACCTCTCTACCTACGACGCCTGCGTCGTTCCCCTCTCTGGTACTTCGCTTCTCCTCGATTTCTCCCGTGTCTTCCTTCTAAGGTATTCCGCCGCCCCCACCTCAGGACCTCTCTGGACTGCGGTTCAGTCTGCAATCGATCAGCTTGTACGTCTGGAGCCTATGCCTATCTAATTAGCTAATTCTATATCTATTATACCCTTCTACGCCCATGTACCTCCCCTAAATGTTGCAGAATTATGGGTCCACTACTTCTGATTGGACGGGGACAGGGGGTTGATCCTCACACCATATTGATTTTATTCAATTTCTTTAAGCCCTTTGTTTTTAAAATACCGCCCATCATAATTAATACATTTGCTTTATTTCCCACCCGTCTCATGACAAGTTTAATACATTGTTCATATAAATTGTTTCTTTTCAGTAGGGACATCGTGGGTACAAAAATGTTGGCCATCAGGTCATGGCCTTGGACGACGTCCAGGTTGACTTCATCCGCTGTTCTGGGCAGCCACTCAGGGCGCATGCGCAGAACCATTGTCTCTCGAGTTTTCAGTTCACCAACCCCAGGCCCAAATTTACGAACTAATAAAAGTCAACGAAGAAAATATTAAAATCACAAATAAATTGTTTCACTGTATACCCACTCTTTCTACTCTATTCCCATTTAATTATAAATTCTATCCCGCATTAATAGCGTTAGGATATCACAGTTTAATTGCAACATGTAAGCAAGCTGCAGCACGTGAAAACATTAAGCAGCCATTTTAATACACACTGCGCAGCAGCAAGAATTTCCCTCCAAGCAAAGAAAGACGTCACACCATGTGATATGGTTGAGACATGCGCAATAGGGTTCCCGCGCTTTAGCGGCCATTTTAGAATAGACAAGCGTTAATTGTTAGTTTAAACACATAGGCAAGCTTCCTTCTCCTTATATTTGTGTGCGCAGTGGTTAGTACGAACTTTACAAAGATTAATACTGTGAGAGGATTGCCTCCGAGCAAGTCTCATTTATGAGTCCTTGAGGGGACCTTGAGCAGCGGGTAGATGGCCCCACACATGTAGCGGGACATAGCTTAGATGGAATATTTTCTAATTATTCCAGCCTTTCCATCACTGAGGTACTACCACTCCCCTGGACAGATCATGCCGCCATCATTTTTACTTTATCAAAGACCCCTCATTTCCAACATAATCTAAAACCTAAGGATAAGATAGCTACACGGGCTTGGAAAAATGTGGATAGCCTTGAACTAGGGAAGCTTTTGGAAACACACAGCAGCCCTGTACTTTGTGAATCACTAGCTTCCTTCTTTAGGAACAAGGTGGAAGTCATCTTCTCCTCCTTTACCCACCAGCAAAGAGGGGGGGCGGAAGTCTTTGGGGGTCATTAGGATAGCGGGCCCGTATGGCGGTGGCGATCCGCCCGCTATTTCCCACCGCCCGCCTCACATTTCCCCACCGCCATATTAGTATGGCGGTGGGGACCCAGGCGGACGGCAAGACCGTCCGCCGGTTTACCGCCGGTCGACCAGTCGACTGGGCGGAAAAGGGGCTGGATATGGTGGCGGTGTCTGCTAGACACCGCCATCCATATTAGAATGGGCAGCGGTGCAGGGCTTTCCATGGCAGAGACCCCGCCATGGAAAGCCAGGTGGAGTTTGCTTTCGGGGGCCCGTTGCGGGCCCCCAGGGTATTGGGGGTGTGTGGGGTGCACATGGGGGGTACCTATGGTACCCCCCTGCATTGTCATGGACATGGTGGCAGGCACCTCGCGGTGCCTGTCACCTTGTGCATGACGATGACCACAGTGCATTCCCAGCATTGTGGCGGGCGGTGCTGTGAGCACCGCCCGCCACAATGCTGGGAATGGAGGATGCCACCGCCACGGTGGCGGTGGAATCATGATCCGCACAGCGGGACCGCCGCACCTCTTGCGGGCGGTCCCTTTTTCCATTGCGATGACCCCCTTAGTTAGGCCATCGCCCAGTGCCATAAAATCTGCACCTCTACTAGAGGGTTTTACACTATTTGAGACGCAAGATTTAATCAATCTTTTAATGGCATCCCGATCCGGATCTCCCCTTGACCCCTGTCCAGTGTCTGTGAATAAAGGCGTCCCTGAGGCCATTGCCTCCATCCTTACTCCTCTGTTTAATATCATCTTTAACTCTGGCCAGTTTCCCAAATCCTGGAAATCAGCCTCAATACTTCTGCTGATAAAAAAGCCAAATTTGGATCCCCTGGATCCCAACAATTATAGACCTATCTCACGCCTCCCACTGCCGGCCAAAATGATCGAGAGGGCTATGAACGCGCAACTTAGCACGTTCATTCAGATCAACAACGTGCTAGATCCTACGCAATTCAGCTTTCGTGCTGAACACAGCACAGAGCTAGCCTTGATCAAAGCTACGGAGGAGGTTCGAGAGGCGGTGGATCAGGGCGGCGCAGCAATCCTGATTATGCTGGATCTGTCCGCAGCCTTTGATACGGTCCATCACGAAGTTCTGATGGACCGGTTATCGGCTGCAGGGGTTCAGGGCAAAGCCTGGAATCTTTTGAAATCTTTCCTGGCTGACAGAATTCAAACGGTGGACTTGGGTAGGAATAGGTCAAAGCCGTTTTCCCTTCCTTGCGGGGTCCCGCAGGGGTCTTCCCTTAGTCCCACGCTCTTTAATATCTATGTGGGCCCGCTGGCAGCCCTGATAAGATCGTTTGGGCTCCAGTTAACATCCTACGCGGACGACACACAAATTGTGTTGTCCCTACAGCGAGGCAAAGAAGTGGAAGTTGGCCTACGATGCCGTGACTGCATGAAAGCTATTGCCGGCTGGATGTCCTCAAATTGCCTGAAATTGAGTGCAGGTAAAATGGAGGTCATTGTATTCGGCAATAATCCTAACCTCTGGACGCCTGACTGGTGGCCTGAAGAAATGAGAATGCCCCCAGCCCCTACTAGGAAAGCTAAGAACTTGGGGGTGATCATGGACAATAAACTTACTTTTGGTGATCAGGTTAGTGGAGTTGTCTCGACAAGCTTCTATCTCCTCAGAGTTTTGAGGAAAATAACATTCTTTCTACCTGAGGATAGCTTTAGGACGGGAGTCACAGCGCTCATTTTGTCTCGGCTGGACTATTGCAACAGTCTGTATCTGAATATTCACAAGAAACATCTGAACAGACTCCAGCTGGTACAAAATGCGGCAGCCAGGTTGTTAACTGGCATACCTAGGTTTGTCTCAGTTAGGAAGAAACTTCGGCAATTCCACTGGCTCCCAGTAAAATAGCGTGCACAATTCAAAGCGCTTTGCATGGTCTTTAAGTCTTTGACGGGCAGTGGCACTGAATATCTGAGAAAATGCCTTCAATGGTATGTCCCCGGAAGAACGCTGCGATCCGCGGAGGCAAAGCAAGTGATCATCCCCCGAGTGAAAAAATCCAATTGGGGTGGCAGAAGTTTCATCGCTTGTGCTGCTAAAGCTTGGAACAACTTACCAGCCCATCTCAGGAATGCAACCGAGCTCCTCTCCTTTAGGAGAGGGCTGAAAACATGGCTGTTTTCTGAATAGCCATCTTCATTTCTGGTAACCAGTTAAGCACGGCTCAGTGCCAGGACACCTTTGGGTAGAAGTGCGCTTTAAAAGCTTATTAACATAACATAACATCATCAAAATAATCAAGGGCCTGAGTGCACGGCTCTGCACTTCCTATCTTGGAACATACCTGGGGCCAAACCAATGCTCCAAGATGGATTGCCCAATCGACCTGAGCAAATGCTGACAATTGCACTTCTAGAAGCATGGGCAGTGGTAGATCTCCCAGTAGAAGGTTACATACAATATCAAATTTAGCTACCAAATCTAAACGCTACGGAAGACCGAAAGGGAAGCAAGCCCTCTACATATCACTTGGCCTAAACATCAATACAGAAGAGCTGCCCAACGTAGACCTTGGCCTCCAAATAATTAAATTTGAAACTGGACTCAAGACAAGATACCGCTGGTCCATTTAATTAATAGCTCCGCACACCCAAATTCAGCTAAGAACAAAACAGTAATAGGAAAAATTGTATGCATAATAACAAGCTATAGGCAAAGTAATCCATCATGAGACATAATTCTGATGGGAGATTTTAACTTAAATCTAATTCACACCTCAGACAAAGATGACACACAATGTCGATAACATATTCTGGAACGACCCCATCCAAGTGAGCTCAGCACCAAAGATTCGAGATTATACGGGAGAACAATTTGTCACGACCTTGGAATTCCTGGGATTGAGGGTCTTGAATGGAAGATTCACAGATAACTTCCCAGCAAATGTCACCTATTATGGACCAAATTCATTATCAGTTATTGATTATACAATCATTTATTTGCCATTGGTACGAGTCCAGCGTTTTCAAATAAAATACACAACCGATAGTGATCATTTTTGCCAGTTTTTTAGGCTAGGAATAGCCCCACATTCTCATGAAAGGGCCCAACGGAAATTGGCATGACAAACACAACCAACCTGAAAAGATCACGTTGGACTAACAAATCTATAACAGAGCGTGCAACTTTGGCTAAAGACCTAATGACCCACAGTATCGATAAAGCGGTTGATCCAATAGATGTTTGGCTAAGTTTTAGTACCGCCTTATTGAAACAAGCCTCCTCGTCGACATCTGGCCTTCCAGCAGTGATAAGAACGACTTCCGGCCTAGCATCATTGCAAAGATCTAGACCACGCCTTTCCCCTATTTGTGTTGAGTTAAGAAGGGAACAAAAGAAGGTCGCTAGATAACTGAAATGGGCATCTTTCAACTCCCCTCTTTGGGAAAGTTTTAAATCCTTAAAGATAGAGTTCAGAAGACAATTGTGGAAAGATAAGAACGCAGAGAAAGACGCATTCTGGGCCGAGCTAATATATAATGCCAGGCAAAGCAACCCAAGGAAATTTGGGGAAACTATAAACAAACAGGAAAAAGGATAAACAATTCTAACATCACAGATCAATCATGGGTGACCCACCTTTGAAACAACTTTAAGATAAACCAACCATTCTTTATGCCAGAATCCTTGCAGAAAAATCAGCTGGGCAAGCCACTAGCAATGATACTTCCATCTTCGATCAGTGATGGAAAATTAGCCACGAAGGCGTCGCTAAGTATACAAACAATACAACTGCAGCCCGCAGATGACCATAACTAATATTTACCATCAAAAATCAAAGAAGTCCTTCTTAAAGGCCGTCTGGAAGCAGCGCCTGGGCCAAATGGCTTACCCTATTTAAAGAAGATGTAGAAATTTGGTCAGTGGTACTGGATTGGCTGTTCAGGGAAGTTCAGCTTAGAGGCATAATACTGGAGAGATGGCGAGGTTCCATAATAAATCCAATCTTTAAAAGAGGAGACAGGGCAAATACAGCCAACTATAGGCTTATAGCCCTCCTGGATACAAAAGCTAAATATTACGCATGGTGCTAGGGGCGGATTTAATAGACTGGTCAAACAAAAATAAAATTATTCCACTAAACCAGGTCAGTTTCAGAAAAGGTGTAGGTGCAACAACTAATATTTTAGCAACTGCCTTTTTGATCGAACAAGGTAAGCAGGCCAGGGAAAAGTTACACACACCCCTGCTTCATCGATTTTAAGGCAGCTTTTGACACCGTAAACAGTCAGCTGCTATGGAACAAGCTGAAGAGCTGGGGTCTACCCGACAAGCTGCTACGAGCAAATCAACTACTGTATTCTGAAACCTGGATACAAGTGAAAATCGGGGACGGCTCTAGAATGTCCAGGAAGCTTCCAACACACCAATGACTTAAGCAAGGATGTGCCCAAGCACCCCATCCTTTCAATCTTTGTAAGGCAGACCTATCACTAGCACTGGACCAAGAAGATTTGCATCCCCCTCGTCTGGGTCCTCTTTGCCTCACACATCTATCATACGCAGATGAACTTGTGCTATTTAGTTGAACAAAAGTGGGCCTGCAAAGATCAGTCAACGCCCTGGCACAGTACGCTAGAACCAACCACTTAGAGGAGAATGTGACAAAGACAAAAAACTAGGTCCATCTGCAAACAGGGGCAGGCCGCGTCGATTCTACTACACCATAGTCGACTAGAGACTATAATTAACTATGAATATCTGGGGATGTACCTCGATTCCAGAGGAAACTTGAGTCACCAAAGACAACACATAGCAAAGAAGGTGAATGCTTTTACCACTTTAGCAAAAAACCTGGCTGGTCCTTCTTTCCAACCTCTTTTCACGGTCATCTCCGCTAAGTTACTGCCAACCATTGCATACGGCAGTGTGGCCATGACAGGGCAGGATGCTGCAATACTGGATGAAGCGCAGATCAACACCTTCAGGTGAGCTGTTAACTTTCCGCAATGCTCTTCACGAGAGCAAATTTGGCTTGAATTTGGGCTCACCAAGCAAGATCTGGCTAGGAGCTAGAAGAAAAAAAGCTGGTATAGGATCAGTTGAGATCAACTCTCCCCACTAAAGAGCGCGTTATGGTCGGCTCTTCAAGGGGATCACCAGTCTGAATATTATAAGTACTTGAACGCCTCAATCTGAAAACTGAGTTTAAACAAATTGTGGGCTGTAGAAGAACCACATGATGCCTTCAAAAAGGCGACAAACAGGGCCGTAAAGACAAAATCAAATTCAGCTCCCGCTCACATGAATCGATGGTAGTCAAATACTAGGTTATCCTGACGCCGGCTCCCTATCTTGTAATCCCCTATCCAGTACAAATACAAGGCTGATTTATGAACTTGTGTATGGGAACTATACTTGCATTAGCCAATCAACCAACGTGGTAATACACCAGTACCATGTCTTGTAGACTCTCTAAAGGTGAAAAGAGGCCTTCATCCTCTGGATCTGTCCCAAACTTTGTGACCTCTGCTCACAATGGCTAAAAGGAAGTCTTAACGACAGAGGCATCCGTACATGCAGGGAATTAATAATAGCATGTCTCAACACGGCGGACCCGCCCTTAAACTGTAGATTTGACACATTTTTGGCCATGGTCCCAATCGACAACTCAGGATGAAGCGGTATCCCTGCAAAACAGACTTCCATGGCCGGGGCCAATCTACGTTGATTCATTTTTAGACCAAAACTGCATTGATCGGGCCCAGTGCACATGCTCATCTCAAGCTTGCATTTGGTATTTCATATTTGCAAAAACATGGCATTAGTTTCACAAACACATGAGCACAAAGTCTATACTAGTATCTACCGATGTTAAGTGGGACAACTGAATTCCAGGCCGAACGTAACTTTCTCCCTGCTACGGCATATTTGCACAAATATAGCTAATTTCTATTATCAAGTGAAGCTGCTGGCTGGCCACAATTTTGCACTGGCACTATGTATTTTTTACAAGCAAGGCATAAATGTTGCACTATTTTAAAAAACGAACCTGGTTTTTAAGGCATTTTGTAATAAGCAATGATAGGCATATTTTATAATGATGTTATAAACTGTACTATTTATATTTTATTTTGAAATTGTTATGGTTTTAATTAACTGAAACAATAAATTGAATAATAAAAATTTAGGAACAGCCTTGAGGTTGTGCACAAATGGATGGATGCATGCAGCAACACACAAAGCACACGCATACATACACACACAATGGTTAGTGCTATCTCACTGCAGTAACCCTAACGTTGTTACACAAAGAGCACTGCAGCAGGCGCTCAACCCTGTGTCTTAGGTCACTGGGATCAGAAACTGCAAACAGCCCATGACAGTTTCTAGAGCATGCACCCCCAACCCACATCTTTTGTCAGTTATTATCAAAGCTCACCCTATGCAATACACAATGGCATAGGCTTTAAGAGTCTTCATTACTTTCCAGAATACCACTGCCCCTGCTTTTTTACACCCTTAACTCCCAAAGGCCCTCCCCTCCCATCGCCCATCATTCAGCCCTGCCACCCCGCTGCACCAGTGCTGCACCAGTGCTCTTAAGTTGGGTGCACTGCAGAGATGGTTAGGAAACAGCAGACTCACAGCCCCTGAACCTCACTGACTAAGCCACGCCCCTCGCTCTAGGAGGCCTAAGGAAGGGAAGCCGCAGGGACCAGAAGTGGGTGGGCTGGACAGCTCATTGAAAGAAAGGCCATTCGGCCATACCCTGCTTCTGCTGTCGCATACCCAGAGCCAGCACTTCCTCCCGACACCAGTCCTCACGGTGCAGTCAAATCACACCTGAAGGCCTAAAAATTCCCTTTACAGCAGTCTGTGGGACGCGCTCTAACAGCAAAATTATTTTTTTCCTGGTGTGCTATAAGCCTTACGTTGTTCCTGCACGTAATTTGTGTGCTTTGTAACCATGAGACTGAGGTCCAAGAGTGACTGCTCGTGTGAGCCTGGACTGCTGTCCGGAAGGGACCGAGTGGGCCTAATGCCCCTGACAAGGAGCCCGTTATTGGGTCCCCCGGGGGCACTGTGGATCCCACCCACAGAATGCGACCTCTGTGCAGGGAGAGCTGGTGCACACACTTAATTATTTATTTATTTATAGATTTGTATAGCGCTTGAATCACCCCCGCAGGGGTATCTCAGCGCTCACGGACCCACATGAGAAAGCTATCACAAAGGAGCGAGTCTAGAACAGAACAGTTTTCAAAGCCTTTCTGAACTGCAGATGGACCGGGCACTGCCTCAATGAGATAGGAAGCTGGTTCCAGTAGAGGGGCGCCAGATATGAAAAAGCTTTTCCCCCTGGCCTTGCCTTCTTGATCTTAGGTATCATGAGGAGGGATTTCGAACCAGAGCGGAGGTCCCTACGGGGAGTATATTGGTTGAGTTTCTCCGCCAGGTAAGTTGGTCTTTTTCCCCACACTGCTTTATGCACAATGCAGCAGATTTAAAATTTTATACGTTTGTGCACAGGCAGCCAATGAAGCTGTTGGAGAAGGGGAAGGGAGGCTGTTCTGTAAGGGGCATTCAGTGTTAATCGAGCCGCCGTATTCTGCCCTACCTGTAGGCCTTCTATCAAAGATTTGTTAGCTGCAATCAACAAGGCATTGCAGTAATCCAATCTGCTTAACACCAGAGTTTGGATAAGAGTCTTCCGTGTAGAATCGGGTAGAAAGGGGAAGACTCTTCTCAGCAGGCTAAGCACATGGAAGCATGAGCCAACCGTATGGGTCACATGCTCCTTCATGGTCAGAGCCTGCTCTATACGAACCCCTAGATTTTTTACTACCGTCTTCGGTAATGGAGCGGTCCCCAGCTCTTTTGGCCACCACTCTGGTGTCCACAGCAGTGGAGCATCTCCAAAAAGCATAATCTCCGTCTTTCCGGCATTTAGTTGTAGAAAGTTGTTCCGCATCCATTGAGATATTGCCCACATGCCGGAAGAGAAGGTGGTTTGAGCTCCCTGGAGAGATTTATTGAAGGAGAAGGTAAGCTGAGTGTCATCTGCATATGAAATTGGAGTGAACCCGTAGGTCCTCAACAGTGCGACATAGGGAGCGACATAGATGTTAAACAAGGTGGGGCTCAAACAAGAGCCCTGGGGCACTCCCTTGGTCAGTTCCTTGGATGAAGAACGATACGGACCCAGGTTGACTGTCTGGGAACGATTAGAAAGGAAACTTGTCATCCACTGCAGAGCCACTCCACCAATACCCGCTTCCTCCAGTCTCCTGAGCAAAATCTTGTGGTCGACCGTATCGAATGCGGCGGACAGGTCTAATAACACCAGGAGAGTGGATTGGCCGCTATCTAGAGCTAGCCTGATGTTATCTGTAACAGCCACCAGGGCTGTTTCGGTACTGTGTTTCGGCCGAAAGCCTGATTGCGATGGATCAAAACTGCCTACTGATACGATGTGGTCCGACAGGTATTTATTAATGTGCTTTTCCAGCAGTTTGCTCATAAATGGTAGCAGGAAAACTGGTCGTAGATTTGCAAGATCTTCTATAGAGGCTTTGGTGTTTTTGCATAGTGGAATGACCTAGGCCGCCTTCCATGCCGCTGAAAGATGGCCTTCCTGTGATCCCCCAGATATACAGGGCGCAGAGTCGGGAGCGAGGGGTGGTGAATACTTTATTGACCTGCTGGCATGGGACAGTGTACAGGTCGTGCAGAGTCCAAGAAAAGGAGGGAATAGAGGTTTTTACGATTGAACAAAAAGAAGGTTCCTCTGGTGTCAGTCCAGTCAAAGTATCACGGAGAGGGCTGCTTCTGTGGCCTTCTCGCCAGGGAGGGGGTTTCTGTAGTCCTTGATCGGCTTCTCCTTACTGCCGGGACGCCAGGGGGGGGGTTGTGCGTGTGGCACGTACCCTCAAAGGAAACAAAAGAACAACAAGGCCAGCAACACAAGGTTTGGGTCGGTTAATACACCGCCACCATCACCCACAACTAGAGATGTGCTTTGAGGCTTAGAAGAAAAAAGGGAGGATTTGTGTACGTGGTGAGGAGGGGTAAGGGGGTTTTAACAAAGGGGCTGCTCACAGTCCAGTCCTCCACCAGCCCGCAGTGAAGTAACTAATGAACGGTACTTGCCTAGGGCCCCGGCCCTCCTGGGTCATGGCTGTCGGAGTCTTGCCGCCCTCCTCCTCTTCAGGCAGGCTGGACTCTTGTGCATTGCCACTTGGCGGTTCTACTGGTGACGGGCTCTCGATCTTCTCGGCGTCGTCTTCCTCCTGCGACGGGGTTCCGGTCCACTCTCCAAAACCGCGGTCTTCAGAAGCAGCGTAGAATGAATCTCCGTTCGTCTTGGCGTTCTCTTTCCCCGCTATTTGTTCCTCCTCTTGCCGGGCTGGTGGATCCCCCTCCAGAAAGACTAGACCGCCTATTTCTTGTTCCGGCAGTCTAGTCGCGGGCGCCATCTTGGGATTCTCACCGCGAAGGGCGCGGGACTACATTTCCTTCAGTGACAAATTAAGGAGAGAGCAGATTGGGGCTGACATTTGTTTTACAAGAACGGACGAGATTCTGGCAGGTATGACATCAAGCGGTGAACCTGATTTCACCTTGCACATTAGTGTTTCCACCTCCTCCTGAGTCATAGGAGGAAAGCTCACTAATGAATTTGCCTTCGGGCATGATGGCTGATCTGTGGTCGTGGTAACCAACTGCGAGCTACCAGCTGAGGTGATCTTATTATAGAAATTATCAATTTTCTGTATAAAATAATCAGCTATTTTATCACAGAGGGTTTGAGATGGGGCTTCTTCCAGATCGCAAGCTTTAGGATTTGTAAAAGCTTTCAGGATCTGGAACAGAGCTTTGGGTGTGTTCTCTGCCTGGCTTATCTGTAGGGTAATATAGGATTTTCGAGCCAACTTTATATTTTTATGATACTGGGTAAGGGCTGTCCTGAATTTCTCTTTATCAATGATAAGATGGGTCCGTCGCCATCGCCTCTCCAAATTCTTGCAATGACCTTTTTCGTTACGAAGCTCAGGTGTAAACCAGGCCGCCTGGGCTTGTCTGGATTTACTAGGTCGGGCTCTCAATGGGGCAATCTGATCAATGGTGACTCTGGCTGCCTCATTAAAGTGGGCTAGGCCCTCCTCGACATTCCTAGGTTCAGTGTCCCATGGTGATGTAAAGATCGCTGAGAAGGAGTCGGGGGTAATTTTATGCCATTGCCTATAAAGGAACCAATGTTCTGGGCCTGGTGATATCTGTCCTCTGGGTCCCTGCACTTGGAAGTCTATGAGTGCATGATCCGACCAACTAAGTGGTCTTGGGGCTTTACATAAAATGTGGGTCGAGTTGGAGAAAATAATGTCCAAAGTATGTCCCGCTATGTGGGTTGGACCGTTAGTAATTTTAGTTAGGTCCAATGCGGCTAGGTCAGCCTTAGCTGTGGTGGTCTCTCTGTAATGGATGCCCATGCCATGAAGAGGTGAAGTACAAGGTAGTGGCTCTTCGCTCTGGTTGTGGGTGTAAGCAGGGCAACAAGTTCCAGGAAGTAAGCACCCCAGGACATATCTTGGTGAGGACACTGCCCCCTGGAGGATGCCCTTCTCTGCCCTGCACGTAAACGCTGGCGGCAGGAAAGAGGAGTCCAGCTCCCCCAGCCCTCCAGCTGCCCCAGCCCTCCAGGCCTGCAGACAACCACCTGCTCCCTCAAGTCTGAGAAGAACAAACCACATTCCAATGAGGTGTTTTGTCCCCAAGTTTGGCCATTACCCCCTCATAGGACTTCCTCGTCCCAGTCCTTACCATGTGAGGCAATCTTGCCTCACAACAGCCAATTAAAACGTCAGTATTTCTTTTTCCCATCTAATCCCCTCTTACCCACCGCCATGCCTGTTTTTTCTACTGTCCGACACGGCGGTCGGAACGTTGGTGTTTGCAGTGTTCCTGTTTCTGCCGATTAGGGGACTACGGTGCCGTGAGTTTGTTTCTTTCAGTGTTTCCCTGTGTTGATGCTTACTGTGCGTGTTTGTTTTCCTGTTCCGTTGCCAAAACGCGCTCCCCGCACATGTTCTTGGCTTGGACGGGGAGCTTTCTTTGGCATTCTGGCTTCAGGTCGTTCCGGTGCTGGGGGTTTCTAGCAGCATATGGCTCCTGCGGCCATGGTTTTTGTTTCTGTGGCTGTGGGGGAGGCGGCAGAGCTGCCCTTTTTGGCATTTCCAAATCTTGTGTTGTTCGGGACTTGGTTGCCTGGTGACAGTATTTAATGGGAGTAGCTGGGCACTTCCTGGTTCATTCTGTGGCTTCCTGTGTGGTGTTTGTTCTTCCTGTTTTGCCATGGGGGATGAGGAATCCTCTCCGGTGCCTGCGAAGTCATTAACCAAACGGAATAATGTGCAGGAGCTGCAGGTTTCCAGGTCTGATTTGCAGGATTTAATTAATTCTGCTGTCCAGCCTGCCCTGCTTGAACCTTCGGCTAAACAGTCTAAATTGGATGATGATGAGGACATGGACAATTCACCTAAGGGGAAGTATATCCAGGGGAAAGTTTTTTCGGATATGTTGGTCCATATTCATGAGGGGCTGGGGTTTGATCCTAAGTCGTTGACTGATGACGGGTTTTACTCCCAGTATAGTACCTCGGTGGTGGATGACCTTTATTTTCATGATGTCATCAAGGACATTCTGGCTAAGGAATGGCTGAGGTCGACAAGCAGGGGATTCCACTCTTTTTGGGCAAACGGTATCGCCTGGCGGAGTTTGATGCCCAGTTTCCTCAAGTTCCTAAGGTCAACTCTATTTTGTCCTCGATGGCGTCTTCGTCTTTGTCTTCGGAAGAGGCTTCCCTTGCTGACCCGGTTGAACGGAAGGTGGAGTCCGCTCTAAAGCGTTCTTATGCTGCTTCTCATTTTTGGGTATGGGCTAGGACGTACTCGGCCTATGCCTCGCAGGTCCTTATCAAGGATTTTTTGAAGTTGTTTGACTGTCTTCAGGATCAAGGAAACCCCACTCATATCTTGGCACAGATGGAGGTCTTGGCTCAGTTTTTGTCTGATGTGACTTTTGATACCCTGTGGGCCTTCTCCTTGGCTGCCGGGCCAGCGGTTGCTGGTCGAAGGGGTCTCTGGACCAAGCCTTGGTGTCTTGACGCTGCTCAGAAGGCCTTGATTCATAAACTGCCTTTTGATGGTCCCCGGCTTTTTGGGGACGATTTGAACACAATGGTGCAGTGGAAGAGAAGAAGTTGTTGCAGCCTTTTCAGACTGTGCAGGAAAAGAAATCTTTTTTTCATAAAAAGGGGTTTCAGGGTGCTCTGTCTTCTTCTCAGCCGTTTCGTGGTCGGGCCCGTAGTCGGGGGGCTGCGTTTTGTTATAAATCCTGGCCTCAGCAGCAGCCCCAGGGTGCCTGACAAAAGTGACTATGCAAGGGTGGGGGCTCGGCTCCATTTGTTTTTGGATCGTTGGTCAAGTCTGATTTTCGACCAGTGGGTCTTGTCGGTCATCGGTCTGGGTTACCAGATTCCGTTCCTGGGCCCGCCCCCTTTGGACTGTTTTTGGGTTACCCCATTGTCAAGAGACCTCGTGAAGAGGTCTGCCATGTTGTCAGGCGTGGACTTCTTGCTGTCAAAGGGTGCTGATGTCCTGGTTCCAATGGCAGAGCAGTGCCTGGGGTTCTATTCAACTCTGATCCTGGTCCCAAAGCCTGATGGTTCCTTCCGCCCGATTCTGAATCTCAAGTCTTTGAACAAATTGGTGCAGCTGGATCATTTTCGGATGCTCACCTTGCAATCCGTCATTCCCCTCATCCAGGAGGCGATATTTTGGCTTCTCTGGACTTAGAAGACGCCTATGTTCACGTTCCTGTACATTCGGGAAGTCAGCGGTTACTGAGGTTTGCAGTGAATGGGGTCTATTACGAGTTTCGGGTGTTGTCTTTACGGCCTCTCTACTGCTCCCCGAACTTTTACCAAGGTGTTGGCTCTTGTGAGGGTTTTGCAGCTTCAGGGTTTCTCTGTGTTTCCCTATATTGATGATTGTCTGGCCTCTGCTTCCTCCCTTCCTAAGGCTCATTTGGCAGTGGAGGCAACAATGGCCATGTTCCAGAGTCTGGGGATCAAGCTGAATCTGGCGAAGTCTCTTCTGATCCCTGTGCAGCGACTTCAGTTTATCAGGGGAATTTTAGACACCTTGTTGTGGGCGGTGTTTCTCCCTCCTGCTCAGATCTCTACCCCACAAGCTCTTCTGCTGGGCCTGCTGAGTCGCCCTTCTGCCCCGGCTCAGGTTTGGTTGCGGGTCTAGAGGTTGATGGCTTGTGTTCCTTGGGCTCGCCTGCACCTCAAGCCCTTTGTGAATCATCTGTTGACTCGCTTGGACCCCTCCCGTGCCAATTACGATGCTCTGGTTGCATCTCTTCCCCTGTTCTGGTTCAGGAGTTGGACTTTTGGCTTTGCACTCCCAATCTGGAGAAGGGGGTGCATTTCCAGTTTCCTCCTCCCATCTTGTTGACAACTGACACCAGTCTTTGGGGATGGGGGGCCATGTTGGGTCCTTGGAGGCCAAGGGTCAATGGTCTCGGGCGGACATCACCCGTTCCTCAAATTGGCGGGAATTGGCAGCCATTTGGCAGGTGATGCTGTTCTTTCATGTTTCTCTCCAAGGGGCAAGTCTGTTGGTTCGTACCGACAATCAGGTGGCTCTGAATCTCTGAATCTACTACCTTCCATGATTTGTGCCTGGGCGGAATCTCACCTGTTGACATTGAGTGCTGTTTATATTCAGAGGCTCCTGAACTTTCATGCGGACAGCTTGAGCCGCAACCTTCCGTCCTCGGTTCTGTTCAATCTGCCTGTTCCTCTGTTACAGGTCCTTTGTCTTCGGTTCGGGACTCCTTGGATCGATTTTTTGCTTCTCCTCACAACTCTCTTCTCCCTCGGTTCTGTTCCAAGGTGATTTGTCCTCAGGCTTAGGCGGTGGATGCACTCTCGATTCCTTGGCCCTCGGGCCTTCTGTATGCCTTCCCTCCAATTCCCCTCCTCCCGAGGGTGCTGCAGAAGATTGTGGGGGAGAGAGTGTCTATGCTCATGATTGCCCCGTTTTGGCCCCGCCGCCTTTGGGTTCCGCTGCTGATGGAGCTGGCGGGGGCAGGTTTGTCCGGCTTCCCTTGGTTCCGTCGCCTCTTCAGTTTCCTCTCATGTCTTTCCCCCGTCTTCGTCGCTTAAATCTGACAGCCTGGCTCTTGAACGGTTGACATTGGAATACTTGGGTTGTTCTTCTTTGGTGGCCCGTGACTTTCAGCTGTCGCGTCGGCCTTCGACCCTTAAGGGCTATGGTAAGCTTTGGGGCTGCTTTGTCTCCTGGTGCTCCTCTCATGGTGTGGATCCTGTGGTTGGGGATCCAGCTTCTATTCTTGAGTTTCTTCGAGATGGGTTTTTAAAAGGCCTTTCCCCTTTCGGCTTTGTCGTCTGGTCCATCCTGTGATTGTGCCTTCTTGGTATTTGCCGACTGGTTTGAAGGGTCAGCCGTTGCCCCCTTTTGAGCCCTTGTTGGATACAGATTTGTTGTGGTTGTCTGCTAAGGTGGCATTTCTGTTGGCCATCACCTCCGCTAGGCGGTTGGGTGAGTTGGGTGCTTTGCTTGCTTCCTTTCCTTATTTGCAGTTTCTGCAGGACAGGGTGGTTTTGCGGCTTGACCCGGCTTTCATCCCTGAAGTCTCCTCCAAATTCCATTTGCAGCAGGAGGTGGTTCTTCCTGATTTGCCTGGGGATGGCGCTGTGATTGCTCCTTCAACCTTGGATGTTCGTAGGGCCCTTCAGGTTTACATCCGGTGTACCCTTGGTTTTCGTCTTTCTCCTGCCCTGTTTGTCTCCTGTGGGAGTGTGGCCAAGAGGAAGAAGGTTTCTACTGCCACCATCAGTCGGTGGGTGCGATTGGCGGTCTGCCAATCCTATGTCTTTGGATCTGCCTCCTCTGTCTCAGGTATAGTATAACTACAATGGGGTAACCTTGTGTCCCTCAGAACCTGGGTGTATATATAGAAAGCTACAAAGGTTCTGTCGGGCAGAATAATCACTTTACATAGGACGAATAAATCAAAAATTAAACAAATTATACATTGTACAGAATCACAGAGTGATGTCAAATTGCTTTTTAGAAAATACCATGTACGTTAAATGTAGTTGGAACACAGAAACACTGACTAGTAAATGTTTGCGAAATTCTTATTTTATATGATTTGAGGCTTTTACCTCCCGCAGTGGCCGATTGCTCCCGCGACGGCCCGCCCACGATAATCGCCTAGGTAAGGCTAAGTTCGCTACCCGCACTGTGCCTTTACTGGTGGTTTGTTTGGCCGATCTTATTTGCTTAGTTCTGGCCACATCTGTTGTTTTTAATTATAGATCATCCAAGACTACTTCACATAAGAGACTCCGTCATTGAGAATCTTCCTGACACTCGCTGGTGAGACATTTGTTTGTACGTCCCTGTCTAACCTAACTCAACCGCCGGATCTGATCTTTTAAGATCCTGTTGCAACCCTCTATCTGCAAGGGACCTCCTGGGGCCCGTTTTTCACCCCCGAGCTGGGCAATTAAGTTGTTTAGCACTTAGGGCGCTCCATCACATCACTTGGAACCTTTTAGCATAACAAGCGCTCTCTCAGATTAATTGGAACACCATTTTGATTACTCCCTTTAATATTTGCAGCGCTTTCTCACATTACTTGGAACCTTTTAGCATAGCTAGCGCTTTCTCAGATTAGTTGGAACACCATTTTGATTATTCCCTTTAATACTTTCAGGCTGTCATCTTCCACCGCCCATGTCCTGAAGAAGACCCGCTATGACATTTAAATAGCGCACTGTCAAGGTCGAAACATCGACGAATACATATGGTTCAGCTATTTACAAGTCTCTTGGCTCAAAATAACAAGCGAAAGTGCTGTTCACCAGAGACATTGTCCTCTCATCCTGACCACCTTTTAGTTATTTTTCCTGTAAAACTGTATATAAAGTCACCTTGTACATATGATATACACTGCACCATCGTCACTGAGCACCTAATGTCACTATATTACATGTCACTTGTAAATTTACTCACTTTGACAGCCTTTTCAATTTCTGTAAATACTTTTGAAAGCCTCAAATCATAAAATAAGAATTTCGCAAACATCTACTAGTCAGTGTTTCTGTGTTCCAACTACATTTAACGTACATGGTATTTTCTAAAAAGCAATTTGACATCACTCTGTGATTCTGTACAATGTATAATTCGTTTAATTTTTGATTTATTCGTCCTATGTAAAGTGATTATCCTCTGTCTCAGGTGCAGGGACGTTCAACGCATTCTGGGTCCGCTTCCTGGGCTGAGGCGGCGGGGGTTTCTATCCAGGAAATTTATAGGGTGGCCACTTGGCAGTCCCATCATACATTTGTCTGGCATTATCACCTTGATGTTTTGCATGCCTCTGTGGACAGTTTTGCTGTTGGCGTCTTGAACGCTGCTGTGCCTTAAACATTTGCTTGATTAAACAATTTGTACTTTTGCATGGATCTGCATTTTTCTTCATGGTTTTTCTGCTTGTGCGGTCCTCACATGGTAAGGACTGGGACGAGGAGGTCCTATGAGGGGAGAATGTATTGTTACTTACTGGTAATCTTCACTACCCCGATTAAGGTCCTCCTCGTCCCAGTCCTGTTCCCTCCCTCCCTCCCGGTTTCTGTCTGGACTTGTTGATAACAGGCATGGCAGTGGGTGGGAGGGGCTTAAATGGGAAAAAGAAATACTGACGTTTTAATTGGCTGTCATGAGGCAGGATTGCCTCACATGGTAAGGACTGGGACGAGGAGGACCTTAATCGGGGTAATGAAGATTACCGGTAAGTAACAACATATTTCTGCAGGGCACTTACATAGCTTACTATGTCCGAGCCCCGTAGGGGTGAGTGACGGGCTCAAGCCGCAACAGTCAACAAGACTAATATCACTGCTGCACCCACAGTCTGTGGGAAGGGTCCATGGACGCAGCGGGCGGATTTACTAAGATTTGAGGCGCTGCATCAAAGTGCAAGAGCAGAACAGCGCCACATCTACTAAGATATGAACCTGTTTCTTTTTCACCATGCGATTGCACATTTTTTGCAGCCTTGAGCCATAGTGCAAGGGTGTGTGTGAGATGTCTACCATAGGTTTTGTATAGATACAGTACTACACTGCACGGCTCATGGCGCCTCCAGCACAGACCCATCACATCTACAGAGTACACAGCGTAGTACAATGCACAGCTCATGGCACATACAGAATAGTAAACAGCACAGCGTCCAGCACAGGCCCATCACATCTACAGTGCACAGAGCATTGTGCACAGAACGGCATCCAGCACATCCAACACAGACCCATCACATCTACAGAGCACACAGCGTAGTGCACAGCACAGCGTCAAGCACATCCAACACAGACCTATCACATCTACAGAGTACACAGCGTACTACACAGCACAGCATCCAGCACATCCGACACAGACCCATCACATCTACAGAGCACACAGCGTAGTGCACAGCGTCCAGCACATCCGACACAGACCCATCACATCTACAGAGCACACAGCGTAGTGCACAGCACAGCGTCAAGCACATCCAACACAGACCTATCACATCTACAGAGTACACAGCGTACTACACAGCACAGCATCCAGCACATCCGACACAGACCCATCACATCTACAGAGCACACAGCGTAGTGCACAGCGTCCAGCACATCCGACACAGACCCATCACATCTACAGAGCACACAGCGTAGTGCACAGCACAGCGTCAAGCACATCCAACACAGACCTATCACATCTACAGAGTACACAGCGTACTACACAGCACAGCATCCAGCACATCCGACACAGACCCATCACATCTACAGAGCACACAGCGTAGTGCACAGCGTCCAGCACATCCGACACAGACCCATCACATCTACAGAGCACACAGCGTAGTGCACAGCACAACATCCAACACAGACCCATCACATCTACAGAGTACACAGCGTAGTACAATGCACAGCTCATGGCACATACAGAATAGTAAACAGCACAGCGTCCAGCACAGGCTCATCACATCTACAGTGCACAGAGCATTGTGCACAGAACGGCGTCCAGCACATCCAACACAGACCCATCACATCTACAGAGCACACAGCGTAGTGCACAGCACAGCGTCAAGCACATCCAACACAGACCTATCACATCTACAGAGCACACAGCGTACTACACAGCACAGCATCCAGCACATCCGACACAGACCCATCACATCTACAGAGCACACAGCGTAGTGCACAGCGTCAAGCACATCCAACACAGACCCATCACATCTACAGAGCACACAGCGTACTACACAGCACAGCATCCAGCACATCCAACACAGACCCATCACATCTACAGAGTACACAGCGTACTACACAGCACAGCGTCCAGCACATCCGACACAGACCCATCACATCTACAGAGCACACAGCGTAGTGCACAGCACAGCGTCCAGCACATCCGACACAGACCCATCACATCTACAGAGCACACAGCGTAGTGCACAGCACAACATCCAACACAGACCCATCACATCTACAGAGCAGACAGCGTAGTGCACAGCACAGCTCATGACACATCCAGACCAGACCAATCACATCTACAGATGACACAGTGTAGTTCACAGCACAGCTCATGGCACATACAGCATGGCACACAGCACATCATCCAGCACATCCGACACAGACCCATCACATCTACAGAGCACACAGCGTAGTGCACAGCACAGCTCATGACACATCCAGACCAGACCAATCACATCTACAGATGACACAGTGTAGTACACAGCACAGCTCATGGCACATACAGCATGGCACACAGCACATCATCCAGCACATCCAGACCAGACCCATCACATCTACATCCTTCAGAGGGTCGGCTTTCCTCTATTAGCCATATTATGCAGGGAGGCGCATCTCGGGGAACAGACCCTATAGAGGGATCTATGGAACGTAGAGAAGGGAAGGAAAAGAAGTTGCTTTCAGGGCCAACTACGAATTCTACGAACCGGCAAAAAACAGATGCAACCTTGCTGAGATTGAAGCAAAAAACCTGTGAAAAAGGTAATAAAGCAGGTAAACTCCCTGCCAACAAAACTAAGAACCCGAAGGATGCATTAGGATATGCTGGAATGGCGCTCCCCGAATGGGAATTGCATTCCCAATAAGAAAGGGGAGAGAGACCTTCTTAACATCCATAAACCAATCTCCTCTGGGGGACATGAAATCCAGAGGGATAGAGTTACATTCCTAGATACAATAGAAGCCTCGAGGGTCCCTGCAGGATGCATAACCGAACTAGAAGAACCCACAACCATCCAGGAATCACTGGAAGAGGTAACGCCCATGAAACCTCACAGAGCTCCAGGCCCCACGGGTGACCGGGGCTCATTACAGATCACTCAATTAATCAATCATTATTTGTATGGCGCTGCTTATCACGGCAGGGGGTATCAAGGCGCTGAGGTCTAGAGAGCCTCAGTCGAAGAGCCACTCGAGAACTCACTCCACTCTCACTAGGCCCTCTAGCTGCACAGTTCAATTCACTCTGAGAAAAAGGGGGGTTAGCCCACTATGAGGGAGGCTGAAGTGGGGGTGATACCCAAGACTGGAAAACCGACTGATGATTGCAAGTCATACAGGCCATTTGCCCTCTTAAATATAGACATAAAGAGGTTTACAAAAATCCTGGCCAAACGTCTGGATGGCGACCAGCCCATTATGGTGGGCGCAGAACAAGTAGGATTGTCAAAGAAAGACAAGGGGCAGACAACGTGAATGGGGCATAAACACACCTGAAGCACAGAGAAATGGGTTAAAGATACATGAAAGAGAGTCACAGACAAGTAGAGTACAGACAGACATCTGGAGGGCAGTCAGACACTGGGACCACAGATACACACCTGGGCAACAGGCACTGAGAGCACACCTGTACACCTGGAGCATGGTCAGACATGGGAGGATAAATACACACCTGGGCAACAGACTGAGAGCACAGCTGTACACCTGGAGCATGGACAGACATGGGAGGATAAATACACACCTGGACCACAGGCACTGAGAGCACAGCTGTACACCTGGAGCATGGTCAGACACTGGGACCACAGATACACACCTGGGCAACAGGCACTGAGAGCACAGCTGTACACCTGGAGCATGGTCAGACATGGGAGGATAGATACACACCTGGGCAACAGACTGAGAGCACAGCTGTACACCTGGAGCATGGACAGACATGGGAGGATAAATACACACCTGGACCACAGGCACTGAGAGCACAGCTGTACACCTGGAGCATGGTCAGACACTGGGACCACAGATACACACCTGGGCAACAGACTGAGAGCACAGCTGTACACCTGGAGCATGGACAGACATGGGAGGATAAATACACACCTGGACCACAGGCACTGAGAGAACAGCTGTACACCTGGAGCATGGTCAGACATGGGAGGATAGATACACACCTGGACCACAGGCACTGAGAGCACAGCTGTACACCTGGAGCATGGTCAGACATGGGAGGATAGATACACACCTGGACCACAGGCACTAAGAGCACAGCTGTACACCTGGAGCATGGTCAGACAATGGGACCACAGATACACACCTGGGCAACAGACTGAGAGCACAGCTGTACACCTGGAGCATGGACAGACATGGGAGGATAAATACACACCTGGACCACAGGCACTGAGAGCACAGCTGTACACCTGGAGCATGGTCAGACATGGGAGGATAGATACACACCTGGACCACAGGCACTGAGAGCACAGCTGTACACCTGGAGCATGGTCAGACATGGGAGGATAGATACACACCTGGGCAACAGACTGAGAGCACAGCTGTACACCTGGAGCATGGACAGACATGGGAGGATAAATACACACCTGGACCACAGGCACTGAGAGCACACCTGTACACCTGAAGCATGGTCAGACATGGGAGGATAGATACACACCTGGGCAACAGGCACTGAGAGCACACCTGTACACCTGGAGCATGGTCAGACATGGGAGGATAGATACACACCTGGGCAACAGACAGAGCACAGCTGTACAACTGGAGCTCAGTCAGACACTGGGATTATAGATACACCTGGGCCACAGGCACTGAGAGCACACCTGTACACCTGGAGCACGGTCAGACACTGGGACCACAGATACACACCCGGGCAACAGGCACTGAGAGCACAGCTGTACACCTGGAGCACGGTCAGACATGGGAGAATAGATACACACCTGGGCAACAGACAGAGCACAGCTGTACACCTGGAGCACAGACAGACATGGGAGGATAAATACACACCTGGACCACAGGCACTGAGAGCACAGCTGTACACCTGGAGCACGGACAGACATGGGAGGATAAATACACACCTGGACCACAGGCACTGAGAGCACAGCTGTACACCTGGAGCATGGTCAGACATGGGAGGATAGATACACACCTGGGCAACAGACTGAGAGCACAGCTGTACACCTGGAGCATGGACAGACATGGGAGGATAAATACACACCTGGACCACAGGCACTGAGAGCACAGCTGTACACCTGGAGCATGGTCAGACACTGGGACCACAGATACACACCTGGGCAACAGACTTAGAGCACAGCTGTACACCTGGAGCATGGACAGACATGGGAGGATAAATACACACCTGGACCACAGGCACTGAGAGAACAGCTGTACACCTGGAGCATGGTCAGACATGGGAGGATAGATACACACCTGGACCACAGGCACTGAGAGCACAGCTGTACACCTGGAGCATGGTCAGACATGGGAGGATAGATACACACCTGGACCACAGGCACTAAGAGCACAGCTGTACACCTGGAGCATGGTCAGACAATGGGACCACAGATACACACCTGGGCAACAGACTGAGAGCACAGCTGTACACCTGGAGCATGGACAGACATGGGAGGATAAATACACACCTGGACCACAGGCACTGAGAGCACACCTGTACACCTGAAGCATGGTCAGACATGGGAGGATAGATACACACCTGGGCAACAGACAGAGCACAGCTGTACAACTGGAGCTCAGTCAGACACTGGGATTATAGATACACCTGGGCCACAGGCACTGAGAGCACACCTGTACACCTGGAGCACGGTCAGACACTGGGACCACAGATACACACCCGGGCAACAGGCACTGAGAGCACAGCTGTACACCTGGAGCACGGTCAGACATGGGAGAATAGATACACACCTGGGCAACAGACAGAGCACAGCTGTACACCTGGAGCACAGACAGACATGGGAGGATAAATACACACCTGGACCACAGGCACTGAGAGCACAGCTGTACACCTGGAGCACGGACAGACATGGGAGGATAAATACACACCTGGACCACAGGCACTGAGAGCACAGCTGTACACCTGGAGCATGGTCAGACATGGGAGGATAGATACACACCTGGGCAACAGACAGAGCACAGAGCACAGCTGTACACCTGGAGCATGGTCAGACATGGGAGGATAGATACACACCTGGACCACAGGCAATGAGAGCACAGCTGTACACCTGGAGCTCAGTCAGAAGACACTGGGACCACAGATACACACCCGGGCAACAGGCACTGAGAGCACAGCTGTACACCTGGAGCACGGACAGACATGGGAGGATAGATACACACCTGGGCAACAGACTGAGCACAGCTGTACACCTGGAGCATGGACAGACATGGGAGGATAAATACACACCTGGACCACAGGCACTGAGAGCACAGCTGTACACCTGGAGCATGGTCAGACATGGGAGGATAGATACACACCTGGGCAACAGACTGAGAGCACAGCTGTACACCTGGAGCATGGACAGACATGGGAGGATAAATACACACCTGGACCACAGGCACTGAGAGCACAGCTGTACACCTGGAGCATGGTCAGACATGGGAGGATAGATACACACCTGGGCAACAGACTGAGAGCACAGCTGTACACCTGGCGCACGGACAGACATGGGAGGATAAATACACACCTGGACCACAGGCACTGAGAGCACAGCTGTACACCTGGAGCACGGACAGACATGGGAGGATAAATACACACCTGGACCACAGGCACTGAGAGCACAGCTGTACACCTGGAGCACGGTCAGACATGGGAGGATAGATAAACACCTGGACCACAGGCACGGAGAGCACAGCTGTACACCTGGAGCACGCTCAGACATGGGAGGATAGATAAACACCTGGACCACAGGCACGGAGAGCACAGCTGTGCACCTGGAGCACGGTCAGACATGGGAGGATAGATAAACACCTGGACCACAGGCACGGAGAGCACAGCTGTACACCTGGAGCACGGTCAGACATGGGAGGATAGATAAACACCTGGACCACAGGCACGGAGAGCACAGCTGTACACCTGGAGCATGGTCAGACATGGGAGAATAGATACACACCTGGACCACAGGCACTGAGAGTACAGCTGTACACCTGGAGCTCAGTCAGACACTGGGACCACAGATACACACCCGGGCAACAGGCACTGAGAGCACAGCTGTACACATGGAGCTCAGTCAGACATGGGAGGATAGATACATACCTGGACCACAGGCACTGAGAGCACAGCTGTACACCTGGAGCTCAGTCAGACACTGGGACCACAGATACACACTTGGGCAACAGGCACTGAGAGCACAGCTGTACACCTGGAGCTCAGTCAGACATGGGAGGATAGATACATACCTGGACCACAGGCACTGAGAGCACAGCTGTACACCTGGAGCTCAGTCAGACATGGGAGGATAGATACACACCTGGACCACAGGCACTGAGAGCACAGCTGTACACCTGGAGCTCAGTCAGACACTGGGACCACAGAGACACACTTGGGCAACAGGCACTGAGAGCACAGCTGTACACCTGGAGCTCAGTCAGACATGGGAGGATAGATACACAGCTGGACCACAGGCACTGAGAGCACAGCTGTACACCTGGAGCTCAGTCAGACACTGGGACCACAGATACACACCTGGGTAACAGGCACTAAGAGCACAGTTGTACACCTGGAGCTCATTCAGGCACTGGGACCACAGATACACACCTGGCAAACAGGCACTGAGAGCACAGCTGTACACCTGGAACACAGTCAGACAAAGGGAGAATAGATACACACCTGGACAACAGGCACTGAGAGCACACCTGTATACCTGGAGCACAGTCAGACACTGCGATCATAGGTACACACCTGGTCAACAGGCACTGAGAGCACACCTGTACACCTGGAGCACGGTCAGACATGGGAGCATAGATACACACCTGGGCCACGGGCACTGAGAGCACAACTGTATACCTGGAGCACAGTCAGACATGGGAGCGTTGCTACACACCTGGACCACAATAACTGAGAACACACCTGTACACCTGGAGCTCAGTCAGACATAGGAGCGTAGCTACACACCTAGACCACAATAACTGAGAGCACAGGTGTACACCTGGTAAGCTGTCAGACATGGAAGGAGCAAAAACCTGGAACTCCCTGCCTCTCCACCTCAGGCAATCACTGTCACTGCCTCAATTCAGGAAGGACCTTAAGACCTGACTCTTTGACTGAACCACAGCACCTCCAGCAGACCAGCTGTTCCTCACCTCTCACCTCCCCCCACTTCCCCCCCCAAGCGCCTTGAGACTCTTACGGGTGAGGAGTTGCTCTTTACAAGTATCCTGATTGATTGATAGATACACATCTGGTCCACAGGCACCGAGAGCACACCTGTATACCTGGAGTAAAGTCAGACATGGGAGCATAAATACACACCTGGACCACAGGCACTGAGAGCACACCTGTATACCTGGAACGCAGTCAGACATGAGAGCATAGATACACACCTGGACCATGGGCACTGAAAGCACAGCTATACATCTGGAACGCAGTCAGACATGGGAGCATAGATACACACCTGGACCACAGGTACTGAGAGCACACCTGTATACCTGGAACGCAGTCAGACATGAGAGCATAGATACACACCTGGACCACGGGCACTGAAAGCACAGCTATACACCTGGAATGCAGTCAGACATGGGAGCATAGATGCACACCTGAACCACGGGCACTAAAAGCACAGCTATACACCTGGAATGCAGTCAGACATGGGAGCATAGATGCACACCTGAACCACGGGCACTAAAAGCACAGCTATACACCTGGAATGCAGTCAGACATGGGAGCATAGATACACACCTGGACCACAGGCACTGAGAGCACACCTGTATACCTGGAATGCAGTCAGACATGGGAGCATAGATGCACACCTGAACCACGGGCACTAAAAGCACAGCTATACACCTGGAATGCAGTCAGACATGGGAGAATAGATACACACCTGGACCACAGGCACTGAGAGCACAGCTGTACACCTGGAGCTCAGTCAGACACTGGGACCACAGATACACACCTGGATCACAGGCACTGAGAGCACACCTGTATACCTGGAACAGAGTCAGACACTGGGAGCATAGATACACACCTGAACCACAGGCACGGAGAGCACACCTGTATACCTGGAACAGAGTCAGACACTGGGAGCATAGATACACACCTGAACCACAGAGAGAACACCTGTACACATGGAGCACAGTCAGACACTGGGAGCAGACACACACCCGGACCACAGGCACGGAGAGCACACCTGTATACCTGGAACGCAGACAGACATGAGAGCATAGATACACACCTGGACCACGGGCACTGAAAGCACAGCTATACACCTGGAACGCAGTCAGACATGGGAGCATAGATACACACCTGGACCACGGGCACTGAAAGCACAGCTATACACCTGGAATGCAGTCAGACATGGGAGCATAGATGCACACCTGGACCACGGGCACTAAAAGCACAGCTATACACCTGGAATGCAGTCAGACATGGGAGCATACATACACACCTGGACCACAGGCACTGAGTGGACAGTTATACATCTGGAACACAGTCAGACATGGCAGCATAGATACACACCTGGACTACAGGCACTGAGAGCACACCTGTATACCTGGAGCACAGTCAGACATGGGAGCGTAGCTACACACCTAGACCACAATAACTGAGAACACAGGTGTACACCTGGTACGTAGTCAGACAAGGGAGGAGCAAAAACCTGGAACTCGCTGCCTCTCCACCTCAGGCAATCACTGTCACTGCCTAAATTCAGGAAGGACCTTAAGACCTGACTCTTTGACTGAACCACAGCGCCTCTGGCAGACCAGCTGTTCCCCACCTCCCCTTCCCCCACCCACAGCGCCTTGAGACTCTTACGGGTGAGTAGTTGCGCTTTACAAGTATCCTGATTGACTGATTGATTGATAGATAGATACACACCTGGTCCACAGGCACTGAGCACGCACCTGTATACAGAGACACTGGGAACAAAGATACACACCTGGACCACAGGCACTGAGAGCACAGTTATACACATGGAACGCAGTCATACATGGGAGCATAGATACACACCTAGACCTCAGGCACTCAGAGCACAGCTATACACCTGGAGAGCATTCAAACAATGCGACCTTAGATGCACACTTGAGCAACAGGCCCTGAGAACACACCTGTATACCTGGAGCACAGTCAGACCCTGGGAGCATAGATACACACCTGGACCACAGGCCTTGAGAGCACAGCTGTACATCTGGAGTGCAGTCATACACTGGCAGCCTAGATACACACCTGCACCACAGGCACCGAAAACAAAGCTATACACCTGGCACACAGTCAGACATAGGAGCTTGGAGACACACCTGGACCACAGGCACTGAGAGAACACCTGTATACCTGGAGCACAGTTAGACATGGGAAGCTAGATACACACCTGGACCACAAGCACCGAGAGCACACCTATATACCTGGAGTAGAGTCAGACACTGGGAGCATAGATATGCACCTGGACTACAGGCACCGAGACCATACCTGTATACCTGGAGCGCACTCAGACACAGGCACTATAGACAGCAACCAGGGGTGCAGACACCTGGATCACAGATAAACACCTGAACCTCTGGAATTGAGGATAAAGAGAGAGCAGGGGCAGGCTTCTGGAGCAGAAAAGCACTCTGAACCACTGACAAGTGGGGTAGACATAGGGGCACATGCATCAAGCCTAAAAAAAAAAAATCGCAAAATTATCGAATCGCTAAATTATGGCGTTTGCGACCGCAAAATACCGTTTCGCAATGCATCAACTGCAAAATAGCGAAAACTCAACAATTCGCTAATTTAAAGAATCGCAAAACATTCTGTGAATAGTATTAGCAAATCGCTATTTGCGCCCCCAAATAGCGATTCGCAAATAAGGAATCGCAAAATAGATGCATGAAAATTCGCAAATTGCGAATTACCTGAAATTCGCAATTTTGCGAGTGCAAAATAAGAAGGATCACAACCAGGTGGTAATCATGAGTGCAAATCAGATACAGCTGAAATTCTACTTAAACCCATTGAAACACACCCAGAATTAGCTACCACATCTCACAATGGCAGGGATGTACCTGATGGCGAGGAGGATGAGGCTACTGGCTGCTGGACACAGACGGAGGCGAATTAATGAGCGCATCTTCAGAGTCCGCATAACTTTGCTAGGACAGCAAGAGGATGAGATATACGATAAGTATAGGCTCAATGCAGCAATGATCCATGACCTGATCAATGAATTGGATCCCATACTGCAACGACAGACACGTAGGACCAATGCTATCCCAACGCATGTGCAGGTCCTATGTTGCCTACACCTACTGGCGTCAGGCAGCTTCCAGGGGGTCATTGCAGTAGCTGGAGGTGTGTCGCAAAGCGCACTTTCAAGAATATTCAAAGCATTCCATGATGCCATGATGGCCAGGATCGGCTCACACATCAATTTCCCCACCACCGCGCATGACCTTGCGAAAACAAAACAGGAGTTTTACCAGATAGCTCGCTTCCCACATGTTATAGGTTGCATCGATTGCACACATGTGGCAATATGTCCCCCTGCAGCACAGGAATACATATACAGAAATAGAAAATGCTATCACTCCGTTAATATTCAGGTTGTTTGCAATGCCAAATACATAATCACTGATATAGTGGCTCAATTTCCTGGGAGTGCACATGATTCATATATTTTCAGGCAAAGTGGCATTCACACCCGTCTGGTCAGGGGAGAATTTGGAGAGGCACATCTGCTTGGTAAATATGTGTAGGTGATACTCACAGTCATTGTACGTATGCCAATGTCAAACTGCCACTGACCCTTTGCTTACCCACATGCAGGTGACCGCGCATACGCCTTGCGTAATTACCTTCTGACGCCTTACCTCAATCCCACAACTGCCAACCAACAGAGGTACAATGCTGCACATATATCAACAAGGAACATCATAGAGCGCACATTTGGGCTGCTGAAGAGCCGATTCAGATGCCTCCATAAGACTGGTGGAGCACTCCAATACAACCCTGAACAATGCTGCAAGCTAGTAGCAGCATGTGCCATGCTGCACAATATAGCAACAAGGGGTGGAATGGAGATCGAGGTGTCTGACAGCGACTCCGAGGATGAGGACCAGCAAGTGCCACAGCGCCGTGCAGCACAAGGGGCAAGCGCAGCAGAAGGGCGCAGGAGAAGATTGGACATCACACAGAACTATTTCTGAGGTGAGTAATGATGACACAAACAGTGTATATTACAATCACAGAACGGTTTATTCAAAGGAAATATGGCATGAGTGTCGGAGCACACTTTCAATGTGGCCAGTGGCACAGGATTCTTAAGTAATGGACATAATTGTATTAAAAATAAATAATGACTTGTCAATCAGTCAAAAGGTCCGATCACATCCATGGTTACGTCACCATATCGGTATGCAATTGTATATAGCAGGCTAGCGCTTTCTCCCACGAACACCCAGACGCCTGTCAGAGACAGCATCCTCATCCCTCATGTTGGAAGCTGAGGGGGTACTGCTGCGTGTGTTGCGTCTTCCTGCAGTGGCAACTGGCATAGCTATGCTACTCAAGCTTGAGGCCCCCTCACTACCCTCTTCCTGCGTGGACATGTTGGCCCCAATTGTGGTAGCATTCAGCAGTTCCACTGCATTGGTTACCTGGTCCAGTGCCTTCGCCACATCCCCGCTCCAATGGCACATTTCTGTTTGCAAGGTCACAGACCTACGTGCCAGCAGTGCAGTTGATGTGGCCAGCCTATTGTTGGATTTGGCATAGCTTTTGAGGTGCTGCATTAGTTGCCGATGGTTTCTTCTCTGTGATGCATGTCCCTCCTGCATAACCTTGGTCATTTGCTGCACACTATCGCACAGTACTGCAATGTTGTCTGCCATCTTCCCAATTTGTAACTGCACTAAACGTGTGTTCTTGGTCTGCAGGCGCTGCATGCGGAGCATCTGTCCCTCAAGACCACCCCAGACATCATTTGGTTGCTCCTCCTGCTGTGTTCTGCGTGATCTGGCTCTTCTACGCCGGACACTGACATTACTTCTGCGGACCTGTGTTTGTGGATTTGGGATGGATGTGGCTGGGCCATGCCTGGACTCATGTGGAGCATTTGTCTCATCGTCAGACTCCATGGTGACCAGTGGTGGGACAGTTGCCCTGCGTGTGTTTGGGGCACTGGATGGATTTGTTGGCAACACCGGTGTGTCCATATCCTCAACTGCGCTGATGTCCTGTATGTCCTGGTTGTCACTATCCTCAGCTTCTACACGTTCTGCATCTGTGAGATTTAACAGTGCAAAACCAGCATTAATTTAAGTATGGGATGTCATGTCACAGTGATCATATTTTTACTTTGGCATTAAATTTGGAATATGTTCACTGTTCTGAGTTGTTCTTAGCCTATTTGTGTGTTTGACATTGTATATGCTTGACCTGCCTACATCTCCCATAATGCACTTCCCTTCATGGATACATTGTGTACTGGATGTTCTGAGTGTGCACTTGTGCTGTACTGGGGTGGTGTACTACCTTTATTATTTAGGTCAATGGTAACATGCAGTCATCTTACCTTCAGATGTGTTTGCTGCTCCTGACGTGTCTAGCTGTGTCACACCGACAACAGCTTCAGGCTGGATAGTGGATTCAACCATTTCCTCCATGGTAGTGTTCCCAGTGTCTATCGGTGTTCCCCCTCCTGTCTTCCTTGCTTCCTTCAGACGGGCAGCTATGCGCTCCTTGGCCCGACTGCGCATGTCGTACCATCTTTTCTTCAGGTAATCGATGGTGCGGTGTGTCACCCCACTGGCATTCACCCGGTTCTGGATCCGGATCCATATTTTCCTTTTCTCCTGCTCTGCCACTTTCAATGATTGTTTCCCAAACAGCTTATCATGGCTGTGGACAACTCCCTCAATGAGTGTGTCACTTTCTTTTTCTGAGAATTTCATTTTCCGCTTCCTGCCTGATTGGCTGTCCTCTGCTGTTTGTGTGCTTTCCATTTTCTTGCAGTTACCAGGTTTTTCCAATTGCTCAATGCCACTGCTAGTTAGCTCCCAGAGCCAGCTCCCTCCTCTCCCTCTGACTGTGCACTGGGAATGGGGCTTGTGCTGCTCACTTCCTGGTTCTGATGTCATCAAGATGCATCACAAATGCGACTTCGCTATTTGCGAATTCGCTAATTGCGAATTCGCAAATAGCGAATTCGCTATTTGCGAAATCGCTATTAGCGAATTCGCAAATTTTGGATTCGCAGTAGCGTTTGCGGATTTTAGCAATTCTTTATTTTTTCGCTATTTTTTTGTTGCATCTGTTTTTGCGATTCGTTATTTGCGAATCGTTAAAATTCGCAATTAAGGATTCGCAAAATTTTACATTGATGCATGTGCCCCATAGATTCTAGACAGTCACAGAAGCCTTGAGCATAGATTGACAGCTGGCGTGCAGTCAGACATGGGAGCATAGATACACACCTCTACTACAGGCAGCATGGTCAGACGGGTGGATAGATACACACCTGGACCACAGGCACTGAGAGCACAGCTGTATAGCTGCAATGCAGTCAGACATGGGAGCATAGATACACACCTCCACTACAGGCACTGAGAGCACGCCTACATACCTGGAATGCAATCATACATGAGATCATACATACACACCAGGACCACATTCACTGAGAACACAGCTGTATAGCTGCAATGCAGTCAGACATGGGAGCGTAGATACACACCTGGACCACAGGCACTGAGAGGACACCTATATACCTGGAGCATGGTCAGACAGGTGGATAGATGCACACCTGGACTACAGACACCAAGAGCACAGCTATACACCTGGGGCCATATTACAGAAGGTGCCCCGGCGGTGCAACGGGCATTTGCGCCTGCTTTGCGCGCCCCCAGGGCACTTTAGTATTATAGAAGGGGACGCAGACGCTTGTGCGTCCCCTTCTATAATACTGATAGTGCTGGCGCACTCAAAGCGCCAGCACTACCTTCAGAGGGTGTTCCCTCATTTCCATAGGAGCGTGCCCTATGCAAATGAAGAAATTCCTTTGACTCTGCGCCCGCGCCATATTATAGACGCGGGCGCAGAGTCAAAGAAGCCCTCAGGAGGCGCACTGGCAGTGCGCCATTACAAAGGTGGTGCATTGTTAATGCGCCTCCTGAGAGCAGCCCTCTGCAGGGAGTGAAGGGGGTCCCATGGACCCTCCAGACATCCCCTTGTAGGCAGGTGCAGTCACTGACTGCACCCTCCTACAAGGGGATCTCTAAACCCCTCTGAAAGTGCAGGCGGGTGCTGCTTGCACTGTGAAAACACGGAGCGGCTGCTCCGTGTTTTCACATGTTTGTGCTTCCCTGGGGGCAGTGCGAGGTCACGGCTACCCTGGAGGCAGCGCATACACCATTATGGGGTGCATTGTCACTGTTTGCATCTGGAGCAACTTTTGAAAGGTTCGCCGAGCGCAAACAGTGATTATGTGTAATACGGCCCCTGGAGCGCAGTCAGACATGGGAGCGTAGATACACACCTGGACCACAGGCACTGAGAGCACAGCTATACACCTAGAACACCCCTAGAAATGGGAGCATACATACACACCTGGACCACAGGCACCGAGAGCACAGTTATACACTTGGAGTACAGTCAGACATGGGAGGATAGATACACACCTGGACCACAGGCACTGAGAGCACAGCTGTATACCTGGAACGCAGTCAGACAAAGGAAGTGTAGATACAAACCTGGACCAAAGGCCCTGAGAGCACACCTGTATACCTGTAGCACAGTCAGACATGGGAGCGTAGATAAACACCTGGACCACAGGTACTGAGAGCATACCTGTATACCTGGAGCACAGTCAGACAAACAGAGTGCAGATACACACCTGGACCACAGGCACTGAGAGAAAAGCTGTACATCTGGAGCACAGTCAGACAAAGGGAGAATAAATACACACCTGGACCACAGGCACTAAGAGCACACCTGTATACCTGGCACCTGGACCACAGGCACCAACAGCACACCTGTATACCTGGAGCACAGTCAGACATGAGAGCATAGATACACTCCAGATTCACAGACACGGAAAGCACAGCTGTATACCTGGAACACAGTCAGACAAAGGGAGAATAGATACACACCTGGACAACAGGCACTGAGAGCACACCTGTATACCTGGAGCACAGTTCGACATGGGAGGATAGATACACACCTGGACCACAGGCACTGAGAGCACACCTGTATACCTTGAGCACAGTTAGACATGTGTGCATAAATACACACCTAGGAAACAGGCCCTGAGAGGACACCTATATACCTGGAGCAGAGTTAGACATGGGAGCGTAGCTACACACCTGGACCACAGGCACTGAGAGCACACATGTATACCTGGAGCACAGTCATACACTGGGAGCATAGATACACACCTAGGAAACAGGCCCTGAGAGGACACCTATATACCTGGAGCATGGTCAGACAGGTGTATAGATACACACCTGGACCACAGGCACTGAGAGCACAGCTATACAGCTGGAACCCAGTCAGACATGGGAGCATAGATACACACCTGGACCACAGGCACTGAGAGCACAGCTATACATCTGGAACGCAGTCAGACATGGGAGCACAGATACACACCTAGAACACAGGCACTGAGAGCACAACTGTATACCTGGAGCACAGTCAGACATGGGAGCATAGATACATGCCTGGACAACAGGAACTGAGAGTACACCTGTATACCTGGAGCACAGTCAGACGCTGGGAGCATAGATACACACCAGATTCACAGGCACGGAAAGGACAGCTGTATACCTGGAACACAGTCAGACACTGGGAGCATAGATGCACACCAGATTCACAGGCACGGAAAGCACAGCTGTATACCTCGAACACAGTCAGACAAAGGGAAAATAGATACACACCTGGACCATAGGCACTGAGAGCACAGCTGTATATCTGGAGCACAGTCAGACAAAGGGAGAATAGATACACACCTGGACCACAGGCACTGAGAGCACACCTGTATACCTGGACCACAGGCACCGACAGCACACCTGTATACCTGGAGCACAGTCAGACATGAGAGCATAGATACACACCAGATTCACAGGCACAGAAAGCACAGCTGTATACCTGGAACACAGTCAGACAAAGGGAGAATAGATACACACCTGGACAACAGGCACTGAGAGCACACCTGTATACATGGAGCACAGTCAGACAAAGGGAGAATAGATACACACCTGGGAAATAGGCCCAGAGAGGACACCTATATACCTGGAGCATGGTCAGACAGGTGGATAGATATGCACCTGGACCACAGGCACTGAGAGCACAGCTGTATACCTGGAGCACAGTTCGACATGGGAGGATAGATACACACCTGGACCACAGGCACTGAGAGCACACCTGTATACCTTGAGCACAGTTAGACATGTGTGCATAAATACACACCTAGGAAACAGGCCCTGGGAGGACACCTATATACCTGGAGCAGAGTCAGACATGGGAGCGTAGCTACACACCTGGACCACAGGCACTGAGAGCACACCTGTATACCTGGAGCACAGTTAGACATGTGAGAATAAATACACACCTAGGAAACAGGCCCTGAGAGGACACCTATATACCTGGAGCATGGTCAGACTGATGGATAGATACACACCTGGACCACAGGCACCGACAGCACACCTGTATACCTGGAGCACAGTCAGACACTGGGAGCATAGATACTCACCAGAATTGGGCGCAGGGTCAAGACTGATTTGCATATGGCTGGGTCCAATCTGGAATGGCATGGTGAGCAAAAAACGATGGATTTAGGCCCAGATCTCTGTACTGGGGTGAATGTATGACATTGTTCTACATTCTGTCCATCAATTGTTCTTTTTGCATTTGTCTCCCGAGTGGGACGGGTATGCCCAGACGTGGGTCCCGTGCTCTCCATGCCACTGGAGTCAAGCTATCCTGGCTGATGAGGGCTGAAAGCCCGAAACCGGTCCTAGGATGCTTGTTTCCAGTCCACGGAGGACCTGGCCTGGCAGTTCGGGCTGGACTGTTCCCATTGGGCGCAGAGTCAAGACTGATTTGCATATGGCTGGGTCCAAACTGGAATGGCATGATGAGCTAAAAACGATGGATTTAGGCCCAGATCTCTGTACTGGGGTGAATGTATGACTTTGTTCTACATTCTGTCCATCAATTGTTCTTTTTAGATATGCACCTGGACCACAGGCACTGAGAGCACAGCTGTATACCTGGAGCACAGTTAGACATGTGTGCATAAATACACACCTAGGAAACAGGCCCTGAGAGGACACCTATATACCTGGAGCAGAGTTAGACCTGGGAGCGTAGCTACACACCTGGACCACAGGCACTGAGAGCACACATGTATACCTGGAGCACAGTTCGACATGGGAGGATAGATAAACACCTGGACCACAGGCACTGAGAGCACACCTGTATACCTTGAGCACAGTTAGACATGTGTGCATAAATACACACCTAGGAAACAGGCCCTGAGAGGACACCTATATACCTGGAGCAGAGTTAGACATGGGAGCGTAGCTACACACCTGGACCACAGGCACTGAGAGCACACATGTATACCTGGAGCACAGTCATACACTGGGAGCATAGATACACACCTAGGAAACAGGCCCTGAGAGGACACCTATATACCTGGAGCATGGTCAGACAGGTGTATAGATACACACCTGGACCACAGGCACTGAGAGCACAGCTATACAGCTGGAACCCAGTCAGACATGGGAGCATAGATACACACCTGGACCACAGGCACTGAGAGCACAGCTATACATCTGGAACGCAGTCAGACATGGGAGCACAGATACACACCTAGAACACAGGCACTGAGAGCACAGCTGTATACCTGGAACACAGTCAGACACTGGGAGCATAGATACACACCAGATTCACAGGCACGGAAAGCACAGCTGTATACCTGGAACACAGTTAGACATGTGAGAATAAATACACACCTAGGAAACAGGCCCTGAGAGGACACCTATATACCTGGAGCATGGTCAGACAGATGGATAGATACACACCTGGACCACAGGCACCGACAGCACACCTGTATACCTGGAGCACAGTCAGACACTGGGAGCATAGATACTCACCAGAATCACAGGCACGGAAAGCACAGCTGTATACCCGGAACACAGTCAGACAAAGGGAGAATAGATACACACCTGGACTGCAGGCAATGAGAGCACACCTGTATACCTGGAGCACAGTCAGACAAAGGGAGAATAGATACACACCTGGACCACAGGCACTGAGAGCACACGTATATACCTGGAGCACAGTCAGACAAAGGGAGAATAGATACACACCTGGACCACAGGCACTGAGATCACACCTGTATACCTGGTGCACAGTCAGACACTGGGAGCATAGATACACACCTGGGAAACAAGCCCAGAGAGGACACCTACATACCTGGAGCATGGTCAGGTGGATAGATGCACACCTGGACCACAGGCACTGAGAGCACACCTGTATACCTGGTGCACAGTCAGACATGGGAGCACAGATACACACCTAGAACACAGGCACTGAGAGCACAACTGTATACCTGGAGCACAGTCAGACATGGGAGCATAGATACATGCCTGGACAACAGGAACTGAGAGTACACCTGTATACCTGGAGCACAGTCAGACGCTGGGAGCATAGATACACACCAGATTCACAGGCACGGAAAGGACAGCTGTATACCTGGAACACAGTCAGACACTGGGAGCATAGATACACACCAGATTCACAGGCACGGAAAGCACAGCTGTATACCTGGAACACAGTCAGACAAAGGGAGAATAGATACACACCTGGACCACAGGCACTGAGAGCACACGTATATACCTGGAGCACAGTCAGACAAAGGGAGAATAGAAACACACCTGGGAAACAAGCCCAGAGAGGACACCTACATACCTGGAGCATGGTCAGGTGGATAGATGCACACCTGGACCACAGGCACTGAGAGCACACCTGTATACCTGGTGCACAGTCAGACACTGGGAGCATAGATACACACCTGGGAAATAGGCCCAGAGAGGACACCTATATACGTGGAGCATGGTCAGACAGGTGGATAGATACACACCTAGAAAACAGGCCCTGAGAGGACATCTGTATACCTGGAGCACAGTCAGACACTGGGAGAATAGATACACACCCAACCACAGGCACTGAGAGCACACCTGTATACCTGGAGTGCAGTCATTTCCTGGGAGCATAGATACACACCTGAACCACAGGCACTGAGAGCACACCTGTATACCTGGAGTGCAGTCATACACTGGAAGCATAGATACACAGCTGTACACCTGGTACGCAGTCAGACATGGGAGCAGCAAAGACCTGAAACACCCTGCCTTTCCATCGCAGGCAAACACCGTCACTGCCTCAATTCAGAAAGGACCTTAAGACCTGGCTCATCGACTGAACCACAGGGCGTCTGGTGGACCAGTTGTTCCCCACCTCACCCCCCGCCTCCCCCTCGACCCCCAGTGCCTTGAGTCTCTTACGGGTGAGTAGTTGAGCTTTACAGGTAACCTGATTGACTGACTGATTGATAGATACACACTTGGACCATAGGCACTGAGACCACACCTGTTTACCTGGAGCACAGTCAGACACTGGGACATTGATGCACACCTGGGCAACAGGCCGTGAGAGCACAACTGTATACCTGGAGCACAGGCAGACACTTGGAACATAGATACACACCTGAACCACAGGCACGGAGAGCACACCTGTATACCTGGAGCCCAGTCAGACACTGGGAGCATAGATACACACCTGAACCACAGACATGGAGAGCACACCTGTATACCTGGAACAGAGTCAGACAAAGGGAGAATAGATACACACCTGGACCACAGGCACTGAGAGCACATCTGTTTACCTGGAGCACAGTCAGACACTGGGAGCATAGATGCACATCTGGGAAACAGGCCCTGAGAGGACACCTATATACCTGGAGCATGGTCAGACAGGTAGATAGATACACACCTGGACCACAGGCACTGAGAGATACCGATATACCTGGATTGCAGTCATACATTGGGAGCATAGATACACACCTGAACCAGAGGCATGGAGAGCACACCTGTATACCTGGATTGCAGTCATACATTGGGAGCAAAGATACACAACTGATCCACAGGCACGGAAAGCACAGCTGTATACCTGGAACACAGTCAGACAAAGGGAAAATAGATACACACCTGGACCATAGGCACTGAGAGCACAGCTGTATATCTGGAGCACAGTCAGACAAAGGGAGAATAGATACACACCTGGACCACAGGCACTGAGAGCACACCTGTATACCTGGACCACAGGCACCGACAGCACACCTGTATACCTGGAGCACAGTCAGACATGAGAGCATAGATACACACCAGATTCACAGGCACAGAAAGCACAGCTGTATACCTGGAACACAGTCAGACAAAGGGAGAATAGATACACACCTGGACAACAGGCACTGAGAGCACACCTGTATACATGGAGCACAGTCAGACAAAGGGAGAATAGATACACACCTGGGAAATAGGCCCAGAGAGGACACCTATATACCTGGAGCATGGTCAGACAGGTGGATAGATATGCACCTGGACCACAGGCACTGAGAGCACAGCTGTATACCTGGAGCACAGTTCGACATGGGAGGATAGATACACACCTGGACCACAGGCACTGAGAGCACACCTGTATACCTTGAGCACAGTTAGACATGTGTGCATAAATACACACCTAGGAAACAGGCCCTGGGAGGACACCTATATACCTGGAGCAGAGTCAGACATGGGAGCGTAGCTACACACCTGGACCACAGGCACTGAGAGCACACCTGTATACCTGGAGCACAGTTAGACATGTGAGAATAAATACACACCTAGGAAACAGGCCCTGAGAGGACACGTATATACCTGGAGCATGGTCAGACTGATGGATAGATACACACCTGGACCACAGGCACCGACAGCACACCTGTATACCTGGAGCACAGTCAGACACTGGGAGCATAGATACTCACCAGAATTGGGCGCAGGGTCAAGACTGATTTGCATATGGCTGGGTCCAATCTGGAATGGCATGGTGAGCAAAAAAACGATGGATTTAGGCCCAGATCTCTGTACTGGGGTGAATGTATGACATTGTTCTACATTCTGTCCATCAATTGTTCTTTTTGCATTTGTCTCCCGAGTGGGACGGGTATGCCCAGACGTGGGTCCCGTGCTCTCCATGCCACTGGAGTCAAGCTATCCTGGCTGATGAGGGCTGAAAGCCCGAAACCGGTCCTAGGATGCTTGTTTCCAGTCCACGGAGGACCTGGCCTGGCAGTTCGGGCTGGACTGTTCCCATTGGGCGCAGAGTCAAGACTGATTTGCATATGGCTGGGTCCAAACTGGAATGGCATGATGAGCTAAAAAACGATGGATTTAGGCCCAGATCTCTGTACTGGGGTGAATGTATGACTTTGTTCTACATTCTGTCCATCAATTGTTCTTTTTAGATATGCACCTGGACCACAGGCACTGAGAGCACAGCTGTATACCTGGAGCACAGTTAGACATGTGTGCATAAATACACACCTAGGAAACAGGCCCTGAGAGGACACCTATATACCTGGAGCAGAGTTAGACATGGGAGCGTAGCTACACACCTGGACCACAGGCACTGAGAGCACACATGTATACCTGGAGCACAGTTCGACATGGGAGGATAGATAAACACCTGGACCACAGGCACTGAGAGCACACCTGTATACCTTGAGCACAGTTAGACATGTGTGCATAAATACACACCTAGGAAACAGGCCCTGAGAGGACACCTATATACCTGGAGCAGAGTTAGACATGGGAGCGTAGCTACACACCTGGACCACAGGCACTGAGAGCACACATGTATACCTGGAGCACAGTCATACACTGGGAGCATAGATACACACCTAGGAAACAGGCCCTGAGAGGACACCTATATACCTGGAGCATGGTCAGACAGGTGTATAGATACACACCTGGACCACAGGCACTGAGAGCACAGCTATACAGCTGGAACCCAATCAGACATGGGAGCATAGATACACACCTGGACCACAGGCACTGAGAGCACAGCTATACATCTGGAACGCAGTCAGACATGGGAGCACAGATACACACCTAGAACACAGGCACTGAGAGCACAGCTGTATACCTGGAACACAGTCAGACACTGGGAGCATAGATACACACCAGATTCACAGGCACGGAAAGCACAGCTGTATACCTGGAACACAGTTAGACATGTGAGAATAAATACACACCTAGGAAACAGGCCCTGAGAGGACACCTATATACCTGGAGCATGGTCAGACAGATGGATAGATACACACCTGGACCACAGGCACCGACAGCACACCTGTATACCTGGAGCACAGTCAGACACTGGGAGCATAGATACTCACCAGAATCACAGGCACGGAAAGCACAGCTGTATACCCGGAACACAGTCAGACAAAGGGAGAATAGATACACACCTGGACTGCAGGCAATGAGAGCACACCTGTATACCTGGAGCACAGTCAGACAAAGGGAGAATAGATACACACCTGGACCACAGGCACTGAGAGCACACGTATATACCTGGAGCACAGTCAGACAAAGGGAGAATAGATACACACCTGGACCACAGGCACTGAGATCACACCTGTATACCTGGTGCACAGTCAGACACTGGGAGCATAGATACACACCTGGGAAACAAGCCCAGAGAGGACACCTACATACCTGGAGCATGGTCAGGTGGATAGATGCACACCTGGACCACAGGCACTGAGAGCACACCTGTATACCTGGTGCACAGTCAGACATGGGAGCACAGATACACACCTAGAACACAGGCACTGAGAGCACAACTGTATACCTGGAGCACAGTCAGACATGGGAGCATAGATACATGCCTGGACAACAGGAACTGAGAGTACACCTGTATACCTGGAGCACAGTCAGACGCTGGGAGCATAGATACACACCAGATTCACAGGCACGGAAAGGACAGCTGTATACCTGGAACACAGTCAGACACTGGGAGCATAGATACACACCAGATTCACAGGCACGGAAAGCACAGCTGTATACCTGGAACACAGTCAGACAAAGGGAGAATAGATACACACCTGGACCACAGGCACTGAGAGCACACGTATATACCTGGAGCACAGTCAGACAAAGGGAGAATAGAAACACACCTGGGAAACAAGCCCAGAGAGGACACCTACATACCTGGAGCATGGTCAGGTGGATAGATGCACACCTGGACCACAGGCACTGAGAGCACACCTGTATACCTGGTGCACAGTCAGACACTGGGAGCATAGATACACACCTGGGAAATAGGCCCAGAGAGGACACCTATATACGTGGAGCATGGTCAGACAGGTGGATAGATACACACCTAGAAAACAGGCCCTGAGAGGACATCTGTATACCTGGAGCACAGTCAGACACTGGGAGAATAGATACACACCCAACCACAGGCACTGAGAGCACACCTGTATACCTGGAGTGCAGTCATTTCCTGGGAGCATAGATACACACCTGAACCACAGGCACTGAGAGCACACCTGTATACCTGGAGTGCAGTCATACACTGGAAGCATAGATACACAGCTGTACACCTGGTACGCAGTCAGACATGGGAGCAGCAAAGACCTGAAACACCCTGCCTTTCCATCGCAGGCAAACACCGTCACTGCCTCAATTCAGAAAGGACCTTAAGACCTGGCTCATCGACTGAACCACAGGGCGTCTGGTGGACCAGTTGTTCCCCACCTCACCCCCCCCGCCTCCCCCCCTCGACCCCCAGTGCCTTGAGTCTCTTACGGGTGAGTAGTTGAGCTTTACAGGTAACCTGATTGACTGACTGATTGATAGATACACACTTGGACCATAGGCACTGAGACCACACCTGTTTACCTGGAGCACAGTCAGACACTGGGACATTGATGCACACCTGGGCAACAGGCCGTGAGAGCACAACTGTATACCTGGAGCACAGGCAGACACTTGGAACATAGATACACACCTGAACCACAGGCACGGAGAGCACACCTGTATACCTGGAGCCCAGTCAGACACTGGGAGCATAGATACACACCTGAACCACAGACATGGAGAGCACACCTGTATACCTGGAACAGAGTCAGACAAAGGGAGAATAGATACACACCTGGACCACAGGCACTGAGAGCACATCTGTTTACCTGGAGCACAGTCATACACTGGGAGCATAGATACACACCTAGGAAACAGGCCCTGAGAGGACACCTATATACCTGGAGCATGGTCAGACAGGTAGATAGATACACACCTGGACCACAGGCACTGAGAGATACCGATATACCTGGATTGCAGTCATACATTGGGAGCATAGATACACACCTGAACCAGAGGCATGGAGAGCACACCTGTATACCTGGAACAGACTCAGACAAATGGAGAATAGATACACACCTGGACCACAGGCACTGAGAGCATACCTATATACCTGGATTGCAGTCATACATTGGGAGCAAAGATACACAACTGATCCACAGGCACGGAAAGCACAGTATACACCTGGAACACAGTCAGACATGGGAGCATAGATACACACCTGAACCACAGGCACAGAGAGAACACCTGTATACCTGGAGCACAGTCAGACATGGAAAACCCATGCACTCTGACACAGTGCTTAACGAAAAGTCAAACAACCAGGGGCTTATTTATGAGAGCCCTGCATCACATTTGCACCACGTAAAGGGGTGCATGATTGATGCAGGGCTCCCATAAAGATATATGAAGCCACGCAAAGCCACCCTGCGGGCTTTGAGTGGCCTCATAAATCATGAGTAAGGCGACGCAGCGCAAATCGCTTGTTGCCTTACTCTGCGCCCGGGAAGCGTTCCATGGGCGTTGCAGTGGGTTTTCCCTCGAAACATCCATGGAATTTGATGCTGCCCCAGATTTGCAAAAACATGTAAACCTGGGGAAGCGCCAAATCCATACGCCTCTCGAGATGAGGAGAAATAACTTAATTTCTCCTCGTTTTCTCCTCTTACCATGTGTGCTGCATTCTGCGAAACCTCAGAAGCAGCTGCCTTTCATCTCCTTCCACTAGTGCCGAACTGCACCCCAGAAGCAGCTGCCCTTCAGTACCTTCCACCAGTGCGGATCTGCACCCCAGATGGAACTGCCCTTCATCTCCTTCCACCAGTGCGGATCTGCACCCCAGATGGAACTGCCCTTCATCTGCTTCCACCAGTGCTAACGTAGACCCCGGTAGCACCTGCCCTTCAGTGCCTTCCACCAGTGCGGATCTGCACCCCATATGGAACTGCCCTTCATCTCCTTCCACCAGTGCGGATCTGCACCCCAGATGGAACTGCCCTTCATCTGCTTCCACCAGTGCTAACGTAGACCCCGGTAGCAGCTGCCCTTCAGTGCCTTCCACCAGTGCGGATCTGCACCCTAGATGGAACTGCCCTTCATCTCCTTCCACCAGTGCTGACGTAGACCCCGGGAGCAGCTGCCCTTCAGTGCCTTCCACCAGTGCGGATCTGCACCCCAGATGGAACTGCCCTTCATCTCCTTCCACCAGTGCCGACCTGCACCCCAGACGCAGCTACCCTTCAGCGCTTTCCACCAGTACTGACCTGGATTCCTTAAGCAGTTGCCCTCCGGCACCCACCTCGACCCCTAGAGAGCCCCCCTTCCAGAGGCCCCCACCCCCCAGTCCTAGCCTATACCCTTGGAGCATCAGCCTACCTTCCCTGGTGCCAGTTTGCACCCCCAGTGCAGATGCCTTTTTGTGCCTTCTCCCAGTCTTGACCTGCACTCTGGGGGCAGCTGCTCTCCACCTTTCCCAAGTACCACCTGACCCTCCTGGTGCATCCACCCTTCAGTACCTTCTCCATGCAGCCCTGCACCAGGGTAGCCTTTGCTCTCCAGCACCATCCCTCCGGTGCTGGCCTGTGCCAGTGCCCCAGTGCCACCCTGCACTGCTAGAGCAGCCGCCCTTCGGAACTAGAGGTGGGTGAGCCACCGAAAGCCCGAGTCTGATGGCGGTACAATACAATGCATGGCTTTACCACGCATGCCTTTACTGCGCATCATTTACCATGCAATACATTTACAATGCAATACCTTTACCACACATGCCTTTGCCACGCATACCTTTACCATGCACGCCTTTACCATGCATGCCTTTACCACACATGCCTTTGCCACACATGCCTTTAACACACATAATTTACCACGCAATGCCTTTACCATGTGTGGTAAAGAAGCACATGAAACGAAGAGAAGATCGTAGATTTATTCTCAGAAGAAAACAGCTTAACAACCACCGAGGAAGAAACTGCCCGGCTCCTTCAACTGTCAATCTAGAATCCCCACAATCCAAATCCAACCCCAAACATTCTCTAATGACATAACTAATAGAACACTACACCATGCATGCCATTAGCACATATATTCCTTTACCATGCATCATTTGCAATGCAAGGTAAGTATATGGTAAGGTAAGTGAAACATGTGTGTATATATATATATATATATTTGTATATATATATATATATATTAATGCAATGCGGGGGAAGGGTGCAGCGCGCTAAACAGCTGGTGCCAGTGTGGGGATCCGACCGAAGCCCCAAATTCAATATAACACAAAAGTACGCTGCCCGCCAGTAACTTCAGTTTTTGGAAGTCTTTTTTGCTCAAGACAATCGCATGCATGAACACACACATATTATATATATATATATATATATATATATATATATATATATATATATATATATATACACACACACATTATATATATATACACACACACATACATTATATGTATACACACACACACACATTATATGTATACACACACATATTATATATATATATATATATATATATATACACACACACACACATTACATATATATGTACACACACACACACATTACACACATATATATATACACACACATTATATATATATATACACACACACACATTACACATATATATATATGCACACACACATTATATATATACACACACACATTATATATATACACACACACATTATATATATACACACACATGCACATTATATGTATATATATATATATATATATATATATATATATACACATACACACACACATACATACACACATAGTTATCTTAAACACACTTACCTTGCGTTGTGAAGGCATTGGTGGTAAATTTCCATGCATGATAAAGGCATGCGTGGTAAAGGCAAAGCGGGGTACATGATGCGTGGTAAAGGCCTTGGGTGGTAAATGCCTGCATTGTAAAGCCTGTTTCCCCCAACAGCAGGCTCTGGGTCAGCTCCAGGCCCTCCTGGACTCTCGAGCCCAAAGCGAGCCGAGCTTTCATGCGGCTTCTGTCTGCACCTACGCTCTACCCTCATGCGCCAAGAATTATAGGCAAAGCAGTGACCTTTCATTCAGCGACTGAACTCAAATACGCATCAGTGCGCACAGCTCCACATTGTGGAACTAGAAAATTGTGTGACCCTTGACCAATGTTTTTTTTTTACCGAGCCGCCTTTAATTTTAAATTATCACATATGAGAACACCTTCAAATATGCAAGTGTGGGATGTGCACTGTATGTAAACTTCTTGTGTTTGAATAGTTTGTAATGTTGCTCCATCTAAGAATCTAGGCTACATGTATTGCGTAAACAGAACAAGGACTTGCCTCTTAGTTCACCAATGGCATTGCTGTCAGGGCGGAGGACGGGCGGCGTGGATGGGGGTGGGGGGGGCAGGAATGTTTAAAACGCTGTCACTTTCCATAGCTGCCTCTGCAGGCAGTGTTACCATCAGATGCCCCCGCGGGGTAAAGAAGTGCACTGTTTGAACTTTGAAGAAATGCTATTTTAGGTTCCCAATCCCGCCCCCGTCTGACCTGTGTGTGTCTCGTGGCTCTCACATGGAGCAGAGACGAGCATGTGAGTGCTCAATGCAGCCTTCCTCGGACAGGGGTGGGGTGCACCGCCCCTCCCCCCATCACATGCTCACTTCCACCCCGGCCGTGGCACAGGGCGCGCATTGATGCGTGTTTGGAGCCCTCGTCTGAGATGGCCCCGGGCCACCGCTGACCCAGGGCCTGACTGGACTCCTTTGTAAGGCTGGCGTGGGCGCTGTCGCCCCTAACAATGGCTGCCCCTTCAGTGTGCCTAGAGGCAGCTCTGGGCGCTGTACCCGCGTGGGTGAACACATGATGGGGCGCAGGAGAGACCCCCTCAGCTGTGTTATATAATCTCACATCGCACCGCCCAGAAGAGCTGGTCTCAGCACTGCCTCCTCTCACCTCCATCCTGGCTCCTGCCCCAGAGAGGTGAGGGGCGCAGTACTCTGACCAAACTCCCAGGCCCCCTTGGTGGGGGTGGGGGAAAGGTGCCTGCTTCAGTCTGGGTCCCATCACCTGCCAACCATCCCCACTGATGACGCACCGGGGAGGAGCCCTTCAGGTGCGGAAAAGCCTGCCTGAAAACACTTTAGGATGAAATAAACACAGGGGAGGAAAGTCCCGTGGTAATGTCCTCTGCATAGCTCGAGGGAGTGCGGGCACTGGCTAGAGGGAGTGCGGGGCCTGGCTCGAGGGAGCGCGGGCCCTGGCTCGAGGGAGCGCGGGCCCCTGGCTCGAGGGAGCGCGGGCCCCTGGCTCGAGGGAGCGCGGGCCCCTGGCTCGAGGGAGCGGGGGCCCCTGGCTCGAGGGAGCGGGGGCCCCTGGCTCGAGGGAGCGGGGGCCCCTGGCTCGAGGAAGAGCGCGCCCCTGGCTCGAGGGAGCGCGGGCCCCTGGCTCGAGGGAGCGCGTGCCCCATCTTGGGATCTTGGCCTCAGCGCACAGTAGGATGGCGTGTGTACGTTGAGCACCTGTGACCCTGGACAGACGCCCAGAGGAGGGCTCTGTGCTCTCGAAGGGCACATTAAAGGCACCTCTCTTATGGTTGGTGGCAACAGGTAGTTTCTTGAGCTACAGAAAGGGGGCTGCCAGTCCTTAGACTTGGTAGAGTGAGCATGGCCTCTCTCTGCCCTTAGAGGGCAGAGAGAGCCTGGCACACACTGGATGAAGACTGGAGCACCCTGGAACAGTCCTGAAGCCTTTTGAAATGTGTGAAGCTCCCGAGAGAGACTGAGAGAGCACCCCTTGAAATGGAAGGGCCTTTTGGCCAGGCAGCTCCCTGCACGGGCCAGGCAGCTCCCTGCACGGGCCAGGCAGCTCCCTCCACGGGCCAGGCAGCTCTCTTCACGGGTCAGGCAGCTCCCTTCACGGGCCAGGCAGCTTCCTTCACGGGCCAGGCAGCTCCCTTCACGGGCCAGGCAGCTCCCTTCACGGGCCAGGCAGCTCCCTTCACGGGCCAGGCAGCTCCCTTCATGGGCCAGGCAGCTCCCTCCACGGGCCAGGCAGCTCCCTCCACGGGCCAGGCAGCTCCCTTCACGGGCCAGGTAGCTCCCTTCACAGGTCAGGCTCTTCACGGGCCTGGCCGCTCCCTCCACGGGCCAGGCAGCGCCCTTCACAGGTCAGGCAGCTCCCTTCGCAGGTCACACATGTGCTCTGAAGTCCTGCTACAATCTTGCAAGAACCACAGCTGAGAGGAGATTTGAGGGACCAGTCATCCCTGAGAAGGGGTCCAGTGAAGAGTAATTGAAAGAGGTGTTTGGAGAAAGAAAGAGCTGTATAAGGACTGAGAAAAAGAAGCACCACTGTTAGACCTGTCAGCCCTAGGGTGGTCTTACCCTGTTTTTTTCCCCTTTGCGCCTCATTTTTGCCACTGTATTTTTACTGGACCTAGGTCTCCGGGCGCCTTACCACTGCCAACCAGTGCTGAGGTGCAGGTGCTCTCTTCACCCAAGATGGCTGCCACAGGCCCCTGCTACTGCGGAGTGGCCTTGCACACATACACCTACTAGTAGCCAGGGTCAGGCTGGGACATAGGGATACAGTATCCATCCCGTCCCGCCTCTGGGCCACATAGCCAGACATGGTGGAAGGTTCCAGAACCTTCCGGGCTGTGGGAGGAGTTATGGTTTGCCGCCTTTCTGGAGGGTCACCTGACCTAGGGATATAATAGGCTTGGAGGGAAACTTAGAAGCCAGTTGGGGCACCACTGATCCTGGGAGAACCTCCGCGGGAGTACAGGCTTTAGGGCCTAGGGGGGAGACCTACACTACTGCTGCTGACAAGGCTTAGGCACTGCTGTAGTAAGTTAGCTGAGGAACGCCCACCACCCACTGACCTTGCCCAGCGTGAGGGAAGCCAGGGAACCATCTTCAGCGTGCTGGGAAGTACCATCCAGCACCCCAAGTACCACCAACTCATTCCCTCCCCCATAAGGAGAAACCCCAAGAAGCAACCAACAAAGAACTACCGCAAGCAACCTGAAACTGCAAAGCCTGACAAACCAGCAAGGTCAGAAACCTGAACTGCCAAACTGGGGATCACCAGGGACAGCGCCGTGCCCTGTAGCGCTAGACCTTTACCCCCATCCACTCCTAGCTGTCGCAGTGCCGCCCTGCTGCTGGGCTGCCCAAAGCACTTCTATATCCGCCCCCCTGCCAACTTGCTTCAAGCGCGCCCCCGCGCTGTGCCTCCACGTGGGAGGAATCGCCCCCTCAAGCCACTGACCGTGTGGCTGGAATCTGCCTTTGCGGCCGTCGCTGCGTGTGAGGAACTGCGTAGGTGGGTGTGGCCTCCCCCGAGGCCGGGGTGGTGAGGTGCGCCGTCCGCGCCCTCACCGAAGGTCCGGAGCTGCCTGAAGATCACCGCCAGGCCCGGGAGCCCCCGCAGAAGAAGTTGCGGCCTGGAAATCACCGCCGCGGCCCAGGAGGAACAACGAGGCCTTCAGCCCCCGCCGACGCCGTTGCTAGGCGACCGGGGACGCCGACCGCGTCATCGGCCGCGCCCCCGGGAAGGCCGCGTAGCGATTGGGCGCCGGCTCCCGCCGCGCCCCCAGCGCCGACGGACGCCGCAGAGAAGTTCCCAGAGAGCAGAGGGAGGCGGGAAGCCGGCCGGAGAGGACTGCCGGCTCCCGCTCCCTTCCCCGCAGTACAGCGCTGACTACGGGGGCCTGAGGAGAGTGATACCGGCCCCCCAACGACCCGCAATTCCGGCCGGAAGGCCGCGGAACCCAGTCCGGGCCCCGCCCTGCCAAACACGGGCCGGCCCAGAAAGGAGCCAGTCGCTCTGGAGAGCGACCACCGAAATTTCCGCAGGTGAGCCCGGGAGGCCCCTAGGGCACGCAGAAACGCCACTGGGGGCCGGGGGCCACCATTAACCCGTCATTTGAAAGGGGGAAGCCAACAGTAACTATCCCCACGAGGCGAGGCCCCGGAGAGGAGTGGGCCTGGCCTGAATTAACCCCTGAGAGACACAGAAGCCTTCATTAATAGGGAAGCCCCAGAGAGAGAGACATGTGGAGGGGTTCCCTAAGCTATTCACCAGCTTCATTGTTATGCCTGTTTTAATTACTGTCTAGGCCTGATGCAGATTCTTATTACTGAAAAGTCTTTGCCTAGGGTAAAGGTGCGTAGTTGAATCAAGCTGAAGTGTACACCGCCAAGAGTTGAAGTGTTTTATGTTGCAGGTGTACCGGATTTGCGACGCCCCCTGTACTGCCTATGGGAGCACCTAGATTAACGCAGGCCCTGTTTGAAATGTAACGTAAAATTCCTATTTACAAGTGATTGCATATTCATGAGGTGAACTGCATGTTTTAGGCCCATGTTTTATTCCTGCACCCTGTGATCATTATTGGTGCTACGTTTAGGAGATGATTCCTGCGGCCTTTTAGTGGCCTACAATGTTGATGAGCTATGGTGCTTTAATGAGATGACGCACTAATTAAGTACTTCAAAGAGTTGAAATGTTGCCCTGAATTAATCTGCCTCATCTGATGCTGCATTGATTTATATAAAAGAACTTGTTTTTAATACACATGCCTGGTGTGGTGTCACATTATTGCGTCCGCATTACTGAGTCAAAGTGAGTGTGTGCTGCACAACTGCCTTACACATTGCCTTCGGGTGCCTTTCCGCCTCGCGCCATGCTACCGTGCCGGAATCGGTAACCCCGGTTCCAACATTGGTGTTCAGCGGTGGGATAAGGACTGGTGTTTGTGCAGCACCCTACAGTGACTCAGTGTGCGCCGCAATTGGACACCTATTTAAATACAAGTGCGAAGAATTCTTTTGTGATTGCCTGATTGTGTACACTCCTGCGTTAGACCTGCTACCTACATTCTAGAACCCTTTTTCTAAAGTGTCTGGGGCCCCACCTAGCAGGATGGAGTTTGAGTTGGCCGACTTAGAAAGGTATACGGTGGCGCAGCTCAAGGAGTTCTGTCTAGAGAGGGGGGTGTCCGTCAAGCGAGGCGCCAGGAAAGAGGAGCTTCGGAAAGCTTTGAGGGCATGGGTAATGGCCCACCCGGGGGGAAGAGGGGACGAGGAGCAGGGGGAGGCAGACGACCCAGGAGAACTGGACCTACTGCACATTGACGTTAGCGAGAATGTGTTGCCAGGAAGACGTTCCAGGGCAGGCAGTAGTGCGTCAGGGGGAGTTTGTCTGCAGAGGAATTTGAGGACAGGAGGGAGGAGAGGCAATTGAAGTTAGAACTTGCTAGGATAGACAGGGAGCGAGAACAGGCAAGGCTAGCCATGGAAGAAAGGAAGCTTGCGCATGAGCTTAGCCTGAAAGAATTAGAGCTCCGAGCCTTGCAGGTGGAGATGCAGGGCAACTTGAATGGTGGCAGCGTACCTGGTGGGGTTCCCCAGGAGCCCAAGTTCTATCTACCTAGAGAGGTGATAACCAGTTTTAGTGTGGGAGATGACTTTGATAAGTGGTTGGCGGCGTACGAGGTGTCTTTGCTGGCCCATAGGGTTCCTGAGAGCTACTGGGGGGGAGGTCTCTACAGGTACATACCTCCACTAGTAAGGGACACACTTTTGACCTTGGACAAGGGGGATCAGACGAACTACCCTATCATGAAGGAGGCCCTGCTTAAGAAGTTTGGCCTCACCCCAGAGAAGTACCGCCAAAAGTTCCGCAACAGCCACAAGCTTCCCACACAGAACTGGGTGGATTTTTTTGGTTATGCCCGGAAGGCATTGGAGGGTTGGGTGCGTGGCAGCAACATTGATGATTACAAAGGGCTGTACGACCTGTTCTTGAGAGAGCACCTCCTAGAGAAATGTTTTCCGGAGCTGCGCCAGTACTTGGTGGACCGCAAGCTGACCGATCCGTGGGAGCTTGCAGAGGAGGCAGACACGTGGGTCAGCACTCGGGTGTCCCACAAGGGAGCCGGGGCGGACCCCCCGAAAGGTGGACAGGGGTTCCCACAGAAGAAAGAGGGGGGAGATAAAAGGAGGGAGTTCTTTAAAGGCCCCCAAAATAGACCGCCTGGGAGAGGGGTAGGTTCCCCATCCCAATCTGGATTCCAGAAACCCACTTACCCTGACAGGAGTCAGCAGCCCAGAACTGTCCGGTGCTACGAGTGCGGGGAGGTTGGACACTACAAGGGGGATCCCCAGTGTCGCAAGAGAACCCCAGCCCCCACAGGAGGTAAGAGCCCCGGGGTGGCCAGTGTAGCGCTTGGGGAGGAGTTGTCCCTAGGTAGGGGAGGTGAGTGGACAGGCTTGACCTTAGTTTCCCTGGGGGATAGAGAGATCATCCCACAGGTTCAGGTACCCTCGAACACTGCCAAGTATCGGCAGAGGGTCCTGGGGAACGGGGAGGAGGTGGAGGCTCTGAGGGACACAGGTGCCAGCATGACGATGGTAAGACGTCAGCTGGTGTCCCCAGAGCAGGTGATTCCTGAGGTATTCCACCCGGTTGTTATGGCTGATAATAGCCTGGGTCATTACCCCGTGGCCCAAGTTCCCTTTGAGTGGGGAGGAGTCTCAGGCCTGTTGAAGGTTGCGGTGAGCCCTGCCATGCCAGTTGACTGTCTGCTTGGAAATGACTTGGAACATACTGCCTGGAGGGAGGTAGAGTTCAATGCCCATGCTGAGATGTTGGGATTACCAGGATGGACTTGCGTCGTCACGCGGTCCATGGCTGCCCGACAAGGAACTCAGCCCGGGTTGGAGCCTGAAATAATGGCCCAGCCCACTGCTGGACGAGGAGATGTCCAGGAGGAAGCACCCGGTGAGATGGATGGGGAGCCCGCGGAGGTGACCCCGGAGTCCGCTGAGGTGGATGGTGTTCCCGTGGGGGACCTGCCGACCCCTGCAGAGTGGCCAGTGGAAGGAGGGCCTACCCGGGAGGAATTCTGCCGGGCGCAGAAGGAGTGCCCTACGCTTGAAGGCATGCGGCAGCAGGCCGAAGCCCAAGCAACTGGAACAGGGACTGGTAACTACCATGTCTACTGGGAGGATGGTCTCCTCTACAGTGAGCCTAAGGCTCCGGTGCATGGGTCATCAAGGGCCTTAGTGGTCCCCCAATGCTACCGGGCCTTTCTGCTAGAGTTGGCACACGAGATACCCCTAGCAGGACACCTGGGCAAGGACAAGACGTTTGCGCGTTTGGTCCCACATTTTTACTGGCCCAGGATGCGCGTCACCTCTGACACTTTCTGCAAGACCTGCACCACTTGCCAGGTGAGCGGCAAGACAGGGACTAAGTTGAAGGTCCCTCTGGAACCTCTCCCGGTTGTCGGTACCCCTTTTGAGCGGGTAGGGATTGACATTGTCGGGCCGTTGGACCCGCCGACTTCTTCAGGACACAGGTTCATCTGGGTGTTGGTGGACCACGCCACCCGGTACCCGGAGGCAATCCCTCTGAGGACCATCACTGCACCGGTGGTGGCGCGGGCCCTGATGGGGATTTTTACCCGAGTGGGATTCCCCAAGGTCGTGGTGTCAGACAGGGGCACGAACTTCATGTCGGCCTACATGCAGGCCATGTGGAAGGAGTGTGGAGTGACCTACAGGTTCTCCACTCCTTACCACCCCCAGATGAACGGGCTCGTGGAGAGTTTCAATAAGACCTTGAAGGGGATGATCAGGAGCCTACCCGAGGACTTGAGAAGGAAATGGGACGTCCTCTTACCCTGTCTGCTCTTCTCCTACCGAGAGGTGCCGCAGAAGGGGGTCGGTTTCAGCCCCTTTGAGCTGCTCTATGGCCACCCCGTTCGGGGGCCCCTCAGTCTTGTCAAGGAGGGGTGGGAGAAGTCTTCCTCGAAGCTTCCCCGTGATGTGGTCAGCTATATGCTGGCATTCCGCAGCCAAGTGGCCAAGCTGTGGAAGGAAGCCTCGGACAACCTAGAGGCTAGTCAGGCCGTCATGAAGAAGTGGTATGACCGGAACGCTCGGACGGTAGAGTTGGACACTGGACAGAAGGTGTGGGTCATGGAGCCAGGAGAGCTTAGCGCCCTCCAGGACAGGTGGACTGGACCGTTTGAGATCCTGGAAAGGAGAGGCCAGACCACTTATGTTGTCGATGTGAAGACCCCCCGTCAACCCCACAGGGTGTTCCACGTCAACCGCCTGAAGCCACACCATGAGCGTTCAGAGCTCACTCTCCTGATGGTAACCGATGGAAGTGAGGAGGAGGAGAGTGAGCCTCTTCCAGACCTTCTGGCGGCCCATGAGAAGGATGGCTCGGTAGAGGGAGTGGTCCTTGCCCCATCCTTGACCCCAGAGCAACAGAGGGACTGCCGCCAGGTCTTGGGGCAGTACGCCTCGTTGTTCTCCCTCACGCCTGGGATCACGCACCTGTGTACCCATGATGTGGACACAGGGGACAGTCCGCCAGTAAAAACCAAGTCTTACCGGCTGTCCGATAAGGTCAAGGCTAGTATCCAGGGTGAGGTTACCAAGATGCTAGAACTGGGGGTGATTGAGCCTTCCAGTAGCCCTTGGGCTAGTCCGGTGGTGTTGGTGCCGAAAGCGGCCCCACCGGGCACCACACCAGAACTTCGGTTCTGTGTGGATTACCGCGGACTCAACTCAGTAACCAAGACCGACGCTCACCCGATCCCTCGGGCGGATGAGCTCATTGACCGGCTGGGAGCAGCCCGGTATCTGAGTGCCATCGATTTGACGTCAGGCTATTGGCAGATCGCCATGGCGGAAGGAGCAAGGGAGAAGACTGCGTTCTCCACCCCCGAGGGCCACTTTCAATTTCGGGTGATGCCCTTCGGGTTGAAAAATGCTCCAGCCACTTTCCAGCAGTTGGTGAACCAGGTGCTGTCTGGCCTAGAGGCCTTCTCTGCTGCCTACCTGGATGACATAGCTGTCTTCAGTAGCAGCTGGGAGGTCCATCTGGAGCATCTCCAGAAGGTGCTACAGGCTCTGCAACGGGCTGGTCTAACCATCAAGGCCAGCAAGTGCCAGATTGGACAGGGATCTGTTGTGTACCTGGGACATCTGGTGGGCGGGGGTAAGGTGCAACCCCTCCAAGCCAAGATCGAGACCATCTTGGCCTGGGAGCCCCCAAGACCCAAACAGAGGTCCGGGCTTTTCTCGGCCTCACGGGATACTACCGCCGGTTCATCAAGGGATATGGAACCATTGTGAGCCCTTTGACGGAGTTGACTTCGAAGAAGCAGCCACGCAGAGTCATCTGGACGGCTGCCTGCCAGGAAGCCTTTGAGACCCTCAAACGTGCGATGTGCACCACACCGGTGCTCAGGACTCCAGACTTTGGACGGGAATTTATCGTGCAGACAGACGCTTCTGAGCATGGCATAGGAGCTGTGCTCTCGCAGCTGAATGACGATGGCCAAGACCAGCCAGTGGCCTTCATTTCCCGAAGACTACTCCCCGGGAACAGCGGTGGAGTACCATCGAAAGAGAAGCCTTTGCCGTGGTTTGGGCTGTAAAGAAGTTGAGACCATACCTTTTTGGTTGTCACTTCCTGATCCAGACCGACCACAGACCCCTTCGCTGGCTCATGCAGATGAGAGGCGAAAACCCCAAATTGTTGAGGTGGTCAATTTCCCTCCAGGGGATGGACTTTCGGGTGGAACATCGACCCGGTGTAGACCACGCCAACGCTGACGGTCTCTCCCGGTTTTTCCGCCTTAGCGATGAGAACTCCCTAGAGGTTGGGAAGCTCTCCCCACTTTCGGCTGGGGGGGGACGCGTGTTAGACCTGTCAGCCCTAGGGTGGTCTTACCCTGTTTTTTTCCCTTTGCGCCTCATTTTTGCCACCGTATTTTTACTGGACCTAGGTCTCCGGGCGCCTTACCACTGCCAACCAGTGCTGAGGTGCAGGTGCTCTCTTCACCCAAGATGGCTGCCACAGGCCCCTGCTACTGCGGAGTGGCCTTGCACACATACACCTACTAGTAGCCAGGGTCAGGCTGGGACATAGGGATACAGTATCCATCCCGTCCCGCCTCTGGGCCACATAGCCAGACATGGTGGAAGGTTCCAGAACCTTCCGGGCTGTGGGAGGAGTTATGGTTTGCCGCCTGTCTGGAGGGTCACCTGACCTAGGTATATAATAGGCTTGGAGGGAAACTTAGAAGCCAGTTGGGGCACCACTGATCCTGGGAGAACCTCCGCGGGAGTACAGGCTTTAGGGCCTAGGGGGAGACCTACACTACTGCTGCTGACAAGGCTTAGGCACTGCTGTAGTAAGTTAGCTGAGGAACGCCCACCACCCACTGACCTTGCCCAGCGTGAGGGGACCCAGGGAACCATCTTCAGCGTGCTGGGAAGTACCATCCAGCACCCCAAGTACCACCAACTCATTCCCTCCCCCATAAGGAGAAACCCCAAGAAGCAACCAACAAAGAACTACCACAAGCAACCTGAAACTGCAAAGCCTGACAAACCAGCAAGGTCAGACACCTGAACTGCCAAACTGGGGATCACCAGGTACAGCGCCGTGCCCTGTAGCGCTAGACCTTTACCCCCATCCACTCCTAGCTGTCGCAGTGCCGCCCTGCTGCTGGGCTGCCCAAAGCACTTCTATATCCGCCCCCTGCCAACTTGCTTCAAGCGCGCCCCGCGCTGTGCCTCCACGTGGGAGGAATCGCCCCTCAAGCCACTGACCGTGTGGCTGGAATCTGCCTTTTCGGCCGTCGCCGCGTGTGAGGAACTGCGGAGGTGGGCGTGGCCTCCCCCGAGGCCGGGGTGGTGAGGTGCGCCGTCCGCGCCCTCACCGAAGGTCCGGAGCTGCCTGAAGATCACCGCCGGGTCCGGGAGCCCCCGCAGAAGAAGTTGCGGCCTGGAAATCACCGCCGCGGCCCAGGAGGAAGAACGAGGCCTTCAGCCCCCGCCGACGCCGTTGCTAGGCGACCGGGGACGCCGACCGCGTCATCGGCCGCGCCCCCGGGAAGGCCGCACAGCGATTGGGCGCCGGCTCCCGCCGCGCCCCCAGCGCCGACGGAAGCTGCAGAAAAGTCCCCAGAGAGCAGAGGGAGGCGGGAAGCCGGCCGGAGAGGACTGCCGGCTCCCGCTCCCTTCCCCGCAGTACAGCGCTGACTACGGGGGCCGGAGGAGAGTGATACCGGCCCCCAACGACCCGCAATTCCGGCCGGAAGGCCGTGGAACCCAGTCCGGGCCCCGCCCTGCCAAACACGGGCCGGCCCAGAAAGGAGCCAGTCGCTCTGGAGAGCGACCACCGAAATTACCGCAGGTGAGCCCGGGAGGCCCCGAGGGCACGCAGAAACGCCACTGGGGGCTGGGGGCCACCATTAACCCGTCATTTGAAAGGGGGAAGCCAACAGTAACTATCCCCACGAGGCGAGGCCCCGGAGAGGAGTGGGCCTGGCCTGAATTAACCCCTGAGAGACACAGAAGCCTTCATTAATAGGAAGCCCCAGAGAGAGAGACATGTGGAGGGGTTCCCTCAGCTATTCACCAGCTTCATTGTTATGCCTGTTTTAATTACTGTCTAGGCCTGATGCAGATCCTTATTACTGAAAAGTCTTTGCCTAGGGTAAAGGTGCGTAGTTGAATCAAGCTGAAGTGTACACCGCCAAGAGTTGAAGTGTTTTATGTTGCAGGTGTACCGGATTTGCGACGCCCCCTGTACTGCCTATGGGAGCACCTAGATTAACGCAGGCCCTGTTTGAAATGTAACGTAAAATTCCTATTTACAAGTGATTGCATATTCATGAGGTGAACTGCATGTTTTAGGCCCATGTTTTATTCCTGCACCCTGTGATCATTATTGGTGCTACGTTTAGGAGATGATTCCTGCGGCCTTTTAGTGGCCTACAATGTTGATGAGCTATGGTGCTTTAATGAGATGACGCACTAATTAAGTACTTCAAAGAGTTGAAATGTTGCCCTGAATTAATTTGCCTCATCTGATGCTGCATTGATTTATATAAAAGAACTTGTTTTTAATACACATGCCTGGTGTGGTGTCACATTATTGCGTCCGCATTACTGAGTCAAAGTGAGTGTGTGCTGCACAACTGCCTTACACATTGCCTTCGGGTGCCTTTCCGCCTCGCGCCATGCTACCGTGCCGGAATCGGTAACCCCGGTTCCAACAACCACACACTGAGCGAGGTGTGGGGAAGGCGCAGCTACATCCGGAGCTGTGGCGAGCCTTGGGTCCTTTGACTCCTGCTTGTGACTACCAGAGCTAGGCCGGAGTCCTTTCTTCTGGAGGAGAGGCCCTTCTAGGCTCAGGCCAGGTAGAGGTGCAGTTCATGATCTGTGGCTATGGGGGTTATGCAATGAGTGACAGGGGGTGACCACTGAAATTCCCAAAGAGCGAGAAGTGGTCCATGAACATTCTCTGGTCATACCTGCGTGCAGGGGGCTATGGCCTGATGCTCCTGGTCAATGGCCACTGGGTGTCTGCTCTAGCCCCCCCACTGGGTGTCCTCTCTAGCCCCCCCACTGGGTGTCCTCACTAGCCCCCCACTGGGAGTCCTCTCTAGCCCCCCCACTGGGAGTCCTCTCTAGCCCCCCACTGGGAGTCCTCTCTAGCCCCCTCCCGCACTGGGAGTCCTCTCTAGCCCCCTCCCGCACTGGGAGTCCTCTCTAGCCCCTCCCCCACTGGGAGTCCTCTCTAGCCCGCTCCCCACTGGGAGTCCTCTCTAGCCCCCCCCACTGGGAGTCCTCTCTAGCCCCCCCACTGGATGTCCTCTCTAGCCCCCTCCCCTACTGGGTGTCCTCTCTAGCCCCCCTCCCCCACTGGGTGTCCTCTCTAGTCCCCCTCCCCCACTGGGTGTCCTCTCTAGTCCCCCTCCCCCACTGGGTGTCCTCTCTAGCCCCCTCCCCCACTGGGTGTCCTCTCTAGCCCCCTCCCCCACTGGGTGTCCTCTCTAGCCCCCTACCCCACTGGGTGTCCTCTCTAGCCTCCCCCTCCCCCACTGGGTGTCCTCTCTAGCCTCCCCCCCCCCACTGGGTGTCCTCTCTAGCCCCCCTCCCCCACTGGGTGTCCTCTCTAGCCCCCTCCCCCACTGGGAGTCCTCTCTAGCCTCCTCCTCACTGGGAGTCCTCTCTAGCCCCCTCCCCCACTGGGTGTCCTCTCTAGCCCCCCACTGGGAGTCCTATCTTGCCCCCCACTGGGTGTCCTATCTAGCCCCCCACTGGGTGTCCTCTCTAGCCCCCCTCCCCCACTGGGTGTCCTCTCTAGCCCCCTCCCCCACTGGGTGTCCTCTCTAGCCTCCCCCCCACTGGGTGTCCTCTCTAGCCTCCCCCCCACTGGGTGTCCTCTCTAGCCCCCTACTGGGTGTCCTCTCTAGCCCCCCACTGGGAGTCCTTTCTTGCCCCCCCACTGGGTGTCCTCTCTAGCCCCCCTCCCCCACTGGGTGTCCTCTCTAGCCCCCTCCCCCACTGGGTGTCCTCTCTAGCCTCCCCCCCACTGGGTGTCCTCTCTAGCCTCCCCTCCACTGGGTGTCCTATCTAGCCCCCCCACTGGGTGTCCTCTCTAGCCCCCCTCCCCCCCACTGGGAGTCCTCTCTAGCCTCCCCCCACTGGGAGTCCTCTCTAGCCCCCCTCTGGGAGTCCTATCTAGCCCCCCCACTGGGAGTCCTATCTTGCCCCCCCACTGGGTGTTCTATCTAGCCCCCCCCACTGGGTGTCCTATCTAGCCCCCCCCCACTGGCAGTCCTCTCTAGCACCTCCACTGGGTGTCCTCTCTAGCCCTCCCACTGGGAGTCCTCTCTAGCACCTCCACTGGGTGTCCTCTCTAGCACCTCCAGTGGGTGTTATTACTAGCCCCCCATATGGTGTCCTCTCTAGCCCCCCCCAACTGGGTGTCCTCTCTAACCCCTCCCACTGGGTGTCCTCTTAGCCCCTCCCACTGGGTGTCCTCTTAGCCCCTCCCACTGGGTGTCCTCTCTAGCCCCCCCGGTGTCTTCTCCAGCCCCCCCCTACTGGGTGTCCTGTTTAGTCCCCCCACTGGGTGTCCTGTTTAGTCCCCCCACTGGGTGTCCTGTTTAGTCCCCCCACTGGGTGTCCTCTCTAGCCCCACCATTGAGTGTCCTCTCTAGCCCCACCATTGAGTGTCCTCTCTAGCCCCACCATTGGGTGTCCTCTCTAGCCCCACCATTGGGTGTCCTCTCTAGCCCCCTCCCACGGAGTGTCCTCTCTAGCCCCCCGAGTGAGTACGTGGATGGATACCTGGGCGAGTACGTGGATGGATACCTGGGCGAGTACGTGGATGGATACCTGGGCGAGTACGTGGATGGATACCTGGGCGAGTACGTGGATGGATACCTGGGCGAGTACGTGGATGGATGCCAGGGTGAGTCCGTGGATGCATGCCTGGGTGAGTAACTGGATGGATGCCTGGGGGAGTACGTGGATGGATACCTTGGCGACTGCTTGAATGGAAGGATGGATGACTGTGAGAAACTGGGTTCTTGTTGCAGTGCCACCCCACACTCTTTGCCTGGTTTTTGATACAACCTTGACTGAGGTGTACTACGCCCCTGCTAACCGGATTCCCAGTACCAGTGTTCTATCCCTAAAAATGTACCACAATTGGCACAACTTTAGCAACCCCTGTAAGTCCCTAGTAAATGGTGCCCCTGGTACCTAGGGCATGGATACTGAAGAGGGTCTTCTTGGGCTGCAGCACTTGTTGTGCCACCTCAGGGGCCCACTCACCAAAGCTATGCACTCTGCCATTGCAGGCTGTTTGTCTTGGTGAAGAGAAAACAGAAGAGTCAACATGGCACACAGCCCTGTGAGAGCCAGTGCTCTCAGAGGCCAGGAACAAAGCCTGCACTGGGTGGAGGTGCTGCACACCTCCTCCAGGCCGGAATGGGCTAACAGAGGAGGGGTGGGGCTTCAAAGGCCGTGCCGCCTTTGAAATGCAAAGCAAACACAAGGAGATGATGGACGGAGTGCTGAAACTTTTCAGACACTCACCCCCAGTCACAGATCTGGGTTGAATCCATCATCGTTCTTTAGCTCACTTTGCCACCCCAGTTCAGACACAGCTATATGCAAATCAGTCTTGACCCTGTGCCTCATGGGAACAGTCCAGCCCGAACTGCCAAGCCATGTCTTCCCTGGACCGGAAACAAGCATCCTGGGACCGGTTTCGGGCTAACAGCCCTCATCAGCCAGGCCTTTGAAATGCAACCCAGCAAGCTCCAACTAGTGGAGGATACCAACCCCTTTTCCCGGTTCACATTTGGCTGGAGGAAAGGCGGGAAAATTTGTTAAATTAGGAGGTGGGTTCACTTTCAGTCAGCACCACCCCTAAGGTGGGGCAGGTGATATGGATCCCACTTTTCATTTTCTTCCATCTTGGTTTGAGGGGGAGTTAGCCAATTAGGTTCAGGGTAGTGCCCCTTCCCACAGGAAGTGGTCACTTAGAGGGTGTAGACACCCTAAAGGTAGGTAGCCCATTGGCTATTACCTGTCACCCACTTTAACGCCCCTAGATTTAGTATTTAGGTGGTATCCCTGGACCTTGCAACTTATATTCGACTGACACAGTGAAGAAAAGGACAAAGAAGAGCTGCTGAGCCGAGAACTAAAGCCCTGCTGCAGAAAACTGCAGCCAAACCCTGCCTGCTGCCTTAAGGACACGACAATCATGCTGTGCTTTTTCGTCCTGCAACTAGGAGGCCTCCAAGAACCCTGGAGCTCCTCCAGCCTTCTACAAATCACCAAAGAACTCCCTTGGAGTGGAGGTACCACTTCCCTGCAGTCAACAGGCATCGCACCGCAGAATACGGGTTTACCGACTTGCTGCTCCTCGGCGATTCCGACGCAGCACTAAAACCAAAAGTGGTACACCAGAGTCGGAGAGTCAGATCTGTCTCCCAACAAGTTTGGAGACACCAGGACCTGCCGGAGCCGTGCCAGTACCGGACCCTCCACAGCATTCACTGAGATGAAGAATCCAATCTGGACTCCAACTGCCCAGGAAGGAAGCACCCATAGAGGGACATTGAGACCCACTTTGTGAGTTGCCCAGCTGTCCCAGAATCGCCTCTCCAAGCCGCCTGCTCCGGACCACGAGGACTTCTTGACACGCGCCACCATGCTGATCTATCTGCTCGGCACCCAGTCCGCCCAGCCTGGGTGCCGATGAACCAGCTGTGCTCCCGTGGCCCTGAGGTTCTTGCGATCTGCTCCCTCGATTGGGACCCCTTTGACTTACGTTTAAGTCACCTTGTGCAGTGTGTTTTTAGGTGGCCCCCTTCTTCATAGCGCACCAGCAACCAACTCCCTCAGCACCCTGCTCCCGGCCGAATCTGGGACGCTACAGAGAATCCACTGGTGGAACATTGGACCTGGCCTTGCTACCTACCTAAATACGGAAGGTGAACCATGAAGTCCAACTGTATGATTTTATATGCTTTTTTTTTTTGTTTTCTCTCATTGACTTCAATGGTGCGTAATTGTGCACAAAAGTGATTTCTTTTCCGAACTTGAAAAATTCATATCTCGAAAAGTACTTACTGTAGAATGAAGTTCTTGATCTAAAAAATTATATAAAAATTGGTGTTATTTTTATAAATTTGTTTCAGATTTATTTTTGAGTGTGTGTATCAGTTATTGCCTCTGTGAGTAAAACAAATGCTCAGAACTACCCTCTGATAAGCCTAACTGCTCGCCCACACTACCACAAATAGAGCGTTAGTATTATCTACTTTTGCCTCTGTGTACCAATCTGGGTCTCACTGGACTCTCCGCACAGTGTACTTCATTTTAGTGCACTATATAGAGAGCCAACTTCCTACACTGACTAAAGTGCATTTTCTAAGCTGTGCCAGATGCTGAGTTTTTTCATGTACAAAGGGGTTGTACACAAGCTGGTTACTTCATGACTGCACCATGCCGTCATCTCCAGGAGACAAATTATATAGATAACTTACATGTGCAGATTAAAAAGATTGAATTTGCACCAGTACAATTTTTGCGTTGACAACAGATTTGATTCACTGGTGCAAAATGTCATTTTTCAAATTCATCATTTGGCTCAAATGTCGTTATTTTTCCTTGTCAGGTGTGGCAAGTTTTGATGTAAAGTTGCACCAACGGATGCACCACTATCAGTGCAATCTATGTGTGTCGTTATCTGCCCCCAGAGAGTTATGTCAATGATGAAGACATAACCTAGCTCGTGATGGTGAACTTCTACCTGCATGCCCCAAGGTTATCCAGCAATCCCAACCTACATCACAGACAGAAGCTGACAGTCAATTCGCTTACCCTCGCCTGGTAGGAAGACAGATTCCAAATACATATCCTATAGTCAGGAGTTGTGTAGGAAAGTGTCTCTTTTTGACATGGTTAGTGTGAGAAGTTGGCCTGGTATATGCTGTCCACTAGTTCTAGTGGGCACCTTGCACCAGTCCAATCGACCTTTATTGATGATAGGTTTAAAGACAACCTTTATTGAAAGCTATCCTAGTGGTAGCTATGGAGAGCAGCCTTCAGGCTAAGTCTTGAAGGAATGTTAAGCTGTTTGTTTTACCAGTCTATAATCTCATGAATGACCAAATGAAAGGAGAACCACAGCAGGTATATATATAAAATATATGTATTTATTACTAAACACTACCCAATAGTCTCTTTATGAGGCTAGAGGTCAAAGTACACAAGTTACAAAGCAAATAGCACAGTAAATCAGCACAATATACGATTAGCCCTAGGGGCGTACCAAACCATATATTAAGAAAGTGGTATAAGAACCACGACTTAAGAAGACACAAGGCCTAGAGACTGTAGAATCGCTGGGACCCCAAGGAACCACCCAAGGTAGTGAAGCAGGGGACCCACGAGGGCCGTGTGCAGTGTGTGAACACAGCCGCGAGCTCTGTTAAAGTCTATGGGAAAGTCGCGGTAAGAGTTTTAGAGTGTAAGGACACTTAGAAATGGATTAGGACCCAACCCTCTTGGACTTAGACAGTTCTAGGGTCAACACCCACGGGAGCACCGGAGTACTCGAGTTACCTCACCCAGGGAAGCCGGGTGCATAGGTGTCAAATGGTGTCGGGTCGTGTCGTCGATTTCAATGGCAGCCTGCGAAGAAGTGCTGCTGCCGGGAAGATGCGAAGTGTCCGAGGAGATCCAAGCCTGGATCGGAGATGAGGAACCTGAAAGCAGAGGGGACAAAGTCTGGGTCACTTGCCAGTGACCAGGGGCACGATAGTCGAATGCCCACCGATGTCGGGTGCTTCAGGTGAAAAGAGGTGAAGCTGGACTCTTCAGCCACGAGGACCAGGAGGCGTCGACGACGACCAGGAGCTGGATTCGAGCTGTCCCACGAAGGATGTCGAGTGCTGCAGCATTGGTGTCCGGATTGAACACAACAAGCCTTGGCAACAGCAACCCACGCAGGAAGGAGAAAGATGCTTCGTGCAGACCAGCAAGGTCTGAGGGACTCACCACACGGTGGGGAGTCAGGGCAGGTCTGGAGCAACCAGGAAAGCCCAAAGAAAATCAGAGTTGCCTTCACAGGGACCCACCAGTCGACGGACCAGGGATCGCGAAGGAGCCTCGAGCGGAAATGCAAGAAGCGGGCCCACGGATCACTCGTGGAGTGTAGGCTCACAATCTTCGGTGCAAATGGTGCTCGGGGCCTGGGCTACAAGTAATCCAAAGCAGGACTTCAAGAGACGTCGAGAAGTCGATGCACTAGCAAATGTGCACGGTGACCAGGAGTTCCGGTTCCACGCTACTCACAAGGGCTGCAGGTCTCAGCTTTTCTGGGGACTCAGGTCGGCCTCTGAGATGTCTGGAAATCCTCTTCCTGGGCTGCAATTACTTCGGAGTCCGGCGGGAGCTTCGGAGATGCAGACCGGCAAATGCTTTGTTGGTGCCTGCCAAGCAGGGGAGTCACTCCTTGACCCCAAGGGAGATTTCTTCAGTCCTCTAGTCTTTAGTAGAGCGTCGAAGTTCCAGGATTCTGTTGCAGAGTTTCGTCCAGGGAGATCTAAAGTCCTGTTGCCAGGGGTTCCTTACTTATACTAAAGAAAGGGGTTGGACTAACTCTGGGGACCCACCTATGGGAGGGTTTGGAAAGAGGGGTGGCTACACCCATTTCCTTTGTCCAGTTTCACGCCAGAGCAGGGGCTGGCAGCCCCTGCAACCGGTTTGAACTGGGGTATGCACAGGGACACCAAATGTGCCCCCAGTGCAGGACTTCAAAGCACTCAGAGAGTGCACCCACCCAGCCCCAATCTACTAAGGCCTGTCTGGGAGGCGGTCACACCTCCCTGTGACAGGAAACCTATTGTCCAGGCCTCCCCTGCCGGAGTTTCGGTCAGCAGCAGGAGGCCAGACTCGTGTCTGTGGCTGCAGCATCCATTTTGTGATGCCAGGGCTCTGTTTAGTTGGTACTGGGTATACCGGTACTGCCATGTCTCTCCCTCTAGAAGGGTGGGATCATACTCCCACACCAGTTACTGGTGTGGGGGTATGATTCCAAGGTGTTTGACACCAAACACGACATGTTTCCGTGCAGCCATCCCAAAGCTAGCATTTACCGCAGGGATATAATGCACTTAAGAGTATATGGTCAGGCTGCACTACTGACAACCCCGGAGAGGAGATTCCGAAGGCTGCAGGGGTGCTCTGCTCATGCATGGGCACCCTCTCACATATAACCAAGCACCCTGCCTTCAGGATTGATAAGGCCTGCCATAGGGGTGACTGATAGGTTTCTATGTGCAGTGATAGGTGAGATATAGTGAACCTATATCTCTGTAAGGGGTGCATGCACCACCTTACCCAGGCTGCAATAGCAGTCCTGTGGTGTCATTTTGGATGGCCTTCCAGGGGTGGCACAATACATGCTTCAGCCCCTGGTAGGCCTCTGGGGTACCTATGCCCTGGGTACATAGTATACCATATACTAGTGACTTATAAGGGCACCCCAGAATCCAATCTGTGGTGTACCTAAGGTACATGTAATCAATGTAGAGAGGAAGCAGCTAGGCTGGGGTCCTGGTTAGCAGGGTCCCAGCCAGACTAAGGTCGAAAAACAGTGTACATCAGCAAAAAGTGGGGGTAACCATAAGAGGCAGATCCTACTCTCCTACACAACTCCCCCCCCCCCCAAACACAGGGACATTAAACTAACCATGACCAGTTGAGTCTTCATGTTCTAAGTGGAAATATCTGGAGAGTCCATCTGCATTGGCATGGTTACTCCCAGGTCTATGTTCCACTGTATAGTCCATCCCCTGTAGGGAAATGGACCACCTCAAAAGTTTGGGGTTTTCACCCTTCATCTGTTTTAGCCATAAGAGGGGCTTATGGTCTGTCTGAACAATGAATTGAGTGCCAAACAAGTATGGCCTCAGCTTCTTCAGAGCCCAAACCACAGCAAAGGCCTCCCTCTCAATGGCTGACCAACGTTTCTCTCTGGGGGTCAGCCTTCTGCTTATGAAAGCTACTGGCTGATCCTGACCTTCATCATTCAACTGTGACAGTACAGCCCCTACCCCCAACTCAGATGCATCTGTTTGCACAATGAACTTTTTGGAGTAATCAGGACTCTGCAGAATGGGAGCAGTGCACATGGCCTGCTTCAGGTCATCAAATGCCTTTTGACAGCTAACTGTCCACTGAACCTTCTTGGGCATTCTTTTAGAGGTTAAGTCATTCAGGGGTGTCACTATTGATCCATACCCCTTGACAAATCTTCTGTAGTACCCAGTCAGGCCTAAGAAGGCTCTCACTGGAGTCTGGGTAGTTGGAGCAACCCAGTCTATGATGGTCTGGATTTTGCTCTGCAAGGGTTGAACCTGGCCTCCACCTACAAGGTGGCCCAGGTACACAACCTGACTCTGCCCTATCTGGCACTTGGTGGCCTTGATAGTGAGGCCTGCCTTCTGCAGGGCCTCCAAAACATTTCTGAGGTGGACCAGGTGATCCTCCCAGGTGGAGCTAAAGACAGCAATATCATCTAGATATGCTGCACTATAGGCTTCCAGACCTGTAAGGACTGTGTTCACCAACCTCTGAAAAGTGGCAGGTGCATTTTTCAAACCAAAGGGCATCACCACAAATTGGTAAAGCCCACCAGGGGTAGAAAATGCTGTTTTTGGCTTTGCATCCTCAGCTAACCTGATCTGCCAGTAGCCAGCTGTCAGGTCAAATGTGCTTAGATACTTGGCTGAGGCCAAAGTGTCTATTAGCTCATCTACCCTGGGGATTGGATGGGCATCAGTCCTAGTGACTGCATTGAGGCCCCTGTAGTCCACACAAAACCTCATCTCTCTCTTACCATCTTTGGTGTGAGGTTTTGGCACCAGGACCACTGGACTAGCCCAAGGGCTATCTGAAGGCTCAATGACACCCAGTTCCAACATTTTCTGGACTTCTGTCCTGATACAGTCCCTGACTTGGTCAGGTTGCCTGTAAATCTTACTTTTAACAGGCAGACTGTCCCCAGTGTCCACTTCATGAGTGCACCAGGTGGTCTGACTTGGAGTCAGAGAAAACATGTGTCTGAACTGATTGAGCACCTGTCTGCAATCAGTTTGCTGCTGGGCAGTGAGGCTGCCTGCCAAGCCTACACCATCTACTGACCCATCATCAGGGTTCTGTGAGAGCAGGTCAGGGAGTGGGTCACTCTCCTCCTCCTGTCCCTCATCAGTTGCCATGAGCAAGCCCATGTCAGCCCTGTCCAGATATGGCTTCAGCCTGTTGACATGGAGCACCCTATGGGGGCTCCTGGGAGTTCCCAGGTCTACCAGATAGGTAACCTCTCCCTTCTGCTCAACAATTGTATGGGGGCCACTCCACTTGTCTTGGAGGGCTGCTGGGGCCACTGGCTCCAACACCCACACCTTCTGTCCTGGCTGGTAAACAGTCAGCACAGCCTTTGGTCATGCCAGGCTTTCTGTAATTCCTGGCTGGCCTCAAGGTTTTTGGTTGCCTTTTTCATGTACTCAGCCATCCGGGAGCGGAGACCAAGTACATAGTCCACTATGTCCTGTTTAGGGGTTTGAGAGGTAACTCCCAACCTTCCTTCACCAGACACAATGGACCCCTGACAGGATGGCCAAACAAAAGTTCAAAAGGGCTGTAGCCAACCCCTTTTGAGGCACCTCCCTGTATGCAAATAAAAGGCAGGGCAAGAGTATGTCCCATCTTCGCCTAAGCTTTTCTGGGAGCCCTTTAATCATGCCCTTCAAGGTTTTGTTGAACCTTTCAACTAAACCATTGCATTGTGGGTGATAGGGTGTGGTGAATTTGTAATTCACTCCGCACTCCTTCCACATTGCAGTTAAGTAACTGGACATAAAGTTTGTACCTCTGTCAGATACTACCTCCTTAGGAAAGCCCACTCTTGAGAAAATTCCCAGGAGGGCCCTTGCCACAACAGGTGCTGTAGTGGTCCTAAGGGGAATGGCCTCTGGGTACCTGGTGGCATGGTCCACCACCACCAGGATAAATCTGTGCCCAGATGCTGTTTGGGGATCCATAAGTCCAACTATGTCAATCCCCACCCTCTCAAAGGGAACCCCCACCACAGGTAGTGGTATCAGGGGGGCCTTTGTGGTGCCACCTTCCTTCCCACTGGCTTGACAGGTTACACAGGAGCGACAAAACTCCTTGGTGTCTTCAGACATGTGGGGCCAGTGAAAGTGAGGGACAATTCTGTCCCAAGTCTTGTTCTGGCCCAGGTGACCTGCTAAAGGAATATTATGGGCTAGTGCCAATAGGAAGCCCCTGAACTTCAAAGGTATAACCAACCTCCTGGCTGCTCCAGGCTTGGGGTCTCTACTCTCTGAGTACAGGAGTCCATCATCCCAATATATCTTATGGGTGCCACTAGCATTCCCAGCAGCCTCAGCAGCAGCTTGCTGTCTGAGGGGTTCAAGAGGGGGGCAGTTCAGCTGCTCCTGGCTCAGATCTGCCCTGGAAGGGCCCCCTGTCCCCAAGAACTCAACCTGATCAGGTTCAAGCTCCTCTGGGACACTTCCTTCTTCAGGCCTGAGATCATCTCCCTCAATAGACTGATCTGCTTCCTGAGCCAAGGGGGAAGGCACTGCCTTAACCCTACTACTCCTTCTCTTGGGAGGCACCTGGTCCATTATTCCAGAATCCAGGGCCTGTTCAGCTTTTGACATTTTTGCCTGTGACCTAGTCACAGCAAAGACATGTGCAGGGATCCCTAGCATTTCTGCATGTTTCCTGAGCTCCACCTCTGCCCAAGCTGAGGTTTCAAGATCATTGCCAAGCAAGCATTCGACTGGTAGGTCTGCACTCACCACAACCTTCTTAAGGCCAGTTACCCCTCCCCAGGAGAAGTTAACAACTGCCAGAGAATGGTCTGTTCTGACATTGCTAGCATTGGTCACTTGGTACATTTCACCAAGTATAATCTGCCCAGGATCCACAAGATCTTTTGTCACCATTGTGACACTTGCTCCTGTGTCCCTGAATGCCAAAGCCTCTCTTCCATTAATTAAAGGCTGCTGTCTGTATTTGCCCAAGTTATTGGGACTCACTAAGGGGGACATATCCATGCCCCCATCACAGACTAGGACAGCCTGAGTAGGCACTCTGACTAGGCCAGAGCCCATCTCAGTACCCAGGGTCAACCCTACTAAACCCTTATTCTGAGTATTTCCACCACCATTTGTAGCTGGACTAGGGGGAACAGTTGCCTTAGGGGCAATGGTGGATGGATTGGAGTCTTTGGACTTGGTGCAGTCACTTGTCCAGTGCGTTTTCTGTTTACAGATTTTGCACCATGGTTTCCTTTGGCCTTTTCCTTTATTAGATTGGGATTCCCCACCAGATGCAGATTTTTGGGGACCTTGTGAAGACTTCTGGACTTTACGCTTCTCCCTACCCTTATCAGAGCTTTTGGAATCTTGCTTCTTCTGGTCACCACCTTGGTTCTGTACCTTCTGCTTCACCCTGGTTCTGACCCATTTGTCTGCCTTCTTTCCCAATTCTTGGGGAGAGGTCAGATCAGAGTCCACCAGGTACTGATGCAACAGCTGATTTTGACAGTTATTAAGAATCTGCTCCCTCATGATTAAATTATACAATCCTTTGAAGTCACATACCTTACTGCCCAATAACCAACCTTCCAGAGCCTTGGTAGCACAATCTACAAAGTCCACCCAGTCCTGTGTCTGTGCCTTTTGGGTATCTCTGAACTTTAACCTGTATTGCTCAGTGGTTAGGCCAAACCCATCTATCAGTGCACTCTTCAGGACCTGGTAATCATCAGCCTCCTCTTCTCTTACAGTGAGGAGCTTGTCTCTACCTTTGTCTGCAAAGGAGAGCCATAAGATTGCTGCCCACTGCTCCTGGGGGACCCTCTGAACTTTACAGGCCCTTTCCAGTGCAGTAATCCATTTGTGGATGTCATCCCCACTCTGGTAGGGAGGGACAATCTTATTCAGGTTTCTATGGTCATAAGACCTTTCCCTATCTCTGGGGAAGTTGCTGCCACCATGGGACTCTAGTCCCAACTTTCTTCTTGCTCTATGAAGCTCAAGGGACTCCCTGTCTATAGCCAGCTGCTCTTTTCTGATTCTCAATTGAGCTTCCTCATACTTGAGCAGTCTCTCTTTTCTCTCATGAGAGGATTCCCTCCTATGAGAGGAAACAGAGGTCCCTACTGAGGTGTCAGAATGGTTAGACTCCTGAGAAGGAGATCTGGACCTTCTAGGCACACTCACAACTCTTCCTGGTGGGACAAAGGGGAGATCATTCTGATCCTCCTCCTCATCTGCAGGAGGAGCTGGATTGTCCAGGGCAAGATCATTGTCATCTTCCTGGCCAGTTTCAGAGGTCAGGTCCTGGGTATTTTCACCCCTGGTCCCTTCCTCATCTTCTGCCCCACCCTCTCTGGTTACCCCTGCAGACCCTAGGGGTCTTCTGAGGTCATCCAGCAGAAGCCTCTCCATGAGACGTTGGGTGTTGGCACTTTTGCCTGTCTTCAGCTTCCTAGTCTTGCACAATTCTCTCAATTCCAAGAATGGGAGGTAGTCATACTTGGAGGGTAGATGCCCACTGGCTTCTGGCAGGGACCTACTGGTTCCTGGCCCTGAAGACATCACTAGTGAGGTGTGGTGTATGCACTACCTACTCTAGTGTGGCCTACTAAACTCTCTTGAGTTGTAGAAAGGGTGTGCTAAGCCCTTGTCACACAACTCTAAGTTCAGTAGAACTTACTGTATTTCTAAGCTTGAATTTATATGTACCTGAGGTACCTTTAGTGGTTTTCAGTTAGTCACACACTTGAGATTATCTGGTAGAACAAAGGTGTTAGATTTGGTGGTCTCTAGTTGGCACAGGTAGGTACTTGTGACAAATAGGGACCCTCGCCTCTAGTCAGGGTAAGGGGGGTACACTCCTGAAATAACCCCTGCTCACCCCCTTGGTAGCTTGGCACGAGCAGACAGGCTTATCTCAGAGGCAGTGTGTAAAGCATTTGTGAACACATACAGTAATCAAGTGACAACACTACAGATGGACACCACACAAGTTGTATTATAAAAATAAGTATCTTTTATATAGATTTAACACAAGACCATAAACGACAAAAATCCACAATACTGTACTTAAAATAGTAGGTTTAGCTTAGTTCCCTTAAGTTCTTAAAATGCGACACTTTGAGTCAATGTACCTTACAATGCGTCACGTTTCTACAACGAAAGTGTTGCAGAGATGAAGATGCGACAAAGTTCTGGTGCAAAGAAATAAAGACGTCAAGTTCTTCCTGATGCGGCACGCTTCTCCGAAGTTGCGAGAAGTCTCGACTCGATGCGTCAGCTGCAGCGGCGACACCCTTGTTCCGTGATGCGACGACAGCGGCTTTGGCGGCGACCCTCTTCTCCGACGTTGCGAGACGCTTCCGCTCGATGCGACAACTGCAGCGGCGACACCCTTGTTTCGTGATGCAACGGCAGCAGCTCCGACGGCGGCACGCTTCTCCGTGGATGCGAGGCGCTTCTCTCGATGCGGTGCAATGCGACAGCTACAGCGGCATCTACGATGCGACGGCAGCGGCTGCGACGGCGACACGCTTCTTCCTCGATGCGAGACTCTTCTCTTGATGCGGTGCAATGCGACAGCTACAGCGGCGACATCTACGATGCGAAGGCAGCGCCGGCGACACGCTTCTTCGGTGTTGCGGGACGTTTCTCGAGATGCGGTGCAATGCGACAGCTACAGCGGCGTCATCTCCATGATGCGACGGCAGCGGCTGCGACGGCGACACGCTTCTCCCTCTTGAGTCGCGCTTCCAGCTCCTTGCGACACGCAGTCCCTTCAGAAGGCCCAAAACAGCAGCAGGCACTTCCAAAGGATTCTTGGGGAGCTGGTGGTTGAAGTCTGTTGTCCCTGAGACTTCAGCAGGAGGCAAGCTCTTTTCTCAAGCCCTTGGAGATCCTTCACAAGTTGAAATAAAAGTGCACACAAAGTCCTTTCTCCTTCCTTTGGCAGTCAGGCAACCACTGCAGGCAGATCCCTCTAGCTTAGGGATAGTCTTCTCCTCAGTTTCTTCTTGGTTCCGCTCCTCAGCAAAGGTTTCTTCTTGTTTTCCCAAAGTGATCTAATTTCCTAGGGGTCTGGGTCCCCTTTTATACACAGTTTTTCTTTGTTCTCTGAAGGCAGAGAGGCCTCTGCCTAGTCCAAAACCAGTTCTGGTCAGTCCTGGAGCACTTTGTTTTTCTGACTCCTTCTTTCCTTTCAGAATGTGGGGCAGAGTGCTCAGCCGCCCGGCAGGAGGTGGAGCCAGCATTGTGGAAGGCAGGCAGAGCCCTATTCAGACCCAGGTGCAACTCCTCCCTCCACTCTGGATGCAGATCTTTCTATTCAGCCCTGTGCTGACTCACCCTGTCTCCTGTAGCCACCCCCAGCCCCTGTCACTCAATCTCCAGACAAGGAATACACAACCTAGCAGAGGCAGGCTTGGAAGTTTAGGCAAGAAAATACCCACTTTCTAAAAGTGGTATTTTCAAACACAGAATGTTAAAACCAACTTCACTAAAAGATGTATTTTATCATTCTGAGTTCAGGCATACTAAATTCGTTTTTCTACCATGTTCCCTGGGTCAGTTCTGACTATAAGGTGTAATAGTCAGTCTGCCCATTCTGGCCTATGGGGAGCAGGTAGCCTTGCAATAGTGAAAAACGAAAATGGCTGTAATTCACTATTAGGACATGCCACACACACCAGGGCATGTCCTACCTTATACTTACAATGCACTCTGCCCTAGGGCCTACTTTAGGGGTGACCAACATGTAGTAAAGGGAAGGTTTAGGGACTGGTAAGTGGGTGTACTCACCAAGTCGACATGGCAGCCCTAGGCTGCACACAGGCTCTGCGATGGCAGGCCTGAGACACATTTTACAAGCCGCTTCTGTGGGTGGCACAACCAGTGCTGCAAGCCCACCAGCGGCATTGGATTTACAAGCCCTGGGCACACTCAGTGCACTGTACTAGGGACTGACAAGTAAACCAATCATCCAATCATGGAGTCACTAATCCATCACACAATTTATCATAGGGAGCACTTGCACTGTGGCACTGAATAGCAGTGGCACAGTGCCCAAAGCATCTAACACCAGCAAAAACAGATCAATAACATAGGAGGCATCATAAAAAATGGAAGGGAGACCCACGCCAAGGATGCCAGGTCTAACAAAAGGCAAGCTTGAATCCAACCGCTGCACACCAATGTGAGAAGTTGGCCTGGTATATGCTGTCCACTAGTTCTAGTGGGCACCTTGCACCAGTCCAATCGACCTTTATTGATGATAGGTTTAAAGACAACCTTTATAGCCTGCGAAGAAGTGCTGCTGCCGGGAAGATGTGAAGTGTCCGAGGAGATCCAAGCCTGGATCAGAGATGAGAGGAACGTGAAAGCAGAGGGGACAGAGTCTGGGTCACTTGCCAGTGACCAGGGGCATGATAGTCGAATGCCCACCGATGTCGGGTGCTTCAGGTGAAAAGAGGTGAAGCTTGACTCTACAGCCACGAGGACCAGGAGGCGTCGATGACGACCAGGAGCTGGATTCGAGCTGTCCCACGAAGGATGTCGAGTGCTGCAGCGTTGGTGTCCGCATTGAACACAAGCCTTGACAACAGCAACCCCCGCAGGAAGGAGAAAGATGCTTCGGTGCAGACCAGCAAGGTCTGAGGGACTCACCACGTGGTGGGGAGTCAGGGCAGGTCTCGAGCAACCAGGAAAGCCCAAAGAAAATCAGAGTTGCCTTCACAGGGACCCACCAGTCGACGGACCAGGGATCGCGAAGGAGCCTCAAGCGGAAATGCAAGAAGCGGGCCTACGGAACACTCGTGGAGTGTAGGCTCACAATCTTCGGTGCAAATGGTGCTCGGGGCCTGGGCTACAAGTAACCCAAAGCAGGACTTCAAGAGACGTCGAGAAGTCGATGCACTAGCAAATGTGCACGGTGACCAGGAGTTCTGGTTCCACGCTACTCATGAGGGCTGCAGGTCTCAGCTTTGCTGGGGACTCAGGTCGGCCTCTGAGATGTCTGGAAATCCTCTTCCTGGGCTGCAATTACTTCGGAGTCTGGCGGGAGCTTCGGAGATGCAGACCGGCAAATGCTTTGTTGGTGCCTGCCAAGCAGGGGAGTCACTCCTTGACCCCAAGGGAGATTTCTTCAGTCCTCTAGTCTTTAGTAGAGCGTCGAAGTTCCAGGATTCTGTTGCAGAGTTTCGTCCAGGGATATCTAAAGTCCTGTTGCCAGGGGTTCCTTACTTATACTAAAGAAAGGGGTTAGACTAACTCTGGGGACCCACCTTTGGGAGGGTTTGGAAAGAGGGGTGGCTACACCCATTTCCTTTGTCCAGTTTCGCGCCAGAGCAGGGGCTGGCAGCCCCTGCAACCGGTTTGAACTGGGGTATGCACAGGGACACCAAATGTGCCCCCAGTGCAGGACTTCAAAGCACTCAGAGAGTGCACCCACCCAGCCCCAATCCACTAAGGCCTGTCTGGGAGGTGGTCACACCACCCTGTGACAGGAAACCTATTGTCCAGGCCTCCCCTGCCGGAGTTTCGGTCAGCAGCAGGAGGCCAGACTCGTGTCTGTGGCTGCAGCATCCATTTTGTGATGCCAGGGCTCTGTTTAGTTGGTACCGGGTATACCGGTACTGCCATGTCTCTCCTCTAGAAGGGTGGGATCATACTCCCACACCAGTTACTGGTGTGGGGGTATGATTCCAAGGTGTTTGACACCAAACACGACATGTTTCCGTGCAGCCATCCCAAAGTTAGCATTTACCGCAGGGATATAATGCACTTAAGAGTATATGGTCAGGCTGCACTACTGACAACCCCGGAGAGGAGATTCCGAAGGCTGCAGGGGTGCTCTGCTCATGCATGGGCACCCTCTCACATATAACCAAGCACCCTGCCTTCAGGATTGATAAGGCCTGCCATAGGGGTGACTGATAGGTTTCTATGTGCAGTGATAAGTGAGATATAGTGAACCTATATCTCTGTAAGGGGTGCATGCACCACCTTACCCAGGCTGCAGTAGCAGTCCTGTGGTGTCATTTTGGATGGCCTTCCAGGGGTGGCACAATACATGCTTCAGCCCCTGGTAGGCCTCTGCGGTACCTATGCCCTGGGTACATAGTATACCATATACTAGGGACTTATAAGGGCACCCCAGAATCCAATCTGTGGTGTACCTAAGGTACATGGAATCAATTTAGAGAGGAAGCAGCTAGGCTGGGGTCCTGGTTAGCAGGGCCCCAGCCAGACTAAGGTCGAAAAACAGTGTACATCAGCAAAAAGTGGGGGTAACCATAAGCGGCAGATCCTACTCTCCTACAGTTAGCCCTCACTTTTTGCCTGGTGGTTGATGTGATTATGAATTGAAAGTTCACTGGGTCCCTGCTAACTGGGTTCCCAGTGCCAGATCTCTTTCCTAAAACGGTACCACAATTGGCACAACTTCAGCAACCCCTGTAAGTCCCTAGTAAATGGTACCCTTGGTACCTAGGGCATTGGGACTGAAGAAGGTTCACTAGGGCTGCAGCACAAATTGTGCCACCCCAGGGACCCCTCACCAAGACCATGCAAACTGCAACTTCAGGCTGTGTGTCGTGGTGCAGAGAAAACTAAAGAGTCGACATGGCACACAGCCCTGTGTGCTATGCCCCCATACACTGCATGAGGTATAGGTAAGTCATCCCTTACAGCCATAAGGCAGGGTGCACTGTATGTGTGGACATACCTGCAGGAGCAGGTATGACCCTTTACTATCCAAGTCAATTGTTGGATATTGTAAGGGCACAGGGAAGCCATAGAGAGCACATGGGCTGGATACATTTCATCATGAGTTTCTTAGCTCCATGATGGCTTCACTGCACCCTAAGATGTTTGGTACCAAACATCTTGTTTTAATAAATCCTCACTGATGCTGTTGTGTAGTTCCTATAAAACCTATACAGGATCTGCGCGTTTGGACAACATACACTGCGGGCTTGGTGTCCAGACTGATTCCAGACACCCCCACCGGATATGTTGGCCTGTATACCAGCTAGCTCAGTGACACTAGAAACTCCTCTTACCAAGGAGAGAATAGTTCTTGGCAACTATCGAACATGACAACCCTGATCCCTCAGAATCGTGGAAACAGTGCAATGCTTTTCGCTCAGTCACTCGTGCTCACTTTGTCTCAGAGAGATACACAGAATAAACGATATGGACGCTTTCCAATAAGCATTTTTGAACGTTCGTCATTCTAGTGTAAAATAGGTGTGCTGAAACAACCACTAGACAGAAACAGATACAAATGATTAGAAGCACTAAAAAGGTAAAAGGATGGTAGGTTTCTACCATCTTGCTATAATCATGAATACAGGCAAGTATATAAAATGCATGGCAATAAAATGCGTACTCCTACGATGCGACCCTAACTAAATGTACCTGGTGTGGTCTCTGACCAGTCTTGGCCAGATTGCCACCCACCACCAGATATTTTTCTGACCTCATCGGGTAAAAGCCCACACACTCAGAAGCCAGGAACAAAGCCTGCTCTGGGAGGAGGTGCTTCACACCTCCCCCAGGCAATGATGGCCTTCCAGGGCGGGAAGCTTCAAAGACGATGCCACCTTTGAAATGCAACCCAGGCAGCTCCAGCTATTGGAGGATGCCAACCCCCCTGTCCTGCTCCACATTTGGCGGGAGGACAGGTGGGAAAATTAGTTAAATTAGGAGGTGGCTCCACATTCAGCCAGCACCACCTCTAAGGTGGGGCAGGTGATGCGGAGCCCACTTTTCATTTCCCTCCATCTTGCCTTGAGAGGGGCTTAGCCGGCTAGGGCTACGCCCCTTCCCACAGGAAGTGGTCACTTTGAGGGTGTAGACACCCTAAAGGTATTTAGCCCATTGGCTACTAAATATTACCCCCTTTAACTTCCATAAATTTAGTATTTAGGCGGTATCCCAGGACTCTGTCCGTAACTAATTTGTATCCAGTGATCCGCAGTTCAAAGAAGAGCTGCTGACCTGAGAACAGAAGACCTGCTGCAGAATGTTTGGCATGAAACCCTGCCTGCTGCTACCAGGACTCGACAATCATGGTGTGCAGTCTCGTCCTGCTGCTGTGAGGACTCCCAAGAACCCTGGAGCACCCCTTGTCCTATGTTAATCGCCAGAGAGCTCCCTTGGGGTAGAGGAACAACTCCCTTGCTGACCACAGGCACCAAACCCGCAGAGTCTGGTTTATCGACTTGCTGCTCCCCGGCAACTCTGATGCAGGATCCCAGTAAAACAAGGTGCATCAGCTCCCGAGGGTCAGATCTGTCTTCCCACCAAGTGTAGTGTGAAGACACCAGGACCTACTGGAGCTGTGTCGCACCAATACCCGGGGTACTGGACCCTCTGCAACCTACACCAAGATGAGGAGTCCATTCCGGACTCCAACTGCCCAGGAAGCAATCACCCATCGAGGGACATCAAGACCCCTGAGACCCCCTTCGTGAGTGGCCCAGCTGTGCCAGAACCGTCCCTGCAACCTGCCTGCCCCGGACCGTGAAGACATCTTCATGCATGCTGCCCGGCTGACATATCTGCTCTGCACCCAGCCCACCCGGCCTGGGTACCAACAATCCAGCTGTGCTCCTGAAGTCTCGATCCCCTTGCAAAATGCTCCCTGGAGTGGGACCCCTCGGACTTACCTTTAAGCCCTCATTTGCAGTGTGTTTTCAAGTGGGCCCCTTCTTCGTAGAGCACCAGCTACCAGCAACCGCAACCCCCTCCTTCTGGACAAATCTGGGACGCTCCTTAAAATCTGCTGGTGGAACATTGGACCTAGGCTTGCTACTTACCTAAATCCAGAAGGTGAACCTCTGAATCCAACTGAATGATTTCATATGCAATGCAATTTTCTATTTTTCTGCCATTGAATTCAATAGTGCGTAATTGTGCACAAGAGTGATTTATTTTGCGAACTTGAAAAATTCATATCTCAAAAAGTTCTAACTGTAGAGTGAATTTCTTGGTCTGAAAAATTAAATAAAATTTGGAGTTATTTTTATAAATTGGTCTCGGATTTATTCTGAGTGTGTTTATCATTTGCCTCTATGAGTACAACAAATGCTTAGCACTACCCTCTGATAAGCCTAACTGCTCACCCACACTACCACAAATAGAGCGTTAGTATTATCTACTTTTGCCTCTGTATGCTAATCTGGGACCCACTGGACTCTCTGCACAGTGCACTTCATTTTAGTGCACTATATAGAGAGTCAGCTTCCAACACGGACTAAAGTGCATTTACTAAGCTGTGCCCAATGCCGAGTTTTTCCATGTACAAAGGGGTTGTACACAATCCGGTTACTTCATGTACGAAAAAACATTGGCTGCACCATGCTGTCATCTCTAGGAGACAAATTATATAGATAACTTACATGTCCAGATTAAATGGATTGGATTCGCACCAATGCAATTTTTGGGTTCAAAATAGGTCTGATTCACTGGTGCAAAATGTCATTTTATAAATTCCTCATTTGGCTCAAATGTCGTTATTTTCCCAAGTCAGGTGTGCACCAATATGACTGCAAGCTATGTGAACGGGAGACGTTGGTGTCCTTATCTGCCCCCAGATGCTTATGCCAATGATGTAGACATAGCCTAGCTCGCGACAGTGCACCTTTACATGCATGCCCCAAGGTTATCCAGCAAACCCTCCCTTCATCACAGACAGCAGCTGACGTCAGATCTCTTACCACCAGCTGGTAGGCAGACCGATTCCAAATACACACCCTATAGTCAGGAGTTGTGACACACAACATGCAATGGTGAGGCAGAGAGAACTTCATTATCTCTCATAGTGTCCCCCCCATGTCTGATGTTTTGTAAACAGTAATAGAAAATGGTTTATTAAAAATATTATAACCCCTAACATTTCAGCAGGCACACAGGTCTGGCATCTGATGTCCTTTATTCATAGCACATGAAAAGCTAATCTGCCTGTTTTGTTTAGCTCTAGTTAATAACACATTTTATAAATCGAGTGGCTACCTCGACAGAGGTGTCCCAGCTCTCGGTACAGGTATCCACAGCCCCAAATGCAGCAAATGAACTCTCCTAGCTCCCACACTAAAGAACCAAGTTATAATTTTTTTCCTAAAAAAACACTCCATCTGAATCTAATGAACCGTCAGTGGCAAAGAGTTCCACAACTTTGGTGCCGGGTAACTGAAAGACCTGCCACCTGAGCATGGTCTTTTTATTAACCGTGCTCAATATTTCACATGTCAATCTCATATTTTGATAATCTTTGCAAGTTACATCATTCCCATTTGGTACATTTATTATTCATTTTACAATGTCAGTTACCTACTGCCTCCCTCAGCCCACCTCTGTTCTCTTCAGTTGCCCACACCGAGCATGCTCTTTTTATGTTGGGAACTGGAACAGACACCGACGCAAACCTCCAACCCCCTCCCCACCCACCCCCCAGCCAATCTTAGATTTCTCGCTGGTATATATGATCTGAGAAGAGATTGAAGATGCTGTGGTCCTTTTTTGAAAGTGACTTGTGATAATAGCACAAGGCTTTATAAGAAGACCTATGCCTCATCGGCAACCAGTGCAGTTTCCTAAGCACGTCCCTCATCGATGATTGCCTTCGTAGGTTCAAGAGAAGATGCGCAGCAGTTTTCTGCACTCTTTGGAGTCTCTTGATCCAGACCTGTGTAACCCCCAGATACAGCACATTGCCTCAATCAAGCACTGACACAATCAGAGCCTGAACTACTGTTTTTCTAGCTGGCTCTGGCAGAAGGCAGATAATTGTTCTCAACATCTTGAGAATTCCAAAACAATTTCCTGCCACTGCAGTAATCTGGCTGTCAAAAGACAGCTTTCTGTCCAGCCAAATACCCAGGTTCCTAGCCTTGGGCTTTGGATCAGGTAGCAGACCCAGCTCCCTGGACCACCACGCAGTGGGCCAGATGTTTGATTGAGTGCCCAAAGTCAACACCTTCGTCTTTTCAACATTGAGCTTAAGACAGTTCCAGTCCATCTACCTGGCAACTTCTGCATGGCAGAGAGACAGGGACGAGGCCTTGTTGGAAGAGTATTGTGACAGCGTGATAAGCTGCTTGTCATCCGCATATGAGACGATGATACACCCATAGCGTTCGATGACCTCCGCAAGCGGTTGCATGTACACATTGTTTTGGAGTCAAAGACGAGCTCTGCGGCACTTCTGGATTCACTGGAAGCACTTTTGATTAGTACGGTTTTGTCATACCTGAAAAGTACGCCCCTGCAAGAATGAAGCAACCCAGCTCTATGCATTATTGCCCACTCCACAGTTCCAGAGTCTCTCCAACAGGATGCGGTGGGACACAGTGTCGAACGCGGCACTAAGTTCTAATAATAACAGTGCCGCTGAATCGCCTACGTCCAGGATCTTACGGATCAACTCTGTTGCCAGCAACACGGGAGACTCGGTACTGTTTTATGGAGAAAAACCTGATTGCGTAACGTGTAGTATGTTGTGACTTTCTATAAAGCCCAAGTGCTGCCAGTTAACAAACTTCTTTGTGATTTTAGAGAATAAAGGTATTAGCAAAATTGGATGGAAATTCTCTGGCTTAGCAGGATCCAACAACGTCGTTTTTAATAGTGGGACCACCATAGCATGCTTCCGTTGTTGAGAAACCTAGCTAGAATTCAGCGATCCATTGACCAGCTCACCTAAAACAGATGGATCCACTCCTCTAATATGAATGGGGAGGATGGGTCCAACGGTGACCCTGACTTCACCGCAGCTCATAGCAATGTCAGCTCCTCAGGCTCAACTAGCATGAAGTTCAGTAGCTTAGAGCTATCCTCTACGCAGTTGAACCAAGAGCTCAAGCAAGGGGCTTCTCTGGCTCTTTCAGGAATGGACTTGCATATTTTGGCCACCTTTCCCATAAAGATGTGAGCCAAGGCATTGCACGCATCTTCAGAACGCGCAATGATGTGGAGACATGAGTTAGAGATGAGAGTAACTTTTGAAAATTTCACGGCATGAGCGCTACCACAACATAGTTGCTTTGTAGCACTGAGCTCATTGGTATTCATATTACAGACCTTAGAAAGATGAAAGGCAGAGTACACTCTTGCTAAAGTGGTTACAACTTAGCAGTTGTAACTGTACAGTCACTTGCATGGGGTATTCTGCTGTAGTGATCCATGCTCACTTTTTTAGGGGTGTTGACTAGTACTTTAAGGGTGCTCTTGATGGTGCACCTTTCCTATCATTGGTTTAAATTTTGCAGGTTCAAAACATGAATCTTGCACCCCCACTTCCAACAACACAACCCTCATTCAAGGTGCTTTTTTCATTGCCAGGTCTGTGGTTATGCCAAAGAAGAGGGGGGTGAGGGGGGTTGTGGTGGGGTGTGGTAGCGGGGGTTAATAATATAACTGGATTATTTGTTTAAGGGGTGAGAAACCACTTCAATGAATTATCACAATCCTTGTCAGGGTGAACCAAAATAAACCTGTGCTTTGCAGTGTGGTAGTTTGGCACAAAACCAGTCCAGCTTAACTTAGAGGCAATGTATAAAATATTTTTACATTACTCAAAAAGTAATAAAATGAAAATACAAGGCAACAAAATCCCAGAGTCGCATTTCCTTTGGAGGAGGAACATGGCGGCCGGGCTAACGCTGGTCAAGAGATCTCGGCGTTTGGGGATGGCCACATGGAAAGGATGCTAGGCAAAACTAATATCCTCCATTATTATTGTTGACGCTATACAGATTAAACATCAATGAGGTCAGCTTTCCTGCAATATGAGCATTAATACTTTAAAAAAACTGTACCGTAGTAACCGCTTGGATAGTCATTGCCCGGATTAAGCTGCATAAGGCTGATGTCGCCAGAGGCCGACTACTTCGGGGGCCCTTTCTGGATCACAATGGGTGTTGCATTGCAGCGTGTTTGTGCTCGCAGGGGCATGCATCTGTTTCCGGGTGAGCATAGGCAGACTCAACCCAGTGTGAGTCACATCCTGGAGGCAGGGGAGAGACGGCAGCCTTCGTGAAACCGCACAAGTTCACGAGTAGGAGGTGGGAAGCTGCAGCAATACATCACAAATTTCGGAGAAACAGCCCATGCCCCGACCAAAGGTATTTTTTTACATTTCTGTTGTGGACGCGGGGTTACGACAGGAGGCAGTAAGGATACTAGGCTGGAGCAGTTGGGATAGCAAACTTTGGTGGATCAAAGAACATATACTAATCTGATAAACCGCAATAGAAATATGGGAAACAACTCTTTAATCCCATTGGGTAAAGCTGTCAGACGGTCCCGGGGGACAGGCAGCAATAGATACTCGTTTCGTTCTGGACCTGAAAGAAGTCCCTCAGCAAAAGATCATACTCTAGATACAGCACTTATCAAAGTGGGGCCAGTTAAGAAAACAACTCCCAAGCTGAGGAAGACAAACCGTAGCTTAGCTAGCTGGCATTGGCCTGGGATATCAGCAGCCAAGCTAACCTGTCACTTAACTCCTTTTTTAGAAAAATGGAGCAGGCAAAGGAGCAGAAACAGCTGACTGATACGCTCATAAGTCCCCTTGAGTTGAGCGTCCAACCCAAGAGCAGCTCCTCGGGAGGGGAAACGGTAACCGCACTGATACTCTTAGCCAGTCGGTTTGAGCCACTTCTTACCACAGGGGAATAGGGCGGGGGTCACTCTTGCCAGCAGAGTAAGCTCTCTCTCTTGAGAGAGAAATAGACACGTGAGGAGCTGAGCACCGCCATAGGGGCAGAGAAGGATGTGGAGGGGGGACAGCAAGCCCGGATGGACAGTAAGAATGGTCCACATGATTCCTTTGAAAGCATTCTTTTGAGTCTCAGATCAGATATGATGAAAAGAAATTAAATTTCTGAGATACATCAGAAAAAACCCCAGAGCAAATGCAGTATACTAGAGAAAAAGTTTGATGAGCTGACAGAGCACACTTCCACTCTGGAGGAGAGTCTGGAGAGGAGTCTCGCTACGCATTTCAATACCCAGGAGATAGATGAGCTCAAACTACAGAATAAGGCACTAATGGATGACCTAGAAAGGTTAGAGAATCATTCCACGCGGAATAATTTGAGATTGCAAAGAATCCCAGAGGGATCAGAGGCAGGAGAGCTAAAGACTTATATGATCAGTCTTCTGAAGGGAGAGGTTCAGCAGGATAGGCCAGATATTGACATAGATAAGGAGATCCAGAGAATCCATAGAGATCCTTTTAAAGCAATCTTGAGAAGGACCCTGCAAAAAATTCTCGTGAACTTTGATACCTATGCTGTCAAAGAGTTGATTTTAACTTGTGCATTATAAGAGAAGGATTTGACCCATAAGGGCAGCACAACATCAATGGGAGCTTGGTGCTAGGATTGATGAACTGCAGAAGCTGGGGGCCAAGGTCCAGATGAAGTTCCTAGCAATGTTGCGTATGATGTGAAAAAACAAAATGCATAAACTTAGAGACCCAGCTCAAGTGGATGCCCTGATCGAAGAAATGAAAGTGACTCTTTAAGCCGCTACCACTAGAGCGACCCATCGAGAAGTCTTGTCCGTTTCAATTATCCCTTCTTCCATGAGGCGATCAAATTCTTTTTTTAACGCTCAAAGGTATGTTTCTGATTTTGCATGCAACTGGTTTGGTTCTATCTTTCAATTTAAACCTATGCACATACCCCTTTACACAACCAACGTTATTAGTAAAAACATCTGGAAACTCTTTGGTAAAAACTTCTGACATGGAATCAATCTTCCTTACCTGAACCTGGGAATCAGAATTGGGATCCAGGTATACTGCTAAAAGTTTTTGATGTGGTCAACTCAAAACAGTGTCACCCTTCACAGGAACATAAATCTTCCCGGGTGCATGATTGCCACAGAATAAAAAAAAAAAGCCAACTAATTCAATTGGTTTGCCCTCGTAACTATATGGAGTGACGTCAGTGGCCTTAAGATTAACCTTTCTTTCAAAATATTGAGCATAATCTGCGTACAGAAACCCTTGCACAAGAATCCATCATCATGGATATAGCGATACCATTCAAATACACAACATCTGAGAGATGGTCACACCGCACACTTGAAACACAACTGACATTAATGACTTTCAGAACAACATCTGCATCATATGAACTCACTCCACATATCTTCTCTTTTGCAGATTTACAATGCTTTGCAAAATGTCCCTTCTTTCCACCTAGCCTACACACATGTGCAACTAGACATTCTTTGGCATTAGCAAAGGGGTTCAGGCTCCCACACCCAAAGCAGGCATTTGTTTGCTTGGAGAACACAGGAGATTGTTTCTTGTTTACTCCCTACAGATTGTACAGATACAGTAGCATCTTTGCAGTTCATATATACAAAGCAAGGGATGTTCAACATGTTTAGCAATGCTCAAAACATCATTTAAACTAGGATCACTTTTGGACCACATCTATTCACGTATTTAGTCACTTTTGCATTTACTCATGAACTGATCTTTTAGTCTAGTTTTCAGTATTTTCCCCAAAATTACAAGATGCAAGCTTCCGGAGAGATGTAATATACTCTTCCACAGACTCTTAATCTCCCGGTCTCCTTTTCCCAAAATATTATCGCTGTAAAATTACAGCTACCTTAGGGAGAAAGTGAATAAGCATTTTTTAAAGTAAGTTCCAGGTCATTTAAAGAAGTGTCAGCTTCAGTAGTGATGTTGGGAAAATTTTCAAAAATCTCTTGGCCTTCTGCTCCTAAGCAGTGTATCAACATAGATGCCTTCTTTTCTTGAGCCACAAACGTTCAAATAATTCATAAAAACCTGCTTCCATTTTGCCCACGGAAGTAAAGGCTCACCAGGGGAAGGAAGAAAGGAGGAGGTGTTATGTTTTGCATAGTTTAAAACGTACACGCAAAAAAATATATTAATGGAGATCATAATCAACAAGAAAAATAATGAAAGAAATGTAAATAGTATGTATGGACAAAACCAAGAGCTGGTACTCAAATTAGTACCCGAAATCCTCCTGTGGAAGAAGAAAAGGTTAAGTTAGAAAACACAACAAAAATTGAATAAGCAAATGTTGATTCCTGGATCAGAAGACTTCTTCCCGTGTAAGTGACTGCAAAAAAAAAACAAATAATCCAACATAGCTTCCATGGTCAGAAGTCCTCTTTCTATGCTGAGGAGTGGAGTCCTGTTTTTGTTGCTGCACATGAGATGGGATGGGATTGTCAGGCAGAGAAGAGTATCTGGGTGCAGGGGGCAGCCGAAGAGAACAGAAAAAGTTGAAAAGCATTGGAGTAGGAGAAAACCTTATAAATTGCATATAGAGTCGGCGTAGATTGCCAGTTTTATGTGCAAGGAAGTGGCGTGACGTGCAAGAGTAGGCTGTGTGCAGAATCAGCACAAGGAAGTAGCAGTCTGCTCCAGTAAAGTAGGTCAGGAAAAGTAAGCTGTACTTTAGGAATCCAAACGTGTGTGTCAAAGATTCTCCAAGCACCAGTGAGTTCCGTAACCATTCGTCGCCACAGTAAAATTTATATAAGATGAGGAGATAGAGATGAAATGTGAATCCAGTTTAAGCTTTATTGAAAGGAGAAACTCCAGCCACAACTAACCAAAAGAGATCCAGTCCTGGAACTGACGTCACTGCTTCTCCACTTGAACACAAACATTCTATAAGGGACAAACCATGTCCTGGAGCTACAGGTAAGTGATGGAATCAACCACACAAGCAATACAAATAATAATATGACAATTCCACACCTGGCTTTTCAATTAACCAACCTATCCTAGGCAGGGCTAGGCACACACATGCTCAGCACCAGTGTTGTGTAGTTCCCACTAATCCGTAGGACCTGCGCGTTTGTTGGACAACATAAACTTTGGGCGAGGTGCCTAGACTGATTCCGGGCACCCCAGCAGGATATGTTGGCCAATAGACCAGCTAGCTCACAGTGCCACTGTAAGCCCCCTAACCTTACCAGGGAGAAAATGGTTTCCGGCAACCACTGAACATGACAACCCTGACCCCCTCAGGGATCGTGGGAACAGATCAGAACCTTTCTCTCAGTCACTCTTACTTACCCGTGCTCAGAGAAATATACACAGTGGGACGTTTTTCAATATATTAATTGAATAAACATTATCCTTGTATAGAATACATGTGCTGCGATAATCAGTAGTCAGAAGCAGATGAAAGTGATTACAAGCACCAAAAGAGTCAATAGTAGGTAGAGCTCTACCATGGTCTAAAACAGTGTATATATGCAGACATATAAACATGGCAGTAATCAGGCGTACACCTACGATGCAAACCCTACTCTGAGTGTATGTAGGTGTAGAGCCAAAAATCTCTCTTAGGGCCGATCCAACCCCATTACCTGGCGAGAGACAATGAAGGACCCCGTCCTGGTCACGAACTGGACACCCCCTAATCTCCGTGTCAGACCGCTGCGTGGTGAAGTCTCAGCATGCCGGGACCCTTGGTGTCAGCTGACGGGCCTCCTCTGCTAATCTATCGGGATGCTCATTATTGATAGACGCAGCCTTGCGATGTACGTTGTAGATTAGTGATGTTATGGATATGTAGATAGCTCTGTCGCCCGTGGATGAAGATAGAACGTCATTTGTACATAGTGCGTAGAGGCCTTGTATATGATGTTTGAGGCATCGTGATAATGTTGTGCAAAGCTAGATGTGTAAACAAAGTGCTTTCAGAGAAACTAATCCAACATTGTCGTGCATGCAAATATGTGCAAAAGTTCACAGCAGAAATGTTATTGTGAAAAAGAGGCCATGGGCCTAACCAGGGAACATAACACCAGGATACCCTTGCAGTGATAGTGCACTTTACAAACGCACATAACACAACCCTGCACATTTCTTTACTTTATTTAGAAAGTTTAATTCAGCGTGAGCATGACCCTAGCGGGTATCAGAGCGCGTTACAGTAGTTCAGAGACAAATAGAATCAAATAATCAAAGTCGTTAACAATAAAGAATAAGGAACCACCCCTGATAAGGGAGGTTAGAAAACAATATCAGGATCAATAGACCAAACACACGAACATAAAAGGAAAGCAATAGCATTGATGTTTTCTGTTTTGCATGTAACCAAGAATTGCTTCCAGGTGAATTCGGATTGAAGCGTAGGCTACGCCAGACTGTTGTCCGTGCAGTGACAGACAATGCGTCGAATTGCTGCTGTTAACGTTTGAATGTTAAGGCTAGAACAATACATTACAAATCCCCCTAGAACTGAGACAACTGAGGGATCTTCTCCCTTTCAGGAAGAGACTAAAAACTTGGCTCTTCCCCAAAGCATAATCTGTTGTCAGTGTCCCGTGTAGCATTACTCTTAACGTGCACTTTTTAATGTCAGCGCCAGGATGCCTGTTAGGTGATAGGGCGCTTTATAAATGAAATAAATAAAACAAATAAATAATAAATTTTTTCGTTCTGAAACATACCATGCTTGTGCAGTGGGATATCTGGTTTCTTTTAAGACTTGTATATACTTACTTGGTAGTTTCAGATAGTCAAGATCTAAGTCCTCAGGTACCAATTTGCAAAGCGGAGTCATTTGAGGTTGGATGCTGTAGCCTGCCACAACACCGGCTGGATGGTTAGGACGGAGGTGTAGTATTTCATGAGGATGAATGGACATTTTCAGAAGGACTAAACACCGTGGCTAGCATGTCCACCATGAGGTAATGAGAGTCGACTCCATTGATGCCGGGGTGCATTTTCCATACTACATACAGAATCAGCTGCATGGGGGAAGGTTAAGAAAATATCCCTTTGCCTAGAGCCTGTTGTGGATGCCTGGATGCAAGATTTGGCATTTTTTGTTCATGTGTGTGGCAATCAAGTCCATATTTGGTGCTCAGTAGTATATAAGCAAAAGAGGGAGGAAGAAGCAGAGATCCATTCGGCTTCCTATCAAAGGTAAGTAATCAAAGGAGAGAATGGATCACTTGTACCTGTATTACCAGGGTCTGGTGTGTTGTCCAAATTAAAAACCCTCATTCACGTACAGGAATGGTGGAGCGGTATATCTTGATTCTCCGCTTATCTTAGAACGTGGAAGCATCATCATTGGGTCTCTTTGACAATGTGCTTTCCTCCACCTGGAGGCAGAGAAGGCTAAATTCTAGAAATCTGTGAGGGCAGGTAAGTAACTCACCCTTCTTATTTGTAACAGGTCAACAGTACCTAAAGCTTATTAATTCCGAACTTCGGCTTCCTCGGGTCACCGGTGGGCCTAGATCCTGATGTTGCAGGTTACTCTGCTTGTGCTCGCTCCAGTGACGGTGCCCCGGTCAAACACTGCAAGCCGAAGCTCGGAATTAAGCTTTAGGTACTGTTGACCTGTTACAAATAAGAAGAAGGGTGAGTTACTTACCTGCCCTCACAGATTGCTAGAATTTAGCCTTCTCTCATTTAGATAGGTCCTGAAGAAAGCCCCCCGACCCCTTGGGGCGAGTTAAGGGCTGAAACATGTCGACCTTTTACACAGATGAATAGGTGCAATAGAACAGTAATATTTCTAGAAGTGCACCGCCCTATTTTTTAACCTTGCCCCCTTTACTACCGAATAAAGTTTCTTTGGGTAGGAACGGGAAGCAATTTTAACTCACTTTTTTCGACTATTTCTGATCACTACTGCTATCACCAATTGGTCTGCCTCCAGGTGGAGGAAAGCACATTGTCAAAGAGACCCAATGATGATGCTTTCACGTTCTAAGATAAGCGGAGAATCAAGATATACCGCTCCACCATTCCTGTACGTGAATGTGGGTTTTTAATTTGGACAACACACCCGACCCTGGTAATACAGGTACAAGTGATCCATTCTCCCCTTTGATTACTTATATTTGGTGCTCCCCAGTGTTGGATGTTCTGCTTTACTACCTGGGCGCTGATCTCCTACTCATGTGTTAGTTGATGAGTTCAACTGAGTAGATCTTTAGAACTGTTCTCCACCACATGGGCATCTTCCAGAAAAAAATATTTTTTAGGGCGTAAAAGCCCAATTGCAAACAGTATATGCAAGCTTGGGCAATCGTGGAGAGTTGTTTTTGTGTACAGTTCTTTTCCGTCATATCTTTTCGGATTACAACCACTTTCTTCTGAATTTCTGCGTGAAAACGCTCTGAGAGCGATCTGTACCACCATAAGATCCAGCACGCGGACATGCAGGCACTGTCGATGGACAGAGCATTGACCCTGCGCAGCGCCCCAGCCTGGCATGGAGGCATCTGTGCTGATGATCACCTGCAGCTGGGGATGGAGAAATGATAGACCCAGTAACAAGTCTCTCTTCTTCCAACTCTGCCATCTTTGCTGGATTTCACCAACACCAGATCTTCTTGCACCCCAGCCACTGGTGACGATTCAAACTCCTGGTGTGGACTCATATGTAGTCTCGCGTTCAGGACCAGCACAAAGCATGAAGCCTTCATTTCTCGCATGTTCATCCTCATTCTCACTGTCAGAAGATGCAACGTCTGGTGAAGGGGAAGTATCTATGAAATGAATCACTCTTGTTGTTGTGATAGGCGTTCACAGTGAGTGACTGAGCGCGGCTCCTAAGAGTCTGTGTTTGGACTGAGCACAGATGTGACTTGTGCTGTTCATTGTGAGAAGGAGACTCACCTGCTGCATGTGTTTGAGGCATTGTGTTTGACTTGGCTCCTTTGCCAGTCAGTCGTCCAGGTGTGGGAATATGAATTTTGTTCCGCCTTAGATGTGATGCTAATGCCATTAGAGATTTGGTAAATATTCTCGGATCACTAGTACTGTGCACTGATAATGAATTCCACTTACCACAAACCTTAGTGTTACTCTTACTACAAACCTTAGGTACTGTTGACATACCACTACAATTTTGGATCCACAATTTTTTACATACCTTTAGTAGACATTTGGAGAAGGGGGGGGCCCCCCATTTAAAACTAAAAACATAGCAAAAAAGAAATGATTGTGTGTGTATGTGTATATATGTATATATATATATATATATATATATATATATATATATATATATATATAACTTACACTAGCCACTGAGTGGTTATGGTTCAGACAGTGCTTCCATTGAAAAGGTATTTTTGATTTGACTATAACTTTTGACCCCGGATTTGCACAGAATTTGGTAATCTACTTCCTCAGCCAGCTAAATTCGGCATGCCTAGTTAGTTTCATGAAGATCTATCCACAGTGAAAACAAGTTATAAAGGACGGGGAGAGGTCAAAAACAAGTGATTTCCTATGCTACCTTCCATTGGAAATGTTGCTGAAAGCAAAAATGGATTCACATTCAACTTAGCATGAAAGGAGAACTTTACACGCAAACTGTGCTTTTTTTTTGGCTTGGTATAAAATTGTTCAGTAGTTTTGGAGTTATAGGTGTTTAAACAAGTAGCCAGCTGAGCTTAAAATGTTTAACACTTTTGTATACATCTGCGGTTTATACTTCTGTCAATTGCATCTGAATTGTTCCTCAAATGTAATTGGCTGGGATAGTTACTGTATTATGTAGCAGACACTTCGCCATTTTCTTAAAAAAGTCTTGATTCAGACATGACTGGTGATTTTACACTTAATACAAAATCAGGGATTCATTGAGAGATCTGAATTTGCGCAGGTCACTGACCTTAAAAACCCTTTACTACATCTTAACACAAAGCTTACCTAAACCGTAAAAAAAAGCTTACCACCCCTTAACACTACCCTTCCTGGAATCCAAAAAAATCCTTAATGCTACCCACCCCTTGCGGAGCATATATACATTTTACGCATACGTATATTTATTTCACTGGAAAAAACAAAGATTGAAGGGACACGATAGGTGAAAATGTTGGTTAAAACATAACATTTTAAACTAACAAAACAACTGTAATCCACCAGTTATAGCTATCTCAACTAACTATAAATCCTGTCCTAAATTAACTATAACTCACAACCTGTTGTAAAGTGTACAAATACTTCATAGGAACAAGTAGAAACTGTATTTTAAGCCCCAGAGAAGTTCGACAGTAAGCCCGAAAACTATATAAAATTAGAACATTTGAATGTGGAGTGCTCCATTGAATACAATGGAGTAGTCCGGGCTTCTACGGGTCGGTAGAAGCCCGCAGAGCAACATTCTAATGTTTTTTTTCCATTCACAGCTGCTGCTGTAAACAAAGGCCTCTTGGAGTTCCAGGGGATTTAAATCCCCTCTGGCTCCGTGAAGCCTTTGTTTTATTTGATAGGAACATTCTACCCTCTAGTGGCAGAATGTTCTAAGAGCCTTATAGTCCTCCGTAGCTGGGCTATACCGGGCATTAAAGTCCCGCTCCCTTGTTAAAGGCCCTCACCTTTGGCTCGGGCCTTTAACGCTGGAGCAGGCCTTCAATAGCCGGTATAGCCCGCTACGGCGGGCTATATTATCTAAATGTGTAGGCAGCTGTAGAGCTTTACATTCTTTTGGTTGCGTGAGGACTGTAATAGGTGAGAGAATAAGGTGCAGAGTGCCGCTCGCCCGTTCTTCCAAACATAGGTGCCTGAAAGTTCACAATCAAGCATAGCCGATCAGCACAGGTTGAAGGTGGCAAAGTGTGTGTTGTAGAAAGTTAGCATAGTTTTGATTTGAGTATCAGGTAGTTGGAAAATATTGCAACTAGAGACATGTTTACTTTTCTCTCTTATACGCTGAGAATGACAATCTAAATCCATTTGGAACCCCTTAGAAACACCCTTTACAAAGAATGCAAAAAGTGGTGCGCTGCTACAGTACTGAAGTGATAAGATTCACCTTTACAACAGTTGCTTCAGCCTCCGCTAACCGCTGTTGCTGTGAAAGTTCAACAGTTGGCAGCTACGGCCTTGCGCTTGGCTGTAATTGTTGAAGAATCACAGCAAGAGATGTGAAACAAAGGCTCCGGAGCCGCGGGGATTAAACCCCATTCTTTCAGGGAAGCCTGTGTTGTTAGTTAGGGCTTTCCACCCTCACAGGGCAGAATGTTCCAATAGCCATATAGCCCGCCGTAGTGAACATACCGGACATTGAAGTCCTGCTCCCTTGGTATAGGCCCTCGCCAAACACTGGAGAGGGACTTTAATGGCCAGAATAGCCCGCTACAGCGCGCTATAAGGCTTTAATAGGAAATTCTGTCCTCATGGACTAAATATTCTTATAGTTTTATAGTTCGTTGTAGCAGGCTATTGCAGCCATTAGAGTTCCACTGCCTTCTTATAGGCGCTTGCCTTTAGTTTGGACCTATAACACTAGAGTGGGCCTTTAATGGCCAGTGTAGCCTGCTATGGCGGACTAGAAGGATATACTAACATTAATGGATAGGCATGGCAATACAAACCTTTTTCTATCATTTAACCAGAGAAGGATGTTCTAACTAGAACCTTTACAAATTTTTTTTATTTTTTTTTAACCTTTTTGTATTTTTCCCATTTTACAATTTTCAGGTACCACAGCACCTGAAAACGCAGAATTTTAACTACGAACTTCAAGACATCTTCGTTATTTGTGCCTGTGAGTAAACCTTTTGGCTCAAAGTTTAAATAAAAGTATTCCTACATAGTGAACATAGTCTTTTGAAACTTCTGGGTCCTGTGAAACTCTGATAAGGTAGTAAACGTCCCGGAGGAGTGACGCGGCACTCCCTCACTGGCACCATTGGTCTCATGGAAGTACCACTGTACCTTATGGGTCGGGGTCAAAAAAAAATATATATGAAAGGAGAAATTTTCATTGGGCAGAGAATTAATAGTATTTAAACCAAGCCATCAGTCTATACAAAAAAACACAAGAAGAAACTGCCTGAATACCATTTGCCATTGGTATTTAACAGAGGAAACTAGAAAACTTACATCCACATCCATCATGGCATCTGGCAAAACTAGGGAGAAGAAACCTAGCCTTTTATCATCATCCCAGGATAGGGATGTAATTGTGGTGCCAACTGCATCTTCAGCACCACTATTGACTAGGCCAGACAAGGAATCATGCAAATTGTATAATCACGAACTTCACTGTGGCCATCCAGGACACAACTCTGTGGGCACTTCTGGAATGTGGAAGAACCTAGGAGCACAGCACCCACACAAGATTGCCCGTGATGAGGTCCTCAAAGAACATCCAGGAGGCGAAAGAGTACACAGAGCACATGATGATGCACTAAAACAGCAACTGGAGGAGCGAGACTGCAACATGCAGTATTTAATGACATACTGCAACGAATGGCACCAGGTGGTTTCTTCATTTGAGACTTAGAGTATTTGCTGAAAAACCTTTAAAAAAATCTTGGTGTCCAATGTCTGCTTCCCTCCTTTCTGCCCACATTCTCTGTATGGCTCTGCCCTCTCTCGCCTGCCTTCTATGGTCAGCATGCTGTACGTGCGCCTCTTCTCTCTTCCTCCTACCCTCTGTTATTTATTATTTATTTAAAGTATAATTTATAGTATGGAATGTTTCGATTTTTTTGATGCGTTTTGCATCTAAAGTGAGAGATTATAAAGGTCCTAAAACTATACTGGGGTAAAAGGAATCCAGTGTAGGTCCACTTTGTTGACGTGTCCTCACTCTGTGCCTTACAGCCTCCCATTCTCTTCTACACCCAAAATTGCATTTTCCCGCTCCTTTGTTTTCCAATTTTCTTCTAATTCTTTGTCAAATAAATGTTCCTTTCATGTTATGTTGATTTGTATAGTGCACTAATCATCCGAGAGGGTATCCAGGCGCTTGGGTAGGTTTGTGGTCCCCAAGGTGCTTATACGAAGAGCCAGGTCTTCAGCTTCTTATCGAACTCAAGAAGTGAGGTGGAGGCTCGGATGTGTTCACGGAGGGTGTTCCATATCTTGGGTGCCAAAAAGTGACCTCACGTTTTGCTTTTGCGGATAAAGGGAGTGGGTACAAGCGAGAGTAAGTCAGAGCGTACATATGTGGTGGGTTGGTGAAAGTGTATGCGGCTGTTCAGGTATTCTGGTCCTGTGCTGTGTAGGGTGTTGTATGTGTGCGAGAAATTAGAATGAGCGGCGCCTGTGAATGGGGAGTCAGTGAAGCTTCTTGAGGTGCGGCGTGATGTAGGTGCGGTGTGATGTGGGTGCGGCGTGATGTGGGTGCGGCATAGGAGGTGGAGTACGAGTCATGAGATGGTGTTCTGGATGGTCTGGAGGCTGTATAGGACTTCTTTGGAGATTCTGGAATAGAATGTTGCCGTAGTCCAGCCTGCTGGTGAGGAGTGCTTACGTGACTCACGCAGGATGTGGAAGCAGGCGGTGCCCACTGTGTTTACTTGAGCTGTCATGTTGAGCTTGTCATAGTAGGATGATTCCTAGATTTCTTGCGTAATCAGTGGGTGTTCATGCTAGCTCCAACGGCCACCAGGTGGAGTCCAATTGGGAGGTCTTGTTGCCGAAGAGCAGTACTTCGTTCTTGTCGGTGTTGAGCTTCAAGCAGTTGGTTTGCATCCAGTCTGCTACCATGTTCATGCAGCTAATGTAGTAGGTTCTGGTGGTGGTTGTCTTGTCCGTCAGGGAGAGGAAGAGTTGGGTGTCATCGGCATAGGAGATGACGTAGAATTTTTGTGATCAGATGATACTGGTGAGCGGTGTCATGGATATGTTGAAAAGGGTGGGGCTGAGGGACATTCCCCGTGGGACTCAGCATATCAGTTTCTTGGTCTTTGATGTGAAGAGTGGTAAGCCTGACCTATTGGGTTAATCCTGTGAGGAAGGAACAGACCCATCTGAGAGCGGATCCTTGTATACCAATCTCATGATGTCTTCTGATGAAGGTGTTGTGGGAGACGGTGTCAAAAGCCGCAGAGAGTTCATGCACGATTGAGGGCCACTGTTTCTCCTCAGTCCAGGATGATTCGAATGTCGTTGGTGCTGGGATCTATCCTGGTTGCTCATTCTATCCTTGTGCCTTTGTGCATTCTCTTCACACCACTAATTTCTCAGTTCTGTTTTTAGTAAAAGAAAGTATTTGGGAGGTGCTACCGAGAACTGGTGGATATTAATAATGGGGAAAATTGGCTTAAGGAGTGAAAATTGAATGCTTGTATGACATTGCCATGCAGATCTGTGAACATAAGCTACCCCATAGTGCCAAGATACTAGGCATTAAAGTTATTAGAGCACATATGCTCTTTGAACAGTGTAGAGTGATAGTGAATATTATTTATGTATTGATCGTATTAGTTATGACATGGGATGTTCTATGGCCTCCATAGTTACGAAATCACTAAGCGTAATGCAGATAAAAATGGAGGTAGGTTGTGAACTAGTGTATTAGAACTTAAATCTGATAAGGGTGAAAAGTACCAATTGAAAAAAAGCAGCCATCTATGAAATTCAGAGGGTTCACAACCCGTTACATATCCAAGACTTGATTGACTTTCATTGTTTTCCTGTGTGTACTTGCCCGTCGTAGTGTATGCCTACAGAGCAAGAGTTGGGAGGGTGGATCACAGTGAAAGCCATTCGGCTTGAGATCTGTAAAACGTATCATTTGGGACAGCAGAGGTATGTGACAGCTAATTACAATTCCCTCCTCCCTCTTTCCAAGTGATGTTATAAGCTATGGGATGGAAGAGGTTGAAACCTGTTGTGTGCCTTGATTCACAGCACCTGCCTTCCTCTGTCCCCTCCCTAATCGACACATCCTAGAAAGTGAGGAGAAAGAGAGGCTGTGGATTAGGAAATTGTTATGATGCCTCTGTCAGCATTTATCGTGCGGTGCTCTTCCATGGTCTCCAATGGACCTGTCAACATAGTAGTTTTCTAATACAACGTGTAAAGTTAAGCATTTGTGATTAGGCGAGTGTGCTTTTTATACCTAGAAAATATAACTGTGTTAAAAACTAAATGTGGTGGTCTGTGTGCTATCTAATGAGTTTTTTTTTTTGCCTATTGTATTCTGTCTCTCTCTTAGATAATGCAATCTATAGAAAATTGGAGTATTGGTTGAGGGGGGTAACTATCCACCTCAAGTAATAATCACAGTCCTTGTCAGGGTGAACCAATAATGCCACAAAATTAACCTGTGCTCAACTCGCTGGTAGCAATGACAGAGCAGACAGGCTTAACGTAGGGCAAGGAGTAAAGTATTTATGCAGTAACAAAACAGTAATAAAGTCAACACAACACAAGAAACATCCCACACTAATTTAGAGAAAGAGTATATTTTAGTAAACAAACACTATGACATCAAAAAGGACAATAATCCAATAAGGAGAATCAGAGATATGAATTTTGAATGTTTCAATGAAAAAAAGCATCAAAAGCGTTAAGCCCCAACCGCGGGTCAACTGGTCACGGTAGACTGGGACCAAGGCACGACTTGAGACTGACCATGATGGAGTGCGGGTCGGCTACAGAAACCAGATTCTACCTGTTGGAAGTTTTACCTTCAGATTTAGTCTTTGAATTGGAAGTCTAAAATCTTCAGAGGGTCAAGGCAGCAGATTGTGGCTGAGGAGGGCTCCACGAGGTGAGACGAGGTCCTGGTGAAGCCATTGACTCTTGCTCCGAGTAGGGGGATTTGAATTTAGATCTCCAAGAAGGTCTCTAGCAGGCCGGATACCTTTGGTACCATCGCCCAGTGAAAGTTTCTATGTTCGCACTTAGTAACTTTTTTGGAGCTCAGATTCCTTCAGCGGGGTAAAGCTGCAAGCTGTAGCCAAAGAGGGCTCTACCAGGCCGGATACCTTCTTCGTTAGGTTCTGCTGAATACAGACTTGCTGCTGCAGAAAAGTTCAGAGCAGAGTTCAGCCAGTGGCAATGCACTTTTGTCGGACCGGCTTGGCAGGTTTGTCCTGAACCTTCGGAGGTTTTTCGATCTGAAAGGTTTCTGTTGGGATCACTGGATCTCGTGCCACATCCTTGCATTCCTTTCTTGCGTTCCCTGCGTTGAACATAGAATGCTGTGGCACTGGCAGTTGCTGCCGGGATGCTGTGTGATCGGACGCATTAAAGAAGACTAGAAACCTTACCCAGAGTCGTCTTCCTTTCATTGGCGACGAGGATGGGATTCTGCGTAGAGGTGGTTTGTTGGTTGTGCATCCCGGCAGCAACTGCCAGTGCCACAGCATTTCATGTTCCACGCAGGGAACGCAAGAAAGGAATGCAAGGATGTGGCACGAGATCCAGTGATCCCAGCACCCCCCCCCCCTTCCTTCACATACAAAACAAGAGAATGATGAGAACATTTTTATCAACATAAAAACAAAACGAATTAGATATACAGGTGACAGGTAAAAATAAATCGAGAGTGTTCAATACCTAACATAGTCCCGGAATCTAGAGGGAACAACCCTTGACCTAGAAGAGCTTGCTCGGGGAACAACCTCCCTGACAGGAACAGAAACCTTTGGACTTTCCCCCATGAGAGGCGGAGTCGTGCAAGGAGTGTAAACCCCAAGTTTTCCTTTCACAAACTCAGCTTTTGACTCCGGCACCACTGAGACAGCACACTTGTTCCAGATCTTCCCATTCTCCAACACTACAACATGCTCTCTTACTTCTCTCACTCTGACTGGATCGGAAAACCGAGAGAATCCCTTGCGAACGAGAACAGGTTTCTTGATTCTCACCCAGTCTCCCTGACGTACTGGAGATGCCCTGGCACAATCTGAGGCATACCTGGCTTGGGCGGCAGCCCTGACATCAGCTACCATGCCCAGCCTCTGCAGATCCACTTCCTTCCTTGACATCCAATCTTTGTTAAGCTTAGAACCTGCAATCCTACACCTTAGCAAGGTGAAAGGAGACACGCCAGTACTTGAATGTGGGGTGATTCTCATTGCCCACAACATGTTGGAAATCGCCTCCTTCCAGTGCAAACCGTTGATGAAAGCTAACTGTAACTGATCCTTGATCACACGGTTAAAGCGTTCAACTAAACCGTTACTGCAAGGATTATAGAGAGAGGTGAGGATATGCTTGATGCCATGCACTTTCAGAAATTCCTGCATTTCCCCAGATACCAACTGAGTCCCATTATCAGTCACTAACTCCTCTGGAAAACCCTCCCGAAGAAAAACATCCTTGAAGAAATTAATGACCGTTGCAGAATTTACACCATCCACAAACCTGACTTCTGGCCACTTAGACATATAGTCGATCAGCACCAAAGCGTATTTGGGAGAACTACCCATACCCCCAAAAGGACCAGCAATATCGAAGGCCAACTTACACCAGGGTGAGTTTTCCACAACTATGGGTTTGATAGGAGAGGGATAGGTTACTTGAGTTTTGTCACTCAAGACACACGCACCACAATCACAAACACAGTGTTCAATGGACCTATCAACTCCCGGCCACCAGAAATCTTCCCGAACCCTCCGCTTCATGGCACGAATGCCCAAATGACCTTCATGGGCCAGATCCAAAACCTTCTTGCGCATAGTCACAGGCACAACCAACAAACCACCTCTACGCAGAATCCCATCAACAAGGGACAACTCGTCACATATTCTCTTGAAGGGAATCAGTTCAGGAATCAAATCCGAGTTGTTAGGCCAGCCATGAACCACAAAGTCCATTACCTTCCTAATCTCGCTATCTTCAGACAAAGCCAATTTCCAATCAATTTCCGACAGAGCAGCTCCTGTGTCAGCTACCCCACTAACAGCACACACCATTTCCAAATCCTCATCCACAAAGTCAAAAACAGACTCAGACAGTGGTAGCCTAGATAGGCAATCAGCAACGTGGTTCTTCACTCCTGGCACGTACTCCAAACGATAATTAAATTCATTCAACCTATACTGCCACTTAGCTATGCGTGGAGTGGCTCTGCCACCACCCCTGGTGGTGAAAAGATCTACCAGTGGTTTATGGTCAGTCCTCAGAACAAACTCATTCCCCCATAAAAAATTGCGAAAATACTGTACACGCCACCACAGAGCCAGGGCTTCCTTCTCAATAGTGGAATAAGTGCTCTCCGCTCCACGAAGTGCTCTAGAAGCAAAGGCAATGGTCTCCTCCCTATTGTCAGATCTTTTCTGCATAAGAACAACGCCAAGACCCACATTGCTCGCATCGGTGGTAACAATGCAGCGATCATTGATATTAAATAACTTGAGTGGGCGTGCCTGCACAATTGCTTCTTTCAACAACTTGAAGTCACAAGCACATTGGTCTGATCATACATACTTCACATTCTTCCTTAGGAGTTCACGCAAACACACTGTCCTATCAGAGAAGTTAGCCACAAATTTAGCATAGTACTCCACTAAGCCAACAAAGAAAAGAAGCTGGTCTTTATTTTGTGGTTCAGGTGCATTTTGAATGGCATCAAGAAGTTTAACTTTGGGTTCAACTCCTTTCTCAGAAATGTGGTGTCCAAGGTAGTCCACACCATCTTGCAAAAATTTACACTGGTCTTTCCTTAGTGTTAAACCACTAGATTTGACAATGTCCAAAACTTCCTTGACTCTGGAATTGTGCTCTAATTCTGTTTTACCATGAATCAAAATATCGTCTTGGAAAAACACGACTCCTGCAGTGTTTTTAAACAAGCTTCCCATGAGACGCTGGAACACTGCAGAAGCCGATGCCAAACCAAACGGCATGCGTACGTAACGAAATGTACCTTCCGGTGTCACAAAGGACGCGAGATGTCTAGAGTCCATGCACAATTCTATTTGATGGTAAGCAGAGGAAATATCCAGAGAAGAAAAATACTTTGCACCCTCTAGTGTAGACAACATTTCATTTATGTTAGGCAGGGGTTGGCGGTCCACCCATATGCAAGAATTTAGGTCACGCAAGTCCACACACATTCTGAGAGACTTGTCAGCCTTGCGCGCCAAAACGATGGGGGACAACCATTCAGACCCCTCAATGGGCTCAATTACACCCATGGAACACAAACGCTCAAGTTCCTGTTTGAGCTCACCACGCATACTAAGAGGTACTTTGCGCACTTTATGTGCAACAGCTCTTGCACCCTCCTTTAAAACAATGCGGTGCTGAAAACGTTTGAGTTTACCCAATTCACCGTTGAAAATCTCTGGGTACCTTTGAATCCACTCACACTTGGATAACGATTCCGCAGTAACCTTATGCACAGGGGTAACCTCAGGAAGATTGGAGTAAAATTGTTTGGCTTCGTATTTCGATAAAACCATGTCCGGATGGTTGGGATCTAGGATGAATCCCAGCTCACCCTGTTCCTCCCATCCCAATAAATTCGCACCTTCCTTTACAATGTAAACAATACTTAGCGTTGAATCCCCTTTGAATTCCAACTTGCCCTCAAACTTGCCAAGCACCTCTACTCTTTTACCACCATAAGCAAAGATCTTTATATTAGACTGAACAACAGGAATGTTGCCCAATCTCTCAAAGTCTTTGGCATTGATGAGGGTAAAAGGAGAACCAGAGTCAGCCAAAAACTTTATACTACTTCCGTTTAAACTAATGACACACACAGGGGATTTTCTTTTGTGCGGTTCAACAATGGAGGCAATTTCCACCACACCATCCAGTTGAGTAGAGGAAGAAGACAACATCAACAATTCATAACTTCCATTATCATTCCCATAGTTAACATTATCTTCTTCAAAAGCGTTCACAGTTCTTGTCTGTCCCTTATGTGCAACAGTAGCCTTGCACATACGTGCCAAATGTCCCTTCTTACCACATTTGAAGCAAGTTTGATTAAAAGCAAAACAAAACTTAAAATTGCCCAGATGAGATCTGCTACCACATCGGTAACAGGAGAGGTCAGATTTTTCAGATCTTTCAAATTTAGGTTTAGGCAAAGAGGATGCAGATGAAGAAGTGCTAGGTATGTTTGTGTTGCTCCCTTTTGTGGGTCTACTTGTAGGTTTGGTGCTGACTAATTTGACTTCGTTGGATGCCCCACTCATTTCTTTCATGCATAGTTGGGAATGCTCAATGCTTCTAGCCAAAATGAGAGCAGTTTTTGGATCAGGGTCTTCGGAAGTTAAAAGTTTCTCCTGCATCTTTTTATTGCAAGTGCGCTCAATTAACTGATCCCGGATAATTTCGTCTCTGAACTCCCTATAATTACAAGTGACAGCTAGGGTTCTGAGGGCAGCTACAAAATCATCAATGGATTCGCCAGGGATTTGAGCAAGTTGCAAAAACTTGTGACGCTCCAGCACAATATTTCTCTTGGGATTGAATCTCTTATCCAAAGTTTTAATAAGAGAGGCATAATCATCAACAATTAAAGAATCACCTTCTTCACCACTACTGACATGTTCTTACGAGTTCTAGGGGTAAGGTCTTCAAAATACTTCTTCCCTCAGCACCCAAATTATATACTAGTAAAGCTTTTTTTTTCTTTGACGTGAAGGTATCTCCATCAATCGCTTCAAGATAGGCATCAAATGTTTCTTTCCACTGTTGCCAAATAACAGGAGGAGTACCGGGTGACTGTAAATAGGGAGGTGGTGCAATTACACGATCCATAGAGTAACCTTGCGTGGGTGAGTTGCTGCCACAAGTCACCACAACAAGAATTTATGTTGCAGGATAGAACTGAATAGATAAATGAAAACGCCACAAAAATTTAATGTCCCAATGTATTTAAAGAGAACCAGGTGTGCACATCACCGACATGCCCATGGAGAGAGTGTTGCCACAATACATGTCACGCTGACTGAGTATGTCTGTCACTTTTACGATGAATGTATGCACCAGGATGATCACAAGGAGGGCGTGTCACCGTTGAGTTTGCTGTTTTACAAACTGCAAGAGCCACTGTATATTTTATAAATTAAAAGTACACCATCCCTCGTCCAATGTTCCTTTAAAGCTTACAGCTTTGTGTCACTGGTTGTCCCTAAACCATTTGATTCGTCAAATGCAGCTTGGCCCACAATAAGGAAAGCACTTTAAACTTGTACCGTGCAAGAGAACTGAAGCTTCAACAAGAGAAAAATGACACGCGCTTGATTTATGCGCAGATTGCCATTACCGAAGCTTCAATTTGCCAATGTGTCACGCGCCTGTATGCGCGTCGGAGCTTAATCCAACAATGTGGCACGCGCCGGTATGCGCGCCGGTTGCCACAACAACGAAAGCTCACTAGCAACGCGTAACGTCTCACGTAATGCGTGCTGACACATGCGCCGATTGCCCTGGGAACAGTAGCTCTCCGTAGAACAGAGAGATGTGCGTCAGGGTGACGCGTGCCGGTACACGCGCTGGCCGTCACCATGCACACTCCTCCACTCTGCAAAAATACCCCAAATTCTCCAAAATCTCACCGGAACCTTCAGTGGAGATGCGACTTGCAGGGCAAACAACAACCAACATCCGGGTGTTCACCGAGGGCACTTCAATGGCGCTCGAGCGATTTTCCTCACAAGGCTCAGCAGACTTTGATCAGAGGAAGACGACGGAACAACACGATGTCGAGGAAAAGACGGTGGGGAAGACTGTGGACCGGACAACTCGTCGCCAATGAAAGGAGGGACAACCAGTGACACAAAGCTGTAAGCTTTAAAGGAACATTGGAAGAGGGATGGTGTACTTTTAATTTATAAAATATACAGTGGCTCTTGCAGTTTGTAAAACAGCAAACTCAACGGTGACACGCCCTCCTTGTGATCATCCTGGTGCATACATTCATCGTAAAAGTGACAGACATACTCAGTCAGCGTAGTCATGTATTGTGGCAACACTCTCTCCATGGGCATGTCGGTGATGTGCACACCTGGTTCTCTTTAAATACATTGGGACATTAAATTTTGTGGCGTTTTCATTTATCTATTCAGTTCTATCCTGCAACATAAATTCTTGTTGTGGTGACTTCTGGCAGCAACTCACCCACGCAAGGTTACTCTATGGATCGTGTAATTGCACCACCTCCCTTTTACAGTCACCCGGTACTCCTCCTGTTATTTGGCAACAGTGGAAAGAAACATTTGATGCCTATCTTGAGGCGATTGATGGAGATACCGTCACGTCAAAGAAAAAAAGCTTTACTAGTATACAATTTGGGTGCTGAGGGAAGAAGTATTTTGAAGACCTTACCCCTAGAACTCGTAAGAACATGTGTCAGTAGTGGTGAAGAAGGTGATTCTTTAATTGTTGATGATTATGCCTCTCTTATTAAAACTTTGGATAAGAGATTCAATCCCGAGAGAAATATTGTGCTGGAGCGTCACAAGTTTTTGCAACGTGCTCAAATCCCTGGCGAATCCATTGATGATTTTGCAGCTGCCCTCAGAACCCTAGCTGTCACTTGTAATTATAGGGAGTTCAGAGACGAAATTATCCAGGATCAGTTAATTGAGCGCACTTGCAATAAAAAGATTCAGGAGAAACTTTTAACTTCCGAAGACCCTGATCTAGAAACTGCTCTCATTTTGGCTAGAAGCATTGAGCATTCCCAACTATGCATGAAAGAAATGAGTGGGGCATCCAACGAAGTCAAATTAGTCAGCACCAAACCTATAAGTAGACCCACAAAAGGGAGCAACACAAACATACCTAGCACTACTTCATCTGCATCCTCTTTGCCTAAACCTAAATTTGAAAGATCTGAAAAATCTGACCTCTCCTGTTACCGATGTGGTAGCAGATCTCATCTGGGCAATTTTAAGTTTTGTTTTGCTATTAATCAAACTTGCTTCAAATGTGGTAAGAAGGGACATTTGGCACGTATGTGCAAGGCTACTTTTGCACATAAGGGACAGACAAGAACTGTGAACGCTTTTGAAGAAGATAATGTTAACTATGGGAATGATAATGGAAGTTATGAATTGTTGATGTTGTCTTCTTCCTCTACTCAACTGGATGGTGTGGTGGAAATTGCCTCCATTGTTGAACCGCACAAAAGAAAATCCCCTGTGTGTGTCATAAGTTTAAACGGAAGTAGTATAAAGTTTTTGGCTGACTCTGGTTCTCCTTTACCTCATCAATGCCAAAGACTTTGAGAGATTGGGCAACATTCCTGTTGTTCAGTCTAATATAAAGATCTTTGCTTATGGTGGTAAAAGAGTAGAGGTGCTTGGCAAGTTTGAGGGCAAGTTGGAATTCAAAGGGGATTCAACGCTAAGTATTGTTTACATTGTAAAGGAAGGTGCGAATTTATTGGGATGGGAGGAACAGGGTGAGCTGGGGATCATCCTAGATCCCAACCATCCGGACATGGTTTTATCAAAATACGAAGCCAAACAATTTTACTCCAATCTTCCTGAGGTTACCCCTGTGCATAAGGTTACTGCGGAATCGTTATCCAAGTGTGAGTGGATTCAAAGGTACCCAGAGATTTTCAACGGTGAATTGGGTAAACTCAAAGGTTTTCAGCACCGCATTGTTTTAAAGGAGGGTGCAAGAGCTGTTGCACATAAAGTGCGCAAAGTACCTCTTAGTATGCGTGGTGAGCTCAAACAGGAACTTGAGCGTTTGTGTTCCATGGGTGTAATTGAGCCCATTGAGGGGTCTGAATGGTTGTCCCCCATCGTTTTGGCGCGCAAGGCTGACAAGTCTCTCAGAATGTGTGTGGACTTGCGCGACCTAAATTCTTGCAAATGGGTGGACCGCCAACCCCTGCCTAACATAAATGCAATGTTGTCTACACTAGAGGGTGCAAAGTATTTTTCTTCTCTGGATATTTCCTCTGCTTACCATCAAATAGAATTGTGCATGGACTCGAGACATCTCACGTCCTTTGTGACACCGGAAGGTGCATTTCGTTACGTACGCATGCAGTTTGGTTTGGCATCGGCTTCTGCAGTGTTCCAGCGTCTCATGGGAAGCTTGTTTAAGAACACTGCAGGAGTCGTGTTTTTCCAAGACGATATTTTGATTCATGGTAAAACAGAATTAGAGCACAATTCCAGAGTCAAGGAAGTTTTGGACATTGTCAAATCTAGTGGTTTAACACTAAGGAAAGACAAGTGTAAATTTTTGCAAGATGGTGTGGACTACCTTGGACGCCACATTTCTGAGAAAGGAGTTGAACCCAAAGTTAAACTTCTTGATGCCATTCAAAATGCACCTGAACCACAAAATAAAGACCAGCTTCGTTCCTTTCTTGGCTTAGTGGAGTACTATGCTAAATTTGTGGCTAACTTCTCTGATAGGACAGTGTGTTTGCGTGAACTCCTAAGGAAGAATGTGAAGTATGTATGGTCAGACCAATGTGCTTGTGACTTCAAGTTGTTGAAAGAAGCAATTGTGCAGGCACGCCCACTCAAGTTATTTAATATCAATGATCGCTGCATTGTTACCACCGATGCGAGCAATGTGGGTCTTGGCGTTGTTCTTATGCAGAAAAGATCTGACAATAGGGAGGAGACCATTGCCTTTGCTTCTAGAGCATTTCGTGGAGCGGAGAGCACTTATTCCACTATTGAGAAGGAAGCCCTGGCTCTGTGGTGGGGTGTACAGTATTTTCGCAATTTTTATGGGGGAATGAGTTTGTTCTGAGGACTGACCATAAACCACTGGTAGATCTTTTCACCACCAGGGGTGGTGGCAGAGCCACTCCACGCATAGCTAAGTGGCAGTATAGGTTGAATGAATTTAATTATCGTTTGGAGTACGTGCCAGGAGTGAAGAACCACGTTGCTGATTGCCTATCTAGGCTACCACTGTCTGAGTCCGTTTTTGACTTTGTGGATGAGGATTTGGAAATGGTGTGTGCTGTTAGTGGGGTAGCTGACACAGGAGCTGCTCTGTCGGAAATTGATTGGAAATTGGCTTTGTCTGAAGATAGCGAGATTAGGAAGGTAATGGACTTTGTGGTTCATGGCTGGCCTAACAACTCGGATTTGATTCCTGAACTGATTCCCTTCAAGAGAATATGTGACGAGTTGTCCCTTGTTGATGGGATTCTGCGTAGAGGTGGTTTGTTGGTTGTGCCTGTGACTATGCGCAAGAAGGTTTTGGATCTGGCCCATGAAGGTCATTTGGGCATTCGTGCCATGAAGCGGAGGGTTCGGGAAGATTTCTGGTGGCCGGGAGTTGATAGGTCCATTGAACACTGTGTTCGTGATTGTGGTGCGTGTGTCTTGAGTGACAAAACTCAAGTAACCTATCCCTCTCCTATCAAACCCATAGTTGTGGAAAACTCACCCTGGTGTAAGTTGGCCTTCGATATTGCTGGTCCTTTTGGGGGTATGGGTAGTTCTCCCAAATACGCTTTGGTGCTGATCGACTATATGTCTAAGTGGCCAGAAGTCAGGTTTGTGGATGGTGTAAATTCTGCAACGGTCATTAATTTCTTCAAGGATGTTTTTCTTCGGGAGGGTTTTCCAGAGGAGTTAGTGACTGATAACGGGACTCAGTTGGTATCTGTGGAAATGCAGGAATTTCTGAAAGTGCATGGCATCAAGCATATCCTCACCTCTCTCTATCATCCTTGCAGTAACGGTTTAGTTGAACGCTTTAACCGTGTGATCAAGGATCAGTTACAGTTAGCTTTCATCAACGGTTTGCACTGGAAGGAGGCGATTTCCAACATGTTGTGGGCAATGAGAATCACCCCACATTCAAGTACTGGCGTGTCTCCTTTCACCTTGCTAAGGTGTAGGATTGCAGGTTCTAAGCTTAACAAAGATTGGATGTCAAGGAAGGAAGTGGATCTGCAGAGGCTGGGCATGGTAGCTGATGTCAGGGCTGCCGCCTAAGCCAGGTATGCCTCAGATTGTGCCAGGGCATCTCCAGTACGTCAGGGAGACTGGGTGAGAATCAAGAAACCTGTTCTCGTTCGCAAGGGATTCTCTCGGTTTTCCGATCCAGTCAGAGTGAGAGAAGTAAGAGAGCATGTTGTAGTGTTGGAGAATGGGAAGATCTGGAACAAGTGTGCTGTCTCAGTGGTGCCGGAGTCAAAAGCTGAGTTTGTGAAAGGAAAACTTGGGGTTTACACTCCTTGCACGACTCCGCCTCTCATGGGGGAAAGTCCAAAGGTTTCTGTTCCTGTCAGGGAGGTTGTTCCCCGAGCAAGCTCTTCTAGGTCAAGGGTTGTTCCCTCTAGATTCCGGGACTATGTTAGGTATTGAACATTCTCGATTTATTTTTACCTGTCACCTGTATATCTAATTTGTTTTGTTTTTATGTTGATAAAAATGTTCTCATCATTCTCTTGTTTTGTATGTGAAGGAAGGGGGGTGTGTTGGGATCACTGGATCTCGTGCCACATCCTTGCATTCCTTTCTTGCGTTCCCTGCGTGGAACATGGAATGCTGTGGCACTGGCAGTTGCTGCCGGGATGCTGTGTGATCGGACGCATTAAAGAAGACTAGAAACCTTACCCCGAGTCGTCTTCCTTTCAGTTTCTAAGTCCCAGGTTTCTCAGGATATTAGTAGTACTCTTTTACGCTACCCAGGATTCCAGGGCCTTAGGGACAGCACTTTGGGGGGGGTAAGGGGTGGGGGGGTCAAGCACCAGGGAAGGCCCAGTTGGAACTGGTAAGCTAGGCAGTTGCATGAAAGGCCTCATATAGCATGTTGTGCCCTGTAGCTTGAATAGGTTAGCCATATGACCCTTGGAGTCCACTTCTTTGTCCAATGTACAAAAGAGAGCAGGTCCAGTCCTTCAGGACTTCTGTCATGTCCAGGAAGCAGGTAAATCCTCTTCTGATCTTCCATAGGTCCAGAAGTGTACTGAGGAGAGTACTGGGAATGCCACATGTACGCTTGGCATCAGCTTGTGGGCGACTCCTGGTTCCTTCCTAACCAATACAATAAATGTTCCCATGGGTATCCCTACCCACTTTTGCAGCATTTACTGTGTGCCCTACAGCAAACAACCACACAGTGCCCCTCTCTGTCTAAACCCAAGAATGCGAAATCCTTCTCCCCTTGTGCAAACCCTGTGTGCCCTCCCCAGAGTTGAGGCCAGGGAAATGAGCAGCCCATCTTATGTGGTCACTTCAAACTAGTTCTGGGGCAACTCCTCCCCCACTGTGATTGTAGCTTGGCTGACAGGGGGAATACAGAAGGGGTGTGTGTAGGTGTCAGCTGACAGGGAAGGCCCTCTTGAAAATAAATAAGTTTGTGGGCACTGCCCACATGATTATCCTGACAGAGGAACAGAAACACCGCACCACAAGCAAGCCTTTATTTCACGCCATAGGAACAATTTTGACACCTCATTCGGGGTTAAACACTCACAAGGTTGCACCTAGAGCCTAAAGAAAATTAGCCTTGTGTTATACCTGCTGCTCAGCCAGTGTGACTGTGGTGGTGGAATGTTGGTGTGTGAGGTGGCTGTGGAATCTTGGTGAGTGAGTCAGTTGGAGGATGGGCTGAGCAGCAGGAAGGCTGCTTCTGGTGGGGCTCTACATGTTAACATCTATCTTGAATAAACCAACCTAATATCTACATGGACCAGGCATCATTCTTCTACAACATATTTAATCGCCAAAATATGTTGTAGAAGAAAGCACGTCCAGTTCAAAGGTAGATTAGATAAGTTGGTTTATTAGATTAGATGTTAAGAAGAGCCCCACCAGGAGCAGCCTTCCTGCTGCTCAGCCCATCCTCCAACTGACTCTCTCACTCACCAACATTCCACCACCACAGTCACACTGGCTGAGCAGCAGGTATAACACCTCCATAGCCTTTAGGCAGAGAAAATGTAACTTTCTAAAAGTATGCTTTCCTTGATATTTATTATAAATCTGACTTCACCAGTGAATTGGACATTTAATAATTATTTCTGAGTCCAAGAAATTTCTACTCACTTCCTGGCGGCAGATAATATACTTAATATTGCATCACCGTGTTTTACTATGGACCAGCCAGTCTTGCTGCAGTGAAAACAGTGATTAGGTTCCCAAGGCTTTTTACTATAAGGACAGCTTTAAGATTAAATTTCTATATATCACACTTTTAAATACCATGCACCCTGCCTTATGGGCAGTAATACCTAATTAAAAGTGACTTGTCAATATTTAAAAGGAAAGTTTAGACCTATCAAAAGGGCTTATTTTGAGAGGTCAAATTGCAGTTTAGAAGTTGTTTTGTTCAAGTTACAATGGTAGGCCTGAAACCATGTTTTGCACTGTCACTGTAGTAGATGCCACAAAAGGTTCTGCAGTCCACTAGTGACATTTAACTTACAGGTCCTGGGTGCAGATTGTACCATGGAGGTATACAAGTTAAATATGTCAATTAGTGGTGTACCAATTTCATCATGCTGAAAGGAGAAGCAAAGACACTTTACCGCTGGTCACCAAGGGTATAGTGGAATGAGTTTTACAGCAAGCAAAAACAGTTAAGGCAAAAATCTGGAGGTCACCACGCAAAAGCTTACCCTTTCCTGCCAGAATTTCATCTCCACTCTTTTACAATTTCATGTACATTTTGTTCTATGTTAGTATTCTTATAAAAAATATAACATTTCTGCTCACTTGTGACTCACTATAAAACTAAATAATTACTACAGGTTATACATCTAAAAAACTATTTATTTTTATTATTCCTCCTTGTTACTGCAGTTTTACAAGTTTAGCAAAAATGCAAAAAACAACTGCAGAAAAAATCAAATGTCAGCACAATGATTATAAAAGGTAGTATTCAATCTAGAGCACACAAATCTTCGGGTCGAAGTATGCAAACAAATGGAATGTTGGTAAGAGAAGTTGAGCATTTATTACAAATTAGTAGGAAAAACACGTTAGAAATGAATGTGTTAGAGAGACAGGAAGCAAGAATGGTTCAATGTAGATTAGGAAAATGCAAGGATGTGCCAAACACAGAAATTATGATTGTTCTGCAAGAAAAAAGACATATAGAACTTTGTGAAAAGGTATTTCACAAGAGTAGTAAACAATAATATGAAGTCAATTAAATAGGTAAAGAGGAGACTTGCTAGACATAGGCAGAAACACTGTGTTGAAACTTTTGTAGACAAGTCATTTGCTCTAAAAAGGATATTGTTAATTCTTACTGGCAGAGCGAAAACTTTAGATCAGTTAGTGAGTTCACTGAAAATGAAGTGCTGCCAAAAGCAGAAATTAACAAGCCACACTTGTGTGCCATGTTTGAGCGGAACTGGAAACATACTTCCAGTGCAGAAGTTTTTTTAATGAGGAGAGATATTTTCAGCAGCATACTTTAGTTTTTGTAGTTGACAGTGATGCATGTGCATATAAACTGAAAGAAGGAACACCAGTTCCAAAGGAGAAGTTAGTGCCAAGAAACAAAGAAGATATAGTTAGGGATGAAGTGTTGCAATGATATCCTCCAGTTCCTGCATCCAAGTGGCAATGCACTAATATCAGTACATTGTTTTTAAACAAAAATGCAAGTTTTATAAAGTGTTTTTCTACGATTATGATGTGAGCTGGCTGGACTGTTCCCATGAGGAGTAGGGTCAAGACTGATTTGCATATGGCTGGGTCCAAACTGGGGTGGCATAGTGAGTAAAAGAACGATGGATTAAACCCAGATCTTGGTGGTGGTTGAAAAGTTTCAGCACTCCGTCAGTCATCTTGTGATTGCTATGTGAAAACTTAACCACAATAAGAAACTTTCTAATACAAAAACCATTTAATGTTTTTCAAACTCCTCTGTCTAGTCTACAATAGATCACAGACACAAACGGGCAGATTTCCAGAAATGTCACGCATTATGCAGCACTGAGAGCGCAGGAATATGTCATATCTACCAATATATGCCACTCGCTAACTTTCTCTCTTGCACTAGTGGAGGTTCTGGCTCCCTAGCATTCATTTCCTCTCCCTGACCACCAGACAATGTTTACCATACATAGAGTAAATGGTTTTATTATTTTGTTCAGTGGCCCGTGGTTGTATGATGGAACAACTACAGTCTAAACAACGACTCCTTAACCACTACTTAATCTAAACCACTAAAGTTTTAACAACAACTATTTTTTACAAGGACTATGCCTTTACCCCTTTTAATGTATCTATTTTACAGGTAAGTATAAACCCTTATTTTAGGGCTCTTTAATGAAATGAACACTATGACACAGAACAGAAGCCTACTAAAGGAATCTGGAAAGTGCACTACTGATCCCAGCATGCAACACTTAGTTGATTGAAAATGCCAGTTTCCTTTAAATTCATCTGCGTGTTCAAACTGGGGAAGACAGACACACACAATAAATTCCCTTTCCACCCAAAAACCCACCCTAAAAATACCCTTTCAATCCCAGAAACCCATACCCACCCTAAAATTACCCATGCCACCCAAAAACCCATACCCACCCTTAACCCTAAAATTACCCATGCCACCCAAAAACCCATACCCACCCTAAAATTACCCTTGCCACCCAAAAACCCATACCCATCCAGAACTTAAAAATTACCCTTGCCACCCAAAACCCCATACCCACCCTAAACCCTAAAATTACCCTTGCCACCCAAAACCCATACCCACCCAAAACCCTAAAAAATACACATATATATATATTCACTGAAAAAACCATAGGTTTTAGGGACAGTTATAGTTAGTTGGACATTGCACTCGTACAAAACCCGTGAAATTCCCCCGTTATAGTTAGTTCAGCTAACTATAACTCGCGCCCCCGCAATGCACTGCTGATGACGTCACATATTACATCACTCATGACATGGTCAGTGACATCACTGATGACATCTCAAATGACATCACTGATGACATCATCCAGTGACTGTGTGTCTGTAAAGTTTAAATATGTTTAATATATATAGGGAAAGGCGTATTGAAGAATGAGTGGGTGTATAAGTGTCTGAATGGATGATTTACTAGGTGCGTGACTAACTCTATAAGTGAGTGATTAAACGTATCTTACTGAATGCATGGGTTAGTGACTAAACTGTGTGAATGTCTGTATCCGTCTGTCTGTTGCTGTGTAAGTGGCTGCATGGGTTTGTGAATAGCTACATGAATGTCTATATGAGTTATTGATTGGTTGTCTGAGTATCTGTATGGGTGCCTGAGTGTTTGTGTGGGTGGGGTGTGTGCGACTCTGTGCATAGATGTGTGAGTGGGTGATTCACTGGGTGCATGGTTTCAAGAGTGCATCTGTGATGGACTGTATGGGTGGGTGAGTGTGTGTATGGGTGTGTTAGTGAGTGAATGTATAGCTCAGTGGTACATGTGTGAGTAACTACATATGTGAAAGGCAGTATATATGTGTGTTGGAGTATATAAATGGGTATGAGTGTGTGATTGTGAGAGTGGCTGTATGGATGAGTGTGTACTTGTATTAGTGATTGTATAAGAGCGTAAGAATGTGCTAGTATTTGTATGAGTAAGTGAGCTGGTGTGTGTATAACTGTATAGGTGAGTAAATGGCAGTGTGATTAATTATTTGCATGACTGACTAGGTGTGTGAGTACCTCTATGGATGAGTGGCGGTGTGTGAGTGTCTATGTAGGTGTATGAGTGCATATGATAGTCCTGTACTGAGTGACCGTAAGTATGAGTGACTGTACAGGTGAGTGAGTGGATGTGTGTGTAGACCTAAGAATCAGTAAATGTAAATCCGAATTTGTAAAGCGCGAACTACTCACCCTTATGGGTCTCAAGGCGCTGGGGGCCGTCGTGGAAATTAAGTGAGCTATTGCCCAGAGTCACATGGTGCTGGGCTGAGCTGCCGCCGGAGCCGGGGATCGAACCGTGAGCCCCGTGCTCCGAAGTCAGCTGCCCTGGCCGCTGCACCACACCATACCCACCTCAGTGAGTGGGTATGTAGTTATTGGTGTTGGAGTGTCTATGGTTTTGAGAATGGCAGTCTGTAATTTAGAGTGGGTGTATCAAAAGTTATATTAGGGTGTGAGAAGATGCATGAAATTATCACATGGATGATGTCATCAGTGATGTCATCAGTGATGTCACTGCCCATGTCATGAGTGATGTAATATGTGACGTCATCAGCAGTGCATTGCCGGGGCGCGAGTTATAGTTAGCTGAACTAACTATAACGGGGGAATTTCACGGGTTTTGTACGAGTGCAATGTCCAACTAACTATAACTGTCCCTAAAACCTATGGTTTTTTCAGTGAATTTCTAAGGTTTTTTAAATGCTAATTTCTAACTATAACGTGCCTGAAACCTATGGTTTTTTCAGTGAATTTCAAAGGTTTTTTAAATGCTAATTCCCAACTATAACATGTCTGAAACCTATGGTTTTTTTCAGTGAATTTCAAAGGTTTTGTAAATGACAATTTTTAAATGTATTAATTGTTATATTTATTTTTTTGATACTGATTTACTACATTTTTTTAAACTATTTATTTTTAGATATTTTATTTTTTAAATTACATTGTAATTACATTATACATTACATTACAAAATATACTTTCTCAGAATGAATTACTTTAGTTTAAATACTTTGCAAATAGGCAATAGACTTTTAAGTACAGTAGTTACAGTTGTTGCAATGGGCAACACAATTTCAAACAATGCAACATTGATCTCAATGTGAATTTCTAGTTAAATGCAATTAGTTACTTTATGGATTACTTTTCTAACCACAGGACTGTATCCTAGGTTCAGTCCTGGGACATCTCCTGTAAACAGTTGAGTAAAAGCGTTTTGGTTACAGTAGTGATTTTTAAGGAATATTATTGTATTTTAAAAGTTGACACTTGGAAACTTTTTCACATAGAATCACCAATGTTATCCTATGGGAGGAAATTCACTTAGCAGGTAAGTAGTGTTATCGTTACTTTTTCTTACTCAGTGGTGGATCCTGGATCCAGCACTGGTGCATCTCCTGTAAGCAGTTGAAAGAATGCGTTTAAGTCATACAGGCGATTTTTAAGGAATATTTGTAGTTTGTGAAAATCGACACTTTGAAACTTTTCTGCTGAAAACCAGACAATGAATTCCTATGGAAGGAAATACAAGTTACTGGTAAGTACGGTTAGAATTACTTTTCAGGGTCAGTGCTGGGCTAAAAGATGCAGCACTAGGTTCTTTCCTGATAACAGGTGAGTAAATCGGAATTCGTAGTTCGGCTGATTTTAGAGGAATATTATAAAGTTCCAAAACTCCACACTTAGAAGAATTTCCAAGTGAAACCAGTCAATGATAGCCTATGGAAGGAAATTCAAGTTACTGGTAAGTACGGTTAAAATTACTTTTCAGGATCAGTACTGGGCTCAAAGATGCAGCACTGAGGTCTCTCCTGATAACAGGTGAGTAAATCGGAATTCGTAGTTCGGCTAATTTTAGAGGAATATTTGCACAATGGTGAAGGAAGGGGGTGGGGCCTGAGGTGACATGTCTGCAAACACGCCCTGTGGCGCGTGTTAAGTTGGAGAATTAATTCCTCCTCAATCCCGAGGGTCCCTAGGGGCCAACTAGCCCATCAGATACCTCCAGTATGCGCCAGAGAGCTGCGTTGCAGAGAGGTGTTCAGAGGCCACGCCCCTTTTGCACCTCTCTGCAACGCAGCTCTGTGGCACTTTCTGGACGTACCTGGTGGGCTAGTTGGCCCCCAGGGACCCTCAGGATTGAAGGGGATTTAATTCCCCATCTTAAAACGCGCCACGGGGCCTGTTTGCACACATGTCACCTGAAGCCCCGCCCCTCCCTTCACCACTGTGCAAACGCGCCCGTGGCGCGTTTTAAGTTGGGGTATTAAGTCCCCTTGAATCATGAGGGTCCCTGGGGTCCAACTAGGCCACCCTGTACCTCCAGTATGCGCCAGGAGCTGCGTTGCAGAGAGGTGTTCAGATGCCACGCCCTTTTACACCTCTCTGCAACGCAGCTCTGTGGCGCTTTCTGGACGTACCTGGTGGGCTAGTTGGCCCCCAGGGACCCTCAGGATTGAAGGGGATTTAATTCCCCATCTTAAAACGCGCCACGGGGCCTGTTTGCACACATGTCACCTTTAGCCCCGCCCCTCCCTTCACCACTGTGCAAACGCGCCCCGTGGCGCGTTTTGGGTTGGGGATTAAGTCCCCTTGAATCCTGAGGGTCCCTGGGGTCCAACTATCCCACCAGGTACCTCCAGTAAGCGCCACAGAGCTGCGTTGCAGAGAGGTGTAAAAGGGGCGTGGCCTCTGTACACCTCTCTGCAACGCAGCCCCCTGGCACATACTGGAGGTTCCTGGTGGGCTAGTTAGCCCCCAGGGACCCCCAGTATTCAAGGGGAATTACTTACCCGTCTTTGCAGAGTGGTTAAGGGAGGGGGCGGGGCCTCCGGCACGATGCCGGTCTTTTTAGGTCTTGCCTCAGCCAGCGCATGCGCTGCTCTGCGAGACATTTAGTAAGCGGATTTTTAAAGTGCTACCAAAGGCTTTTGTCGGCCACCAGCTTGCGGTTACGCGCACAAGCGCGCGCGCCTCGCTCCGCCTCTCCAATGCTCGCTATGCCTCTCCTTCTTTCGCGGTCGCACGTCTTGCTCGCGATCACTTTCGCGCGTACCATTTGCTTGTTTTTAGGTTTCGCCTTGCCGGGCTTGTTTTCTCAGCATTTAAAGCGGTTAATTTTAGGATTCGACTTTAAGATCCTGTAGCAGCGCGTGGTGTTTAATGTGCATAAAGTGGATCCGTCTTGTTAATAGCTCTTCTCGCGCGGCCACAGTTAGCTCATTGCGAGCTGGTAATCAGAGAGCTACCAGTGTCATTAAGGATCTCTCAGCACTTGGATACAGTGGTAACGAACTGTGAAGAAAATAGCATTCTATAGCTAATCAAAAAGAGATACTTGTAAACTCATTTCAGGCGACGGAGTGTGTCAGAGCGCGCGCCCAATGAGGCTCATTGCAGGAGAAATTAAAGATACACTTAGATGCTAACAGGCAATTGGGAAATTACTTCCTGAATTAGTACTTAATTGGTTTGGTAATTCCCTTGGCTCTATGTAGTCTCTCTTTGTTACTCCCCCCACTTTTCCCTCGTGTTCGCTCGTCATTCTCTCTTCTGTGCTCCGCTTTATCACTGTCCGCTGGGTTCATTCTCTTGGTCGCGTTCTTCTTTTCCTCTTCATCCGCTCTTTATTTTTTCTTTCTTTCTACCTCCCGGTTTTCCACCTCCGTATCTCAATCCCCGCTCTCATTATCTCTTTTCCTACTCACCACATCTTACCACATCTTCCTACTCACCATCACCCCTCCTTACCTTTCCTAGCACCAGCACTCATTCCCGGTACCACCTTTAGTGCCACTTGCGCTCTTCACTCCTCCTCCCACTTCTCTAGCGCCTGCTCCTCCTCCTCCTGTCCTTCCTCGCACCCTCCCTTATCCCGCCCCACTGTCACATTTAGACTCCGCTGACGTTTGCAAGCAGTGAAATCTACAGCAGGGGCAACGGGTTCACCAACCATCACGTGAGACTCATGGGGGGCGTGAGTGCAAATATATTTACATAGTGATATTTGCATACTCGTCAGAATGGTGTCGGCTGCCTAATTCAAAATGGCCGTCAGCTATAGTGCTACCTGAACTCCAAAAAAGACGGCCATCTTGGCATTGAAGTTTTTCCATCTGAAAACAGAGTTTGGTGCATTGGTATACAGTGCGATTGCGACGAGAAATATACTTTGTTGAATTACGAGTGAGGCAATGGCTCGGGGTGTATTTGTGTGTACGACAACATGAGTGAGTCAGTGCTTGACAAACCAACAGGTTCGGGATCATTCACAAGTTCTGAATTCAGATTCTAAACGTTAAGAATGTTGCCATTATTTGGCTGCCCTTCTTTTCAGTCTGCGGACTAGGTTCATTGATTAAGTAAATGCTTTCGCTTTGGTGGCATCATCGCTGCCGCGTCCACTAGTCCGAGTCCTGTTTACCGGTACACGTGTTCACAGTCCCCATGGCAACCGTTGGTCCTTCTTCTGTATTTATGCTAATTTGGTCTTGGATGTCTCCGTATTGGTCACATGACGCTTGGAAACACGTGAGGAGTCACGTGATCTGTCATTGGTAGCGGTGGAGATGGCGTGCTGCGGAGAATCGAGGTACACCAATGATTGGACCATGTGTAGCTTGTGCAAGGATGCATGGTCTAGATCTGCCCACATCATCTTCTGGTAGGATGTAGAGAACAAGCGTGAATACAAGCTAATGTGAAAATAAAGGGAGTGGTGAAATGTAAGTTACTGGTACAATGTACAATGTATGTATGTGAGTGCATGTAAACTATCGGGACAATGCATGGGACAGACATGACCGCGGAAGCTTCTTTTAAAACTGGGTGTGTTTGTGCACGCGGAGCTACAGAGAATCATGCGATATGCACGTCACCTGCTAAAGGATTACATATCGGCTGCTGCACTTTTATATGAGCATGCCAGCTTTTGAAACAATCGCGTCTTTACAGGCCGGCAGAATGGAGGCGATCGATACCTGCATCAGCTACAGATATGCAATAGAAGGCTGTCGAATGCGTATTAGCTGTCAGTGGTGAAATCTTTGCCCAGACAGTGTTACCATGAGTAACAAGCATTGGCATAGCCAATAGGTCTCCCTTTTGGGACCTTATACGTTTTTAGCCATGCAACAGTTGATGTTATTGCACCAAGGATATTGTGCTGCATAACTAAATACTTATAAGGTCCCAAAAGCGAGACCTATTGGCTATGCCAATGCTTGTTTTTGTTTGGGAGGGGGGCTGCGTGGCCCCCCTTCCCTCGGCCACTTTTAGCCCCGGGGGCCCCATCCCCCGGGGCATGCCCTCTTTTTTTTTATAATTAAATATTTGGAGGGGGGCTGCGTAGCCCCCCTCCTCAGGCCATTTAAGGCCCCGGGGACCCCATCCCCCGAAGCCGGCCTTTGCGTCCTTTTTAAAAAATAAAAAATAAAAATCCTATTTTTGGGAGGGGGGCTCCGTGGCCCCCCTCCCGGGCCACTAATGGCCCCGGGGACCCCATCCCCCGGGGCCTGGCCACTCGTTGGGGACCGTGGGGGGGTCCCCAATCCCCGCACGGTCCCGCCGGCTCCCCGCGTCCTGCGGGAGCCGGCATTGCTTTTCCATAAGGGAGCTGCTGACATGCAGCTCCCCTTATGGAAAAGCAATTCTGCTTGCTTCATTGAAGCGAGAGCAGGTTTCCTGCTCTCGCTTCAATGAAGCAAGCAAGTTTGTAATGGCAGGACGGGAGCCGCGAGGCTCCCGTCCTGCCATTGCAAACAGCAGTGTCCCGGGGTAGGCACCCCGGGACACTGCAGGAGCCGGCCCTAGGGGGTGGCGGTCCCCAGGGCCACCACAGGCTCCAGGAGGGGGGCGCGCGGCCCCCTCCCCACTTCTACATAGCCCCGGGAGGTGGTGTTCCTCGGGCTTCGGGGTCCGAAACGGACCCCACATGTATTTTCTTAGTGCACCGGGGTGGTGGCGGTCCCCGGGGCGTGTGGGGGGGCAGGAGCCCCCCCCACACAGGTCATTCTTTTTTTAAAAAGAAGCCCCGGGGAGGTGGCGGTACCCGGGGCTGCGGGAGGACGGAGAGCCCTCCCGCACCATTTTTGTTTAAAGCCCCGGGGGTGGCGATCCCCGGGGCTTGGGGGGCCTTAGAGGCCCCCCACATAAAATTAAAACCAACCCCCGCATGCCCCCGGGACTTGGCCCACCTGGGGGCAAATTAGCATCGAAGCGCGGAAGACCGCGGTTCGATTTTTTTTTTTTTAATCAGCAAGATCCGCGCACCCAGCGCGTTTTTTGCCGATTTTTTAAAAAAAAAATGTTTTGGGGCCCTGGGAGTCCTTGTAGGACCCCCTGAGCAGGCCTAGGGGGTCAGGGTGTTTCTAACCTGCCCCCTTTTTGCGCCCTTGTTTTTGTCTTTTCTTGTCCCTCGGTTCTACCGAGGATCAAGATGGCTGCCAACACTTCCTGGTTTGGAGTGTTGACAGCCAATTAGCATGCAGCTCGTGGTCGGGTGGGTGCGCGGATCCACCGCGGCCATAGATATCGAAACTTTTATTTTGGATTTTCTCAGCAACTACTGAACGGATTTACACCATTTTTAAAAAGGGTGCTTTCTGAACCAAGCACTACCTTTTTGCCAAATTTGGTGTAATTCCGTTCAGCAGTTTTTGCTGTAGCCTTGCATAAAGTTTCCTATGGGAAATTGATTTTTCACTCTTATTTTTTGAATTTCTCCAGCAACTACTGAACGGATTTACACCATTAAAAAAAAGGTCGCTTTCTGAACCAAGCGCTACCTTTTGCAAACTTTGGTGTAATTCCGTTCAGCAGTTTGGGCTGTAGCCGTGGCTAAAATTTCCTATGGGAATTAACATGGAGAAAACACGTTTTGGGACCCCCCTTTTTCTCGGCCCCCCGCTTGATGAATCACCCCGAAACTTTCAAGACCGGACCGGAGCGCCCCACTAGTTTTGAAAATTTCGCGATGATTTGTCAAACGACGCCAAACTTATTGGGAATAGAATGTTGCGGATTTCCTATGGATAATAGGTCCTAACTATAACTATCTACTGGCGACCGCCAGTAGATTATATATATAAAAAATACACGCAATACCTTTAATACTTGCCCCAAAAAGTTTTTACTACGAGTATGCCTTTACCTTTAATGCATTTACAATGAAAATCGTTGTTAAGGCATTCGTGGTAAAGGCATACTCGTAAAAAAAATCGTTGTAAAAACATTCGTTATTAAGACGTTATCGTTGTTCAGCCTTCGTTGTAAAGGCAGTTTCCCGTGGCCCACATTTCGTCACATTGCCGGGGGAAGGATGCTGTTGACAGAACTCACAGGAGTTTTGTTGATGAAATACTAATATTCCACACAATTTTAAATGAAGTGGGTGCACTGACAGTTAGGCAAAGAACATATTCTGTCGCACTTGCAGCAGCGTACCCGGTTTGCCAAACTCTAAGCCACTCCCTTTGTTCTTATTTATGACCCTACGTCCTTGTGTCAGACTGCTGTAGTACCATATACTTCACTATAGATCGAGGTTATACTGGTCATTAAAGTTCCATTCCCTTTTTACAAACCTTTGCCATGGACCTATAACACTGGAGCAGGCCTTTAATGGCTGCTATAATATGCTATAGTAGGTTATAAGGGTGTATTGGGATGTTCGGCTCCCATGGGCAAAAAGAGTCTTTTAACCCACCTTGGCTGGGCATTACTGCCAATAAAGTCCCACTTACTTGTTATAAACCTTCGTTTGCAGCAAGTGTATAACACTGAAGTGGGCCTTTAATGACTGAAATGACCAAATACAGCAGTCTATAAATATATATTAGAACATTGGAATGTTGGGAGCTCCATTGTAGACAATGGAGTGCTCCATGCTTCTATGGGCCGGTAAAGGCCCGCAGAGCAACATTCCAATGTTTTATAAAGGCCTCTCGGAGCTCGAGGGGATTTAAATCCTCTCGAGCTTCGAGAGGCCTTTGTTTTATTTGTTAGAACATTCTGCCCTCTAGTGGCAGAATGTTCTAATATCCTTATAGCCCTTCGTAGCAGGGCTATACCGGCTATTAAAGTCCCAGTCCCTTGTTAAAGTCCCTCGCCTTCGGCTCAGGCTTTTAACGCGCGAGCGGGACTTTAATAGCCGGTATAGCCCGCTACGGCGGGCTATAAGGCTATATTAGAAAATTGGAATGTTGAGAGCTCCCCTAAAGACAATGGAGCAGCTGCGGCGTATAAACGCTGGTATAGGCCCTTTGCTCACTGCACTACAATATCTTAATCCACAGCCTTTGCCTCCCTCTTCTCCGGCCTCTCCAGGGTATGAGGATCGGGAATGGGAAAGAGGGGCTGAGGCTGTGGACCAGAACACACAGGATCCCTTCCACCTCCCTCCGCCCTTGGGTCACAATGTCACTGGAGCTTCAGAAGGAAAGAAGGGGGAATCGTGCTCAGCTCCTGGGTCTCTCTGGTTTGGCTGAACAAAGAAAAGCAGCTTGGTTGATCCCAGAGAGACCCAGAGGCTCCCGTTGGCTTCCTTTTTACAGCTGTTGCCGTGCATGTATAACATGAACAGCTGTGGCCCTGCTCACAGCTGGAATTCTTGACAAATCACAGCAAGAGCTGAGAAAAACTCTTGAGCCATGGGGAGGGGGAAGGAGTGTTAACCCTTTCCGTGCTCATGACGAGCTCAGCTCGTCATGCTGCGCGGTAGCGCTGTGCGCATGACGAGCTGAGCTCGTCACGACCCCACCCGCGATCGGAATGTCCAGCATACGAGCGGAATTCCGATCGCGGTCAAGGGGTTAAACTCCATCTGCCTCCTAGGAGCCCTGTGTTGCCAATCAGGACATTCCACTCTCATGGAGTGGAATGTTCGAATAGCCTTATAGCTTGCCGTAGCCTTCGACCTCTTTCGGTTTGGGCCTATAACGCTGGGGTTGGCCTTGAAAGGCAGGTATTGCCCGCTACAGTGACCTATAAGGATATATTAGGGCATTCTGTCCTCATGGGGCAGAACGTTCTAATAGTGATACATAATGCACAACAGGTATGGCAAAAAAAAAAACAATATTCCTATACTCATTTCTGGAATAACAAAACTATGCGTTACAAAAGGTGAAATCAAAATTAGGAAAAAGATGCGGATGGAAAGGCCTCACCCACTCTTTTGTGGCATGCTTCATCTCAGCCAGTCTGACCCACCATGTTAGATGATACTAACATGGTAGTCTCAACCTCATTGGAGAGAGAGAGATCAGAATAATTGTTCTCTGGTCATAAGCGGGGTCCAGATCTTTGCCTAAAACAAACTCATAGTAAACCCCGGTATTTCCTTTATTCTTGGATACACTCGGCTAGATTCAAAATTAAACTTGAAGATGCTACCGGGAACCTATGTCTCGAGTTTCATGTCCTCAAATAGTGTTACAGCCCGCAGAAGCAGGCCATTATGGCCATTAAAATGCTAATCCCTTTCTATATAAAAGCAACAAATAGCACGCAAGGGAGCTTATGTCAAATGCTGGCACAAAATAAAAGGAGCGGATCCAGGGACACTGAATGCATACTTATGGAACGAGCTAAACCGAAAAAAAGAAAGCGCAGACATGATTTACTTACAAGATTCAATCGACTGCCTGGCCTTAAAGGCCCCTTGGGTTACTATTGGGCCCCACAAAAGCTTTAAAGAGCTGGTAAACAAAACGGTAAAAATGCTGTCCCTCGTGGAGGACAAAGCTGCGTTAACAGAAAGGGCACACGGATGGTTCGTTATTCAGAGCAATTCTAGATGCTCCCCCCAACCATACTTAGGTGCTGGTTTTACTAGAGCAAATGAGGAAAAATACCTGCATCTGAGGCTGGGTATTTTACCATCAATGCTGCTCCTGCCCCCATGGAAACGGAC